>VZRO01008202.1:26029-73052 GCA_013397915.1 Daphoenositta chrysoptera
TGTTTTTTTTTTATTTTATTGATAAATTATTATTATTATTATTATTATTATTATTATTATTATTATTTTGTGCAGCAATTACCTGCATGAATAGGAATTATATTTTTTGGAATGCTTGGTTAAGATGGGTATAAATAGGAGGATGTATATTTTTTCTTATATAATAGTGACAGGGCATTCCTTGTTTTAAATAAAAAAATAAAGATGATTGTCTCTAAATGCTTTTGATTTGTAAATAATGGAAAGCCTTTGTTGGTCTCAGGAAGAATTCAAGGGACAGTATCTTGTGTTTGGCTCACTGGGAACTTGTGAGATTAGATGTGATATTGCTTTTTCTGCTAGGCAAAGGCAAAATGCATTTAGCAGTAATGGGCAAAAATAGCTTTACTCCAGTGTTTGGAGGGTAACAGTGGGAGCAGTTGTGTTGGCAAGTTGCAGTGGAGGATGTTAAGACCATGTCATAGAGTTGTTCCTTGGACATTGTCCATCTCTCAGTTGTTCATCTGGACCAAACAGACTTTACAGAACTGAATTAGAGGCCTAATCCAGCTCCCTTTTAAGAGAATAGGAATTTTCAGTGATTACATGGGATTTAGTACTTTTGGAGATTTATCTTTGATTTTACAAGGGTAGGACTGGGAGTTTTATGAACCTGCACCTTTGTCTCTGATTTAATTCTATCTTTTAAATCGCTTTCCGTGCTAATTTGCCATACAAAACCCATTTCTTTTTGGCACTAATCACCTCCTGCTGATTCTACCATTTTGTGCTCTCAGTGTAAAAGCAATAATCCTTTTTTTACCCTTAAAACTAGATGGTGTGTGCCCAGCTCTGAGCTCTGTGTGCTGATGGATGTTAATACCCTCTCAAAGAGGCATCCAGAAAGAGCATTAATAGGGAGAAATAAGGAATGTCATCCCTCCTCTGTTGTCTTCTCCTTGGCTTTAAATTATTAACTATCAAATATGCTCATGTTCTCCACACCTGCCTTTCAATAAGTAAATGATAAGCAAGTTATTCCATGACTTTGACTCCCTTAGGCACCTTCCTAAGGTGTGGAAATTTCTGTGGCATGAAATCCTCTATTAAGATTAGTGAAGAACTAACAGGATTCTTAATGAGGATAGATGAGGCTGGACTTTTTCAGAGGAATGTTTGGGGCACGCTGGGTGCATCAGTGCTGTGCTGCCAGTGCCATGTCCTAGGGCAAAGGCTGATGGCAGAAGGATCCAGGCAAGAATACCTAAAAAAGCAGTTCCAGGATGTGTTAAACCACCTCAGTGCTTGACACCGAGAAGCTGCTTCCCCTGACAGCCCATAGGGTTCACGGTGCTCTCCAAATTCACTTTTTCATCTTTGCTTGTGTTATCCCAGAAGTGCAAATAAATGTATGTCTCTTTTCCTGCTATGGAGATAAGATTGATTATGCCTGGAACATGCACCTCTGTATCATGTACAGCTGCTGAGTGTATTTGACACTGGAGAGAAGCAGGAAAAATGTGGAGTTTTGCAGAATTCGAGTGGAATCCTGTGCCTAGAAAAGGAGAATTTTGGTAACAGGACTTTTAGCAAAAACTTTAAAAAGAAAAAAGCTGTTGCATCTTATAAAACACTGCTTAGATTTTTTTTTATCTTTTCCTTTAAGAAAAGAAGAAACTATTATTTCTTTTGCGTATAAAAATAATCTTTAAATGTGACATAAAACATGTTGAACTGGAGAAGTTGAAAACTTTACATACCCTAGCTGATTTGTTACTAAATCTTCCCTCTGGAACCATAAATGAAGACTAAATTTTAATACACGGGGTATTTAAATAAGGGAGAAACTTACCTCAGCACGTCATGGGTTAACTGCCACTTAGAGTCTTTGTATTAAAACTCAATGGCTTTATAATAGCTCTGCTTTAGCTTAGTTGAAGTTTGTAGATGTAGTTGAAGAAATCTATATATGTTGATATGAAGGAGCCAGAGTAGGTGTCCGTAGCCATACTTTTAAATCTAAAAGCTATAATGAGTGTGCATGTGGGAAAGTGTTTTGCTTGAATGTGTCTGCATTCCTTGGGATTTTCAAACACGTTTATTTATTTTATTTTCTGGCTGAAGAGCCCAAAATTCTATACAATCTGTATTTTGAAGTGGCAGGATGTTTCCTTTGCCGGGAAACTCTTGCAGGACTTTGCTTTGTGAGCAGCCAGACAAAAGAACTCTCCCGTGTGCACATCAGAACACGAGGCAAAATCTGCCTTTCTCTTTAGTAATTTTCGTGGTTCTTGACTGATGTGTGAATAATGGCTTGGGCTGTTGGGAACTGGAACAGCCAGTATCATTAAAGTGAAGCCTTTGTCCAAGGTTAATCCCAGCTTTTCAGTTAAATATGAAAAGTCAGTCAGTGAAAGGTGAGCTTTTGTCAGTTCTGGCTCTGACTTCTTATTGCCCTACATGTTTTCTTCTCACAACACCCTTTTCACAGAATATTTTTGCTGGTACATGATTTGGTTTATTCCACTTAAGACATTTTTTATTTCAGAACAACTTCTCTTGCTCACTATTCACTCTTTTGAAATTCAGCTAGAAGCAGGTAGTAGTGGTGCAGCTTATGACTAGACATCCTAATGTCTGCTATCACTTTGTGATGCACTCTCATTCCCCAGAGTCTCATTTCCCCTATCCTTCCCTATTATTAAGCATTAGAAATAATAATAATAAATCAGATTAGTCTATTTATGTCACACTAATGTGCTCTTCATCAAAACAACACAAATTTAGCTCCCTGCTGTCGACTTTGATTATATAACAACCCTATTATCCTATAATATTTCGTATTATCATCAAAGGGAAAAATCAGTTTGATCAGTGAAGCACCAAAATAACTTTGACTGAGCATGCTGTGATATGGAAACAAGAGAAAACTTGATAGAACAATGCAGGCACAAGTCTCCACTTGGTCTTCATTACTGTGTAAGGAATATCCTGACTGACCTAACTGGCACTGCTTTGCCAGAACTTTGTACCTGCACCAGCTTTACAGGGATGCCTTTAGTGGGGCAGCCCTAGAAGGGGTATTTGGATATTCCTTCAAAAGTGCAGAATAGCTTCTTGGTTGTTAATGGATGGAGAAGATGTACAGTGACCTTCAGCAATAAACTTCTGTTTGAACTCTCTGTAACAGCTCATTAGGATGAAATAGACATTGTTTAAAAAAAAAAAAATCAGAAAAAAGAAAAAGAAAAGAGGGAAGTGACCAAGTTAACCTACTGTATTGTGCATTTTCTCATTAGTTCTCTAGTGCTTCAATCAATAAAATTTCAGGGCAGTAATCAAAATTATTGTGAATCCGACCTAAGCAAAGTAATTCCTTGTTTTCTCTGACAGATTTGGAAGCTTTTGTTAAGGAAAAAACAAAGCTTGATTTGTTGCTAAAAACGTAAAAAGGAGCAGTCAGTGGAACCAAGATAGAGCATGAAAATGTTCAAAGCTATTTGGTGTGTGCAGACCAGAGGGCAGAGGTTTGGGTAGAAGTAGCTTTCAGCTGAAGTTTATGTCCTCATTTAGCTTTGTGTAATATTCTCATTAATATTAAGATCTAATTAAGACAGTAATTTAAAATCTTTATGAAGAAGCCAGATGAGAGAGATGTGTTGGAGTGTGTCCATTACAATAATGTTATGGACTTTTTCATGCATATTTCAACGAGACACTATTACTGGCTGGAATATTGCACAAATTACAGTGAGAATCACACCACTGCTACTTTCATCAACCAGAGATGTGTAACACTCACAGAACTGAAAAAGAAAATACTGCCTTTCTCACCAGCCTGCTGTCATCTAACTTTTATATCAAACTTTATTTTGGGAACTTCAGCAAGATAAATTGTAGAAAAAGGATTAGCTATCATAAAAATTCACCAAAATTGAAACAAATGGAATAATGACATTGGACACAGAGAAATTGATTACAGAAGGAAGGTGCCCTGTTAGTCTGAGCTCGGAGGCCGAATTAAAACCATGAAAAACTGATGAAACCCTTTGCCAATATGCAGTTTTCAGTTCTTTAAGATGCATAAAATGAATATGGCAAAGAAACTTTCACCCAAAAAAAAGTAGTAGGAAGGCAAAAAGAAAGTTGGGGGGAAAAAATTGTTCTTAGCAGCAGGAACAGTTCTGTTATTTCCAGCTGAAAATATTTATTTTCATAATTATTTTTATTTTAATATTTATGGCTGTGAGGTGATGCTGAAGGACTGTTGTGCTTTCACCTGTGTAGAATCAGTCTGGGAGACTGACTGTCCTCTGCTCAGTCAAGGCCTACCC
This sequence comes from Daphoenositta chrysoptera, assembly GCA_013397915.1. Taxonomy (NCBI): domain Eukaryota; kingdom Metazoa; phylum Chordata; class Aves; order Passeriformes; genus Daphoenositta; species Daphoenositta chrysoptera. Next base: position 30,343 of record VZRO01008202.1, read on the forward strand.
CAGTGTTCCACTGAGTGCTGCTGATGAGGAGATTCATGGACTTCCTGGCTCTCCAGTCGGGTTTTTGCTGCTGTCTCCACTGAAACCAAGATTTTATTCAGCCAGCCCATCTGAAGCAGTGCTGATCTCTGGGATGTATTATGTTAGTGATGCTATTTCCTCCTCCTGGTGCTCCCAAGTGCAAGAGGACATGAGCAAATTCTCTCCTTTGTCTGAGGCCTGGGTAGGCAGGGCCTTCCTCTGAAGCCAGCTGATTTGAATACCATGAAATTAGTCCTGATTTGTACCCTTTTCCTGAGACTGGGATGTGAACCTTTTTTCTATTTACTGCTAGATACTCTGTCAGAGCCTCCAACTACTGCTCAGCATGAACAGTCTTTCCTAAACCTAAGGGAAAGCAGTAAGACCTAAAACCAACAGTTAACCTGTAAAATTTATGCAGCTGTGTTTTGCTTATGGAGTCAAGTTAATTTCAAAGCTGCCTGCTAATTTTAGGCTGGAAATACTATCCCTGAAGCCTTCAGCCTTCATTTGTCTCTCCTTCTGTGAATATTGTAATTAATAAATATCCCAAAGCCCTCCTTCACCTTGCTTTCCGACAGTGTAAGGAGTGCTGCCATGCATTAACACCCACAACAGATTGGGAAAAAAAGAAAGGAGGGGTAGCGGGGGAAAAATTAATGCTGCAATTTTATTGGTAATTAATATTCACAGTTCCAAGCTGCGTTGTCTTTTAGTTCACTTTGAGAAATGCAGAGCAAACAACAGGATGATAACATTTATCATAGCTGGCGAATTCACAAGTGGAGCTGGCAAATATAATAATTGAAACTATGCTCCATAATGCATCTTCCTCATGCATGAGTTCTGATACCACCATCCTGGCTTTGATTCATTGTTTATCTGGCCTGTGGAACAGCTTGCAGTAATTGCTGTATCCAGAGCACTACACTTGAGGCTGGAAGAAAGATCCATTTCACAGACAGCCACCCTCTGGCTTTCTCCATACTCGCTCCCCCCTTTCCCACCCAGACATTAACTCATTAGTTTGCCATTTCATGGACGTATGTTCAGGCCCAAGATCACCACATTCTGTACTCTACCCCCTCATCCATTAATGAAAAGTGTTATGCTACACAACTACACCCTGGTGAAGGAAATGTTCCTCTCTAATTACAGCTGACAAAAGAAATCTACAGATTGATTAAAAGCAATATGTAGGGAATTAAATAAGAAACGCAATGTGCATAACCTTGGATGGGTGAGATCCATTTCTTCCCTGGCTGGGATGCAATGCATTAGCCTACGAGGAGAACTTTGGAGTGTGTTTGTTTGGGAGAAGGCCACCAGGAGAATGGCCAGCACAAATTACATAAGCAGGTAAAGAGCCACAGTAGTTTGGCTCATTGTCTGTAGATCATTGGGGAGGTCCATGGCGTGGTTTCAGATTAAGAAGGAGTCATGGCCTTCTGGCTTTAGTTTATTTTCTAGTCATCTTCCAGCATCCTCCCATACAGGAGTGGCAGGAGGTGTGGGAAGGATGGACCAGGGCTGGTTCATAGTGGAGTGGATTGTTACCAATGCTGGTGTCAAAGGGAAAGTGGGGAAAATTGGGTCTTCTAGAGCACCTTCCCTCTCCTATTCCATGGAAGAGATCAATTACACTAATCCTCCTACTTCCTGCAGCAAATCCAAAAGTCCTGAACTCTGGCGTCCTTGTCCATCTTCGACAGCATCTCCCCAGAGCCATAGGAATGTGTGGGAAGTGCTAAGCTTCTCTAGCTGGGTTCAGGAAGTCACATTATAGCAAAGAAACCTCTTCCTATTGACTGTGCTTGGACAATTTCTACATGTCAAAATATCATCAAAACTGACCTTTAGAGAAATAACATTAATTCATTATTGCTGGCTCTCCCCACAGAGTGGGTATGCAGCTCCTAATCATAATTATTGTTCAGAGGATAATTAATCTGATAAAAATGTTTAATTAGACTATCTGAAGTAGAGTGTATAAGCAATTTTGGCCTCCCAGAGTCTGAAACTGCAACTCTACAAAACGATTTCCAAAAGGCCTGTTTGATAATATCACTTCTGACATGGGGGTCATGCCTCAGCTGCCCTATTGACAAGCATCATCCTGGCATGTTGACTGGAGCTGGTGTTGGAAGAATCTGGGGGAGGGATTTTAGCTCAGCACCAGTGCAGTGAGGCTCTTAATTCCCACTGAATTCAGGGTTGATATCTGACTTGCACTCTGGGCAAGAGCTCAGGGCAGCATTCTCCTTAGAAACCAAGACATGGAACTTGGGTGGCAGTGCCTTCGGATAGATCTACAGCTGTTTCTTTGAATGCTTCCTGTGAAGTATCTACCATGTTTACCTCACCTCTCTGATTTGAAGCTCTTCTCAGAACCTCTTCTGAATGGTGACGTGGGTGGTTTGAAGTTTCTTGTTCAGCATGCAGCAGTGGGCACATCTCATTGTCTTCATTAGGCCAGTCACCCAAATGTATCTGGGGGCCAGGTCACAGCAATTCATCGGGGCTGTGACCACCAAAACTTTGCCAAATTCGTCTGATTGCTCTATCAGCTGCTGTCTTCCCAAAAGGTTGGCCAAGTGGGGCAAAAAACATTTATATGAGATCCTTCTAGCATTACAGTTAGTTGGGTTTTTTATCTTCATTGTACATTCCTTTCAAGTTCTTCAGCATTGAGGCTCCAGTTGCTCTATGGTGACTGATATTTTCATGCGACTTCTCTTTTCTTTGAAGAATTCATTACTGCCGTTTATGTTTTCCAGAAAAGATCCTTTTTAGCCTATCTTCTCCATGCCCAACACGGAGAGACACTGCAGTCAGAGGCAGCAGTGGGAAATTCCTCTTGATTGTTGTTACTGTGCCCTTTTTATTCCCTTGGGAAGAGCAGAATTGTGTGTGGTCGCCACTGACCAACACAACTGGTTTGCTCAACAAAAGTTAATAATCTCATGGCAATTTCTCTCCTTTTCAACTGTTCAGCTGCATTTACATTGTGGCAGATACTTTCTGTATAATTAGTTAGTGCAGGAATATTAATGCAGCTAATTGGAGGATGAGTGTAATACCTGCATAACAAGAGAGGGATGCTGGTGTCCAGGTCACAAGAGGTTTAGGACAGTTAATCTAGCAGCTGGGTTTATTAAGTAATTTCTAGGGTACCACTCTCAACACTGCTTTTTTTGGACTTTAAAAAATTTGCTTAACGCACACAAAGTTAGTTTGGGTGTAGGTACTGTTGGGTCGACTTTGTCTGAAAAAAAAGCTAAAATATGCTTCAGAAAGAGTCCTGTCTACTACAAACCTTTTGACAACTAAGAAATAAGCAGAAATTATGAGGCAATGGCTCATTCTTTAGAATGCAAACCTAATCTTTCTTTTACAGAATGCAAATTTCCTATAATATGCTATAAAATCAATAATCCATCTGGTTGGGGTTTTTTTGCAAGGTCAGGAGTGAACTGTGTAAGAAAAAAAATGCTTTATTTTTCCTCTTCCCTTGACTTGTTAAGATTTGTGTGACTGTTTGTCGCCATTAAGGAGTATCAAGTAAAACTTTTGATCCTAGTGACACAATGGCAAAGGAAATGAATTGGAGCTGGATAGGTCAATGGGGAAAGGGAGGGGGGCTTAACAGTTGTTTCCAGTAGGCCAAAAGAATGTGGATACTGTCTCTTCAAGGTGCAATTTCTTACTTCAACAAACTGTTCATCTATGAGAAACAGGGATAAAAGTGTTCGATTTGGGACCTAAGGAGTTTATATGGAAATTCTTGGATTTCTTCCAAACACACATACATGTTGAAATTAAATTGTGAATCCTACTTTGGAGACTGAGCCTTCCTGCTCAGACAGAAGCGTGCGTGTATGTGTGTGTTTGTGAGTGTGTGTTGATGCTGTGTCTCTTTTGGATCTCTTGACACTTTTTGGTGCATTTTTGTACTTCTTTGAATGTGCATATGCGGACTTACCGACGGTGTATTGACGGCATTCTAAAGGCCCTCAACAGCCTGAGATAGAGCAAAAATCTAAATTTCTACCCTGGTTGATACATTTTCTGTGCAGCACACAGAGCATTAGGGGCATGGTCATCTAGAAAGAGGAGCTGCTTGGCTGTGGAGACTGCACTGGGAATTTACCTCCTGGAAGCTGTTTTCTCTGCTCATTTCAGACCTCTAAACTTCAACATAGTTGTTGAGCTGGTTCTAGCAAAGGAGAGTGATCAGGTCATAAGCATCAAGATGTGATTTGTTAAACCAGTGATAACTTGATTACAAAGAACCAAATTAAAGACTCTTTTGTGTTTTCATTTCTTTTCCTGGCCTTCTCCGTCATGGGAGAGGATGCCTTCACACATGGCCTTAGAATGCCGTACTGGAGTCAGAATGCAACAACAGTCAAATGAAAATAAGATGTATTGCAGCTTACTTAAAGAATGAAAACTGTATCACACAAATGTTTACAAGTCCAAGTAGACAGCGAACCCCTGTACAATATGTAATTTATGCAAGGGATTGCATCTTTTTTTTGTAATGAATGCACTACGCAACCCTGTATATATTTTACAATGTCTTTACAGAGAAAAAAAAAAAAGAATCATTTACTGTAGTGTTGTAAAATAATGCACTTTTCTAATTTTTTCATTAAAAATCCTATGGCACGTTTTCAAATGTATATTGTTTCTTTTATATTGAATGTGGAAATGTTAACTTCCTGTAAAATTGCACTACAGAAGTAAAATCCACTGATGGAACTTATTTTGTTAAAGAAAAGTCCCTTGACAACCAACAGATGTTTATGATTATACGATATGTATGTGTGTGCATATATGTGTATATAGTGTATATGTAATGTATGTATATGTATATGCACACACACACATATATCCAGTGATATGTGTATATATAAAATGATATAGGTCCAGATTTATATATGATTGTATTAATATAATATCTATAGATTGATAGATATATAGATATGTATATATATTCATACATACACACAAGAATCACAATGTACAAACCCAGAAAGGATTACTCATTAAATTTAAGGGGGTTGGGGGGCAGAAAGATGTCATATACAGAAGATATTTTGCATTGCAATAAAAGCTTTTTTGACAAAAGTACGTGCAGAGTGAAGTATGAACCTTCATCAAATACCCAATGGTGCTGGTCCCAAATGACTACAGTTCAGAATAATCAAAAATAAACTGCTTAGAGGAGGCATAAGGGCAGAGTCAGTGCATGGTGGGCTGGAGTTAGCTGTTGAGACTCCCCCCACCTAAACTTTGTGGAGCTAAAGGGCAGGATCTTAGGATATCAAACTGAAAAGCATGATTTCTCCTGACTTGAGGAGATCAGTGTTTCACTCACAAAACTATTAATCCAGTGCTGCCTAATGAAAGAGGGGAAGAGGGTCTCAGTGCTAATTTTAGCTGGCAGATATTGCCTGGAGGCACAAGCATGATTCCTTGTTTGGGATGGAGCATGGGCAGCTTGTACTGTTGCTGCCATCCAGGTAAGTCACAAGGGAAGCCAGGGACAGGCCCTCACTTTGTCCTCACGATGTGATTTTGTCACAAACGAGAGCTTTAAGATCACTTAAAGAATCACCATCAAAGGTGTCAGTAAAGACAGGTATAATATAAAAATGACAGCACGACAAAGTTCATTGGCAAGGTTCACATTACCACTTCCTAGATTGTTAAGGCACACCGAGGAAAAGCAAACAAAACCATCCAGAGTTAATCAGTACAAACCTAAATAAACCCAAAACTATCCACGTAGAGGTGGGGTGGGGGGAGGCACAAAAGGATGGAAATGGTAAGGATGAAATGGAATATGCCTAAAGGCCCAACAGCACTTAGCAGCATTTAAGCTTAACAGTACTTAACAGCACCTTAACAGCATTTAACTTAACTTACAACTTAAGTTAAAAAATTCAGCAAAGGATTCACATAGGATTTACTGTACCAAAACAGTAACTTACTTACAGGCCTCATGGACAAATCCAAAGTGTCTAGGAATCCAGGAAAGCAGTCATTCTCCCACATTTTCTATGGCATAAGCACATTTGCATGCTCACAGACATCAAGCGCCTGTACAAGGTACCTGTGAAAAATTGACCTCGAAGGTAGAGAAATACTCACTTCAGATGCTTTTGTGTGTTCTCAGTGGGTGAAGGGTTGAGGAATGGAGGATATCAGGCCAGGATCTGTCATTGTTCAGTGATTGCCCAAGCACAGCAAACTTGAGGGAGAAAGATGCTGTCACAGCCCTCTGTGGTCCAGGTGAGCTCAAAGGGTCTCCCTTTGGGCTGCTGTTTTTTGGGCCACAAGAGTCTTGGGCTTTGGTCATAACAATGTTTCATCCTGGCTGCAATTCAGGTCGGTGGCTTTCTTTAAAAGTTTGAGAGCAAAAATATCATCCCATTTGGGTTCTTATTCAGGAAAAAAAATGTTTCCAAGGCTGTTCATTAAGAGAAAAAAAAAAGCAGGAGCTCATTAGACAGCACAGGTTCCTGGGAGCAGACAGTGTTTCTGATAAACTCAAGAGGGGCTCAGCCCAGGTGCTGTTCATCAATGCTGAGGCCTAATGAGCTTTTCTCAGATTGTAATGTGGTCTGGGGGAGGAGGCACCACCACAACTGTTCCTACACAGGCTTCACCACACCCTGTTACTCATGGAAGGATTGTAAAAGTTTCCAGAGTTAATATTCCACGTTTGAGAAACATCTCACTAATGGGAAGAATCCCCTCTTTTTTCTTCTTTTTCTTGGTGATGCTGTGGCCAGAAGTTGATCCCACAATCTGCATAGTGACAGAGAGTGAAAGTATTTCCTTCCAGCAGCCTTAATGAAAGGAAACATCTACATGACCAGTGAGAATAGTTGACCATTAGAACAAAAAGCTGATTGCAGCAAATTCACCACCACATGCAGTGATAAAACATAGACCAACTATGTGTTATCACATAATCATGGAATTGTTTGGATTGGAAGGGATCTTAAAGATCATCTCCTTCCAATCCCCTGCCATGGTCAGGGCCACCTTCCACCAGACCAGGCTGCTCCAAGACTCATCCAGCCTGGCCTTGAACACTTCCAGGGATAGGATATCCACAACTTCTCTGGGCAACCTGTGCCAGGGCCTCACCACCAATTACAGTGAGACTACAACGACAGTGAGATGAGTTTGTTGTCATAGCCTTCGTCTGCTGTTGCTGTGTATGAGTCTCACTCACAAATGACTGAAGAGCCAAGAAGTCCTGTGTGTTGGTACACAGTCAGTGTTCTACACTGCTTTATTTAGTGCCTGGCCTACATTAAAACAATTAAAAAAAAGCATGTGAAATCTTCATTTTCTGGTGAAGACGGAAGTACTTATGGCACAGAAAGGAGAAAAGCAGCAGTAACTACTGAGAGAAAGATATCCAAGCAATCTCACATATGTTTTCTGGGCTGCATCAGGTAACATTCTTTACTGAGAGGGTAATGAGTGTCTCAGAGAAGCTATGGATGCCCCGTCCCTGGAAATGTTCAAGACCAGATTGGATGGGGCTCTGACAAACCTGGTTTAGAGAGTGGCATCCCTACCCATGGCAGGGGGTTGGAAATAGATGACATTTAAGATCCTTTCCAAACCAAATCATTCTATGATTTCTATGAACATCTCTGTTAGCAGTCAAGATCAACTATTTATTTCTTTTTGGAGTGGTATTTGAAAGCATATTTTATCATGCACAGAAAAGCTGAAGTGTTGTTGAACTCAATTCGCTCCTTTTCCAAAACCTTTCAGAGTAATTAATTAAGCAATCAATAATATAGACTAGAAGACAACATTTTAAAGGGCTTCAGGTAGTGCAGGAGAATTTGAAGAAGACTGTGCATGTTGAGATTTTCTTAACAACTGCAGGAATGTCAGACTTCAGGGGATGAGAGGAAAAATGAAGGAAAAAACCTTCAATCTTTCATCTATAGGTCTATAAATATCATTATAAATTTGAATCAAAGTCTGATTTTTCAGGGTTTGGCTGCTGCCATGTGCGTGGGTCCTGTTTCAGAGGAGGAAAAGAATTAAGCATCCTGCAGCAAAAAGCAAGAGCCTGCTCAATCAACTGCTTGGTTGACAGCAAACCAAATATTTCAGTCACTGAGAACAGGTTTGTGTTTGTAATCATGCTGTGACCAAATCTCTGCATCTTTCTCACCTAAGGCAATGTCTTTAGTTCAGCTTGTCCGTTGTAAAAACAGTGACTTTTGAGAGGGAACAAATGAGGGAATAGCACTGGAAGTGTACCAAATAATGAGCAGTACAGAAGAGGTAAATGAGCTCTTCCCTGTTGTGCTCTCTCACTCTCCCAGGACAAAGCAATACCCAATTAAACAGAAACTAAAACATTTAGAACTGAGAGAAGAAAATATTTTTATTTCTCTTATTAAAAAAAATAACTTTAGGAATAAGAAAAAACCATATTTCTAGGATCTGCAGAGCCAGGAAAAAAACCTGTTATTTGATTAAAAGGCGGAAAACAAAAGCTCTGGAAGACCTGGACTCAGTGTATGAGTGCAAATTCAGCCACTGAAGAAGGTATAAAAGACTAGTTTGATGCTGGGACATGATTCTGCTTCTCTGCTCTGCTCCCATGGGCCCCACCTGGAGCACTGTGTCCAGCTCTGGAGCCCCCAACACAAGAAGGACACGGACCTGCTGGAGCAAGTCCAGATGAGGCCACAAAGATGATCAAAGGAACACCTCTGCTGGGAATTCAGGTTCAGAGGGACTTGGGGTGGTTCAGCATGGGGAAGAAAAGGCTCCTGAGAGACTTCAGTGCCTCTTCCAGATCTGAAGGAGAGCTGGAGGTCCAGGAGAGCCGGGGAGGAATATTTGACAAGGGCTTGGAGTGATAGGACAAGGGGAAATGGCTTTAAACTGAAAGAGATTTAAACTGCTTTTAGGAAGAAATTTTTTACTGTGAGGGTGGTGAGGCACTGGCACAGGTTGCCCAGAGAAGCTGTGGCTGCACCATCCCTGGAAGTGTCCAAGGCCAGGCTGGATGGGGCTCTGAGAAACCTTTGGTCTGGGGGAAGGTGTCCCTGCCGACATCAGCGGGGCTGGAATTACATGACCTTTAGAGTCCCTTCAAAGCAAACCATTTTATGATTTTATGATTATATTCAGACTATCTTGGGCTCCAGCACTTTACTGCTGGGAAATGCTGACTGTTGAAGAAAAGGAAGAAAATGTCCTTGCAGATGATGCCAATGCACTGTGCCACTTTCATAGAGGCTGTTGATGAAAACTCTTGGCTTTAACACTTGTCATGGATTCAGACGACCTGTCCTGACTTAGCTCTGGGGTTATTTCTTCCAGGTCTGGCTGAGGTGGGGACGTGTCATTTCATTACTAAGAAGGTAAAAATGCTAGACATAGAAACTACTGACCCATACTACCCCAGTCTATATTGAGTTAATCTTTCCCTTCTACCTTGTAGTCAAGGTTGAGAGGCAGGAAAAAACCCTCTACTTTGATATCCATTGTGGTCCTATAAATGAATGGTCTTGTGTCACAATAGACCCCAGCTTCACTCTGGAGGTTCAGGTCATATGAATGAACTTGGTATTTCCAGAGGGAGCAACCAACAGCTTTGACATTCAGACTTAGGTTTGAATAAAAGGAGAACATATGGTATGTCTTGGTTCTTCTCTCCATGAAAGCCAGCAGCTGATTTTTCAAGGAAGAGGAGTTTAGTCCATCCTCTGGTGCCCTGTGCTGCCCAGTGGATTGGGAGCAAGAGCTTTTATCTGTTGTAGTGTCTGATGAGTATTTCCAGCTGCGTTTTGAGTAGTAGGATGCAGAGGCAAACTGCAAGATGCTGACTTCTGTGGAGTTTTAGGACAGAGGTTTGCTGTGTTATACATAGAAATGAAAGGGAAAAAGGCCAACTCACAACCTGAGTGACCTTGATCTCAAACTACGAGTGATGCCTCTTGGTGATGGCTCACATTCAGGGACCACAACTACTGCTGTGCTTTTCTTTTGTTATTTCTACTTCATAAAATGTAAGGAGTTTCAGGTATAAAAAAGAAGCTGCTAAGACAGTTGAAATAATTTTACCAAGAGATAAAAGGAGAAAAGGAACAGAGATGAAGCAGGAAGACAACGTCCCTCCTTTCTAGATTCATGTTGCCATTGTGAAACACTGCACAGTAGAAGTGATCCCAGTTTGTATCCCTGTGTTAGTCTGTTTCTCCCTGTGCTGTGCATGGGCACTGAATAACATGGTATGGACTCTGCATTTCACAATAAATCTGATATAAACTCATGGAATTTATATTACTGGAAACAAGAGTAATATTTGGACTGATGGGTTAAAATAATCCATATTTTGGTGCAAGAGCCTGTGGGGTGCTATGGGACAAACTGATGGGTGGCAATGTAAAAGCCAACACCACTGAGACGGGACTCAGCTGAATACAGATGTGGTGAAAAAGAAAGGGGAGGGTAGGGCAGCAATTAACAGAGCCTGATTCTCTTCTCCTTGGCTCTGATTTCATGCTCACGACACACTTCTCTTCATAATGCTAATACAATTTTCCTTATTCTTTTTTCCTTCCAGAAACGTCTTCAGAAAAGTTTTTTCTACTCATGTTGTAAATTGAACTGCCCAGAAGTTGTGGTCATCAAGGAAGAACCCTCCTGCAACTATAAAACATGTAGATAGTGGATGTGGATGCTAATAGCTTCTGGCTCATTAGCACAAGAGCAAGTATCTGTGGGAGGTAATTGCTGTAAGGGTAATAATGTAGGAAACAGCCAAAACATCGATCTCTGTGTGAAGGTTAATCCCCAGGTGCTAAATCATTTAAATTAATCACCCAGTGCTGCAGGCAATGATTAGTGTCTGCTCCCCCGAGGGAGAGGGATGGAGAGAGAGGGGGAGGAATCTAGAAGGCAAATCAAGCCGTGTTTGTTGTCCTTTGGGCATTCTCCACCTCCTTGCAACAGCCTGTAGGCCAAAAGGGCTTTGCCAGACGTGGCCTTGTCAGGAGTCCTAATGCAAACAAGTCAATCAAGTCTGGCAGATCTGCTAACAAGAAGAACAAGAGGTGACCAGATGCTGTTTAAGTGAAAGGGAGAGCTCTGGGAGCCCCCTTGGTAAGTGGAATCCCAAACACAATCTGTGGTGGTTGCACTTGGATAGTTTCAAGATGATTTTGGCCTGTCTTTGATCATTTAAATCCATCCCACGCTGACAGTGGGAGGAAGGGTCTCACCATTGACTGACCACATAGCTCCTTTTAGCAGACGAATTTTCAAATTTGCCATTTCTTTCTTGTGCTTCATTAGATAATCTGATGTGGTCCATGGCTGAATGAGTTGTAGAGACAGAAGGATTCGTCATCTTGAAGTAAAAAAAGCCCACCATATTTTGTATATCTTGGCCTTTAGTGGAACAGCTGAAGGAAGTGATAATCTGAAGGTGTTCCTGAGCTCCCTCCAGACTTCCCACAGCCAGAGACAGCACAAGGGTTCACAGCCATCATGAGCTCAGGGTCTTACCAAGCTGTTGTGTAGCAAGTGAGCTGCAAAACCTGGACTCAGGTCTCTCCTCAGCCCATGGCCATGCTGTGCAGAGTCTCCAGTCAGTTCTGATGGAGTGTGTGTTTCTGGAGAAATACATAGAGGCATTTATTCTACCTCAGATTTACTGGGGAGCCACCTGGCCTGCTCTGTGCCAGATAATCCTCTGTTGGAAACTGGTGTATAAGAAATTATTATTCCTTCAAAGACCTTTTCACAGGGTCAGTCCTAACACAGGTTCAAAACCCAGACAGTCAACCAACCCAGCAGGCTCCTAGCAGGGAAACATGAGGAGTGAAGGGTGCTAAAAGGGGCTGTGATGGACTGACCTCAGCCTCATTCCCATTCCTTTCCTCAGGAGCTGGGAATGAAGAGGTGAAGGCAGGACTGGGAAAGGTATGGGGAGAAGGTGCTGTTTCAGTTGGTTTCTCATAACCCAAATTTACTTTAACTTGCAATAAATAAATTACCTTGGTTTGAGCTTACTTTGCCCATGACAGTAACAGATAAGTGATGTCCCTGTCTTTATCTCAATCCACAAGATTTCTGGTCTTTGGTTTTGGTTTTTTTTTCCCCCATTGTGTCCTGTTGGGAAGTGGAAGAGCAGCTGTGTGGGAGTTTGTCTCTGGCCAAGGTTAACCCACAGCAGCACCCAAGTGGAAACAGCTGTAAGCAACTTGGTCTGACTTTAGTGTTGATCCAACTTTAGGCAGGAGGTTGGGCTAGAGACATCCTGAGGTGCCTCCCAGCCAGAACAAGACTGGGACTCTGTGTTTGAATCAGTGTAACACAAAGGAGACACCTGCAATCAAACCTTGTCCTGTAGATAGAACAGCAGTGACACAATGGATACTTAAATATAACCTCTCAATATCACCACGTCTCCAGACACAATAGAACCAAACGGATGCTGTGAACATTTGACCTGATGACCATGAAAGAGGAATAAGCTTAAATGAAACGTGATCTAAGCACACTTAAAATAAATCTTGTGCAAAGCTTGGTCACTTATGGACGTTTTCATAGCACCCTGGACTTACCTAGTAATGACCATTCATACCCATCTTCCAGTGGGCCCAAAACATTGCAGATGCAGCAGCTCCAGTGCCTCCCAGGGAGAGCTGTGCAGGCCCAGGGAGGGAGACATTAATCACTGAGGATGGCAAAGTGACGGATGGCTGAGTGAACAGGGCACAGCAGGCTCTCCTTCCCAGACAAGCCTGTGATAAGCAGGAGCCAGGGTTGTAAGGACATGATTATTAGTGTAGCTGTCTGATTACCAGAGAAACAGCAGCAGAAAACACAATCTGGTTGCAACTGCCACCTGAGCACCTTTTCCCTGCAACAGCTCTGGGAGAGGCAGTCAGACAGGAGATGGATGGCCCTGCAAAGGCTGCAGCCCCGTGAGCTGCTTGTGAAGCAGAGTTTTGTGCAGAGTGCAAGACCTAGGAAGCTGTGCTACTCCCTCTGCTTCTAGAGGAGGTGGTGATCCTGCACCGAAAGAAAAGTTGTAAGTCAGCCTCTCCTGGCCAGCCTGAGTCTGTGGAAATTCATGAGGAGATAGAAGCTCTTTAACCACTGATTGGGGTAAGGGCTGTTGAGATCAGGGCAAAGAAACAACTGCACTCATCAGTGTTGCCAAATCTTTTCGTTCCCCAGCAAAGCTGTCAGAGGTTCTGTGGTGTATCTGGACTCCCTCCTCAAGTCAAGGGGCATTTCCTGGTGTAGCATCACACTGATGCCAGTGCAGAGAGCAAAACCCAACCTCAGAGAGACGGTGTGGACAGGCAAGTGTCTGGGTCACAAAACCAATATTCAAAATTATGACAAAAGTTTTCTTCAGCAGAAATCTCAATAAAATGAGAGAGATCAAGGATCAAAAGACCATCAAAGAGATGGTCTTCCTTCTAGCCACCTCCTAAGATGAATGTAGGTCTCTGCTGTGGCACATAACACGAAGGGAATCTGAGATCCTGTACAGATCTCAGCAGGAAGAAATGGTGCCTTAGACAGACCCTTCACCTTCTCCAGCTAGCTGAGTTAGATGTTATAGCTCCTTATCTCCATTGACTTTATCAAGAACCGTACTCTGGTGCCCCTTATTAGAAGGCAGAGTGAATAAATCACAGTCACAACAGCTGAGAGCCTCATGCTGCTGCAAACAGGGGACTCAGCCCTCCAGTTCAGTGGTGCTTGACTCAAGTGATTCACAGAAAAAATGACCACAGAGGGAAAAAATGATACTGGTGTGTTTGTGAAGACTCTCCTACACAGCCCTATTGTATGTAAAAAATTACCTTTCCCCAGAAATAGCTGGGAGGCTGTGTGACTTATAGAGCCTAAATTCTGTTCCAGCAGCTGGTTTCATGGCTCTGCTTGTCTCCAGTACACACTGCCTTCCATTTGAGTTCAGTCTGTTCTTTATCTGTGCCATCCCTGGCTGAAGGACAAGGATGTCTCTTATCACCTTAACTTCTGAACAGGAAACTACAAGAACTCATGCACCACCTGTAGGGATGCTTCTGAGGGGATACACCGTGGCAGTGATTTATTGCTCCAGAAGAAAGAAAAGAAACATTTGCATTCAATTTTCAATAAGCAGATGGCACATGGCTTGTTTTATACTGCAGTAAATTTTGAAGTCCCTACTGAAAAATAAGAAAAGCGAGTGTATTCACTTTTATTTCAAACTTCCCCTGTTTCCATGGCAATATCCCAGTGAGGTACCAAGAGTAGATGCTGGGATATGAGGTATTAAACAGTTCTTTCTCTCTGTATCATGAAGGCAATGCTGAGATCCATGTGTAAAGAAAAGAGAGTTGGGAATGACATGGGGACACTGAAGAATTATTACACAGAGGAGGAGAAAATTTCAACACCCTGTGAATCCACAGAAGGAAAAGGTAGATTTGTCCCTTTGTTTTAGCCCAGGGCAATTAAATTGATTTTCAGTAGAGCTGGGTGGTTGGATGGAGCCAGACTCCAGCTGGAGCTGTGCAGCAAAAGGATGAGCAGCAACAGACATGAAGAGCAGAAAGTGAAATCCAGCGAAAAAGGCACCACAACGAGAATGGTCAAATCCTGGAACAGGTTGTCCCAGTGCTACCCTTGAAATAATCAAAGTCTGAGTGGAAAAGATCTTTAGCAGCTTGATCTAATTTTGAAGTTGGCTCTGCTTTATTCAGAGGTTAGATGATCAAGTTCTACTTCCAATCTAAATTGTTCCGTGATCTCATGTTTCCCTGTCATGGGCACTTCAAGAAGCTTCCTCTTCCCTTTCACACTGTATATTTAGCCTAGTCTGTAGGAAAGGTAAACGGAATGATTCTACTCTTGTTTCATGTTTTTGCAGATCATTCTGTTTCATAGATTTTGGTTATAATGAGTAGGAAAGTCAAATTTCTCCACTGCTCCATTCTCCTCAGATTTAACATTGCCCTTGGCTGACACCTGACTGAGCTCTGTATTTACTGTTTACTTCAGTAATTGGAGGCCTTTGGTGCCACAATATCAGAAATGTGTCACCTCTTCAGATAAAATGTGTCACCCAAGCATCATTAGCCACTTGAGCAATATAACAGGATCATATGATAATTCACTTTGGGAGGGACCTTAGGAGATCATCCAGTCCAGCCTCGTCCCTGGAACAGGACACAGTGAAAGTTGATTTATACTGACTCACTGATCCAGGGAAGGGTGTGGAGTAGAATCAATGAATCAGAGGACCTGAATTATAACAAGCATTGGATTGTTTTCTCTAATAACAGTGAAAATATACATAGTGATCTGGTGGTGGGGGTAGTAGTAGCAGCATGCATTGAAGTCCTAAGCCTTTAGATGGAAAAATGTTTCCTTATTATAATCTAGATGGAGGAAAAACCAAAATGGACATTAAAAGAGGTATAATGGAATAATAATTTTACAAAGTCACAAATTACATGACATTTCTGAAAGATGCATCCTGATCACACAGCTGGAAAAGATTCACACTGTCCTCAATCACAGGCTAGTTCCTTACAGCTAAGACCACTCTCCTCTCTACTGATAGTTTTTGTTCTCTGAGGGGCAGGTTTGCCCCAGCAGCATTCACAAAAGCTTAGGATCCTTCAGTGGGGAAGATGATCAGAACAGGATTCTGCCTGTGACTTGGGAAAGAAACTGAGATCTCTTTTTAACCTGTTTGCACGTGGGAAACCTGAAGGTTATTCTTTAAGTGGCTCAAACACATGAATGTATTTTTTTTCTGACTTCCAAGCTGGGCCAAGATTTCAAGTGGCCAAGATTTCAGTAACACTGTCTCTGCTGTTAATGTGGGGGCAAAGGAATGAATGCAAATCTCCACAGCACAATGTGAAGCCATCTGTAGCTCTCTCCTCACAGTAAAGTCTTTGGATCAGATCTTACTCAGCCCTTACAAATCCACCTTTAGGCCACCTTTTGTAATAACTCTGAACTGGCTACCAAGAGAAAAAGTAGCTGCTTTTCTGAATTCTACAAGTCAAAGTCTGTCCTGCTATGGGTCCCAAGAAGCCTGGTGCATTCCCTTTGTTCTTGTTCTTACTGTACTTAATTTATTACTTTCATGTTTTCATTATTGTATTCCCATCAGTCCCTCACGGAACAGCCACCGCTTTGTGCTTTGAACGGTGACTCTGATCATGAGCTTTTTTCCTTCTTTAGTTACTGCTAGAAGAGAGCTGGTTGGGATGCTCCCACCTTCCCAGTGCTTCTGTCTAAGGGTTGGCACAGGCTGGGAATGCTTCCTTTTGGAAGGGGATCCTAAAACAAATGATGACATTGATTATAGTGAGTAGTTTTAAGTATAATCTGAGCCTACTTTGCCAGGGAGGGAGGCACTAGCTGGGGTCTGAGTTCCTGCTAAGCCTTTTAACCCATCACAGGAAGCACTAAGGGATTCTCATGGGACTAAAGCTCAGGGAAGGCAAAACAAATTCTTGGCCTGCAGAATGACCCATCAGAAAAGTGAGACTGAAACCCACTTGGCACAACTCTGTCTCCTGATAAAGGAACTGTGTCTTCATCTCTAGTGCAAAAGAAAACCACTGCTCGTGAGATGGGCAGTGATCCATGTCACTGGGAATATCTGAGTACTGAAATTGATTTGGTTGAAACCACTTTAGTTGTTGAGAAGAAATTCAGAAAGAGCACAAGTCTGTTCTGATTTCAGGAAAGGCATTTTTAGCTTCAGCTGACATTGACTGTGATCCATCCAGATCCGGAGGCTGGGTGTGTTTTAGCAAAAAGACTGAAAGCATCTGGCTAGACAGGTCCTGTTTGGACACTGACCACCTTCCAGGAGTACCCCAAACACCAGACAGCACCAACTGTTCTGTAACTATTTAGGAAGAGAAATGCTTGCAGCAAACACTTTCTTTCTGTGGCAACAGATGGCTTGAAGCTGCCAGGAGTAAGAATTCCTAATGAGGTCCTTCCAGAGGAGCTCCTGCAAAGGGCAGAGGAGGGGGAGAAATGTGTCCTAGATTCAAAAAAAGTGCTCATCTGCCCCCATGCTGTCCTCCAGCTGTAAAGGGAGAAGCAGAGTCTCACTCCCTCCTTGCAGAGATTATCTCATTCAGCCAGCCTAAATAATTAGAAAACCAAACAAAGAGTTTTTTTTAAAAGAAAGGAGCTATAAGGTGGCTTGTTTTCAAGGTTCATTGTTGGTAAATTTTTGTGGCATGTGGAGGACTGGGATGGAGCTTTCATATTTGCAGAAGCAGTGACGTGTGAGTGGAGGGCTGTGCAGAGAGCGTGAGGCAGAGAGACACCTTTGCCATCTCTGCTGGAATCTCAGAATTTCAATACTAATAATATTAACACACAGAGAGGCTGAAATAAAATGTATGCACCAGGGCTTTGATATTTAAATATGGTCTTTTCAGTGAGCAGTGGAGGATAATGAAATATGACAGGGAGAGCAGTTCTCAGAACCACAACTAATAAGGAATTCAGACCCCTGAAGTTACTTTGTGGGATATCTAATTTTCACTCTTCTGGCTCTAAAAATAGAACTGAGATGTCCTGCTTGAGATATACAGGTGTCCTACATTAAGTACACAAAGTTGTGATTTGTATTTGACAGACCAGAGGGTTCTGCTGCCTTTTAGAGTGACCTCAGCAGGCTGGAGAAATGGGCTGACAGTAAATACAACAAAGGGAACACCAAGTCCTACCTCCTGGGGAGGAATAACCTCAGACACCAGTGAAGGCTGGGGAGCAAGCAGCTGGAAATCAGATTTGCAGAAAAAAACCCCACAGAGGTCCTGGTGCACAAGTTGCACAGGAGCTGGAAATATGCCCTTGCAGCAAAACAGAAAAGGCCAACAGCGTCCAGTGCTGCATTAGGCAGAGTGTTGGCAGCAGATCAAGGGAGGTGGTCCCTTCACATCCATCCAGCTCTGGTGGGAGCCTCCAGGAGTGCTGGGTCAGTGCTGGGCTCCTGTGCTGGTTTGGCCAAATTAGAGGAGAAATATCCTCTGAGGGGAGGCAGGTTACCACCACCCCTCCCCCAAACCCAGGTTCGGGAAAGGAAAAACATTTCCTCGAAGGAAAGCGGAAGAGATAAACACTATTTATTCAACAAAACACACAGAAAAGGATAACAAAGCTAAATAACAAAAATCTCTCGCTGTGGAGAGAAACCTGGAAAAAATTCAGAGTCCTTCTCTGGGTGTGGCCTCTCTCCTCAGAGCTGGGCCGGTGGGCCCCTTCCAGGAGGCCTTGGAAAAGGAGTTCTCTCCCGGTGTGGTCCGATGTTGTAGAACAGTCCCGAAGAGAAGAAGAGGGAAAAAAAAGAAAATCAAAAAAAGTCCTAGGAAAACTCTCTCCGGAGAAAAGGAGCTGAGAGCTGTCTGGAGAGCAAGGTCGCTGCCCTCCACACTCTGCCACCGAGAGCCCAGAGAGAGCTGTGTGTGTCCTTGAGAAATTGTTTTGAAAAGTTCGCTCAGTTTTTCTCTCGCACCCAGGCTTAAAGGCACAGAATTCATCTTCTGGGCATAGAGTGGCGATAGGGGATACACATCATAAAGTCACCCCAAGTCATCTCCTCAGCAGAGCAGAGACAGGGACATGCTTGAGTCAGTCCAGTAAAGGGCTGCAAAGATGGGTCAGGTGTTGGAGCACCTGACATAGGAGCAGAAACTGAGAGATATTCAGCCTTGAGAAGAGAAGGTTCAGGGGCATCTTGTCCATTAATATTTGATTAGATGAATTAAAGAAGATGGAGCCATCTTGCAGTGTCCAAGGTGTCCCCAGTGGTGTCTAGCGACAGGACAAAGGGAATGACAGAAACTGAAATAGAGGAAATTCCATTTAAAGGTAAGAGAAAGCATTTCTCTTGGAAGGAGGGAAATTGAGGGAGCACAGACTCTGGAACACGTCACCCAGTGAGTTTGTGGAGTCTCCATCCTTGGAGGTATTCAAAATCTGAAGGGACGTGGCCCTGAGCAAATTCCTCTAGCTGATGCACAATCTTATGAGCTTAGAGAAACGAGCTTTTGAAAATGCAAATGGACAATAAAGTCCAAGATTTTAGAGAATAAATACATTTAAAAAGAGGTGAGATATTAGCTGTCCATTTGCAAGTTGCAGGCCAAAGAAGGAGTAATGCCCACAGAGACAGTAATGGGCTAATCTGCACTCAGTGTTCAAAGAACTGAATGTCTGTCCAGTGAGAGTCCTGGTCAGAGTTTCTCTGCAGACACAGTATTTTCTGATGGCATTCTCATATTTGCCATTAAGAACCTCACCAGCTGGGCTGTCATGTGATTAGGGGTAGAGTGGGACCAGAATGGTTCTGCTGATTTCCCTTAAACTAGAATTCATGGATCATTTAATCACAAATTCCCTCATAGCTCAGTGCAGTCTTGATCAAAATGCAACCCTAGGCCACACGCATCAGTAACATTTATTTAGCTGGATAAAACATGGTTGTCAATTTACAAGGCCCTCTGGGATCTGGAGATGAATGATGAGGCTTCACTCTGGCATTTGACTATAGCTGTTGTGGGGAGGGAGATCATTTTCTTTTACAGTGACTTAATAATTTATCCCCTGACCACAGGAATATTCATTAAATAACTGCATTGTCCATCTGGGCAAACAGAAGTCACACTAGGCTATATTCAAATGACATTACTCTATCAAACACTACTGGGGCCAGGTCACGGTGTGGGGATGGGATGCTGCAACACTCTTCTTGATTGAGTAAGAAATCTTTGGATCTGAAGAAACTGCAATCTTAAATTATGAAAGAGCAAAGGGATCTGTGCCTGGGTTGCCTTTTGTGAGGCAGCCAGATGGTGAATGGGTTGTGCAAGTCCTTGAATAAGAAGCCTGAGAAGCATCTTTCAGCTTATTAGCTGAATCACAGAGTGTGAAAGAAACTTTGAAACCTGCTAGACTAGAAAGTAGCATATTTATAGAAACGTCTCTGTGAACTGCATTATCTATTCTTGCACTGCACACTATGTCTGGTATTACTACTATTTGCTCTTACCTTAGCCCAGCTTGAAATGAAGCGATTTAGAGATAATGGGCTAATACCAAGACTTTTCATCCTTTTGTCATTCCAGGCCTTAAAATGAAGATACTGAGATGGTCTAACAGTACTCAGTTCATGGAAAATCCAAAGAAAATGGGAATGTACCCCCCCTCACCTGCCACAGGCTGCCTGGCAGTGTTGTACCTGGGAGAAAGGAGAATCTGCTCACGGCCAGCAGTAAGCCAGGAGGTCTTTGATGTGCAGCAGACCCAGGAGCTTTGTGCTGGGACCCCTGAGTCTGCAAGGGCTCTAAGGTAATGCTGCAGAGACACAGAAAACAGGCTGGTTCAGCAGGAAGAGACTCATTCCACTAAGACTGTGTCCTGAGAAGATGGTCCTCTCCTGGGAAGAGTAGCTTGGCCCAGAGCCCAGCTGCTTGGGTTACAGGAGCAGCCCATGAACAGCCTGGGTCTAGGGAAGCTGCAGTTCATTTATTTCAATTTGCCTGAGAAAAAATATCAGTGAGTGGAGCACCTGCCACAGAGACAGTGCTGCTTTTCCGTAGTGCAGTTTTGGAGCAGAATCTGTTACTACTAAAACAAAAGAAGTTGGGATATATCAGGCCTGATTATGGATGAATATGGTGTGAGACTTTTAGCTCTTACCCTGAGTGTCTCTGTACATTTCTTGGTGCCAAGGTTAAGAAGGTTGAGGATGGTGTAAGAAACAGTTACATCCTTAATCAGTCAAAGCCAATTCAGTGAGAAACAGATCAGTGCAATGCAGAGGATTAGTCCTAGCAAGGGTCCACAGCACTGCAGAACAGAGAAACCAGCTCCCATGGTCTTCAGCAGATGTGCAGATAACTGTCCCTGTAGTGAACCAGATGTCCTGGCACAGAGAATAATTCCCCTGAGCAGTGTTCCCCAGGGAAATGGAGCACTGGAGAGGTGATGAACTGGAGGAGGCTCCTTATCTGTCTCTCCTGACACAGGGAGGGGAGGGTGTGACTCGGGTGATGAGTGGGGCTGGTGCTGGGACAAGGGAAGGATGTGCCAGACCCAGAGCATCCCTTCCTGGGTGGGGAACAGCTCAGTGCCCGTGCAGCTGGGTGGGGTCTTCTCGGGGAGCTCCTTGGTGGATGGCCCAGCCTTGCTCTGCACTGCTGGGATGGAAGGAGAAGGAACAGGGGAGAGGAGCCCTCTGTGCAAGGGCTCGATTCATCACTGAAAAACCTTTATCTCAAGCCTTTTCTTTGTGTGTGGTATCAATTTGATGCCTTTCCCTGGTCTTAAAATTAAGAGCCAAACACGGTTAGAAGGGAAAAAGGGTTTTTTTCCTGGGTATTTATTGCAGGGCCCTCAGGTGCAGCACAGCCAGGGGCAATGCCCGCAGAGCACACGGAATGCACACCCACGGGCACTCGGGATCACATCCTGGGCCTCACAAATGAGCACATCCAGCAAAGATTCCCCAGGGAGAGGCTCCAGGGAACCCCCGCCCCAGGAACCTTCCCCTGGCTGGGCCCAGCTCAGGGTACAGGATGTGTTCTGGAGAGGCCCTTGGTGTCTGGGGCTCTCTGACCCCTCACTGCCAGGCTGCCACGGGCTGCGGGCTCTGGGCTTAACTAAATATCAGGTCTAAGAATATGGGCTAGAAGCACTAAGAATATAGAAGAAGTATAGAAAAGGGGTATAAAAGAAAGGGCAAAAAATCATCATGGCATCAAATTAACACTTACCTGTGCCATCTAGCAAAATTGTTCCCACTCTTCTCCCCACACCCCACACCCACCAGCTGCTTTCAAAGTCACTGCTTTTCCCACCAAATTGCTGCCGTGTGGAGGAGGGGAATCAGCATGACACATGTAACCTTTGTAGACGATTTCAATCAGCTCTATCTTGTGGCCACATCTTGTTATGGGGTGGATTTGGGGGGATTATTGTGTTTCAGCACAGCATCATGGTTTAATGGCACAGTATAATGAGTGACTCCTTGGGGTGGTGCTCTGCTGCTGTCCTCTGTCACCACTCAGGGCTGGAGAATGAGTTTAATAAATAATTAAGATCTGCTATGGAAGTAAGAAGTATCTAGCCACTGTAGGGAACTATTACTCTGTGGGTTTTTTGGTTTTTTTTTGAGATTCGTTCCTTTAAAAGCAGTTGAGGTGTTTAAAATCAAGACAAAAACTACTCCTTTGTGCAAAAAAGGCTAGAAAAAATAAACTATTTTAAAACTCAGAATTGAGGGAATAAACCTCTACCTTACAGGTTTCCCCTGAAACCACATGGGACCGTGGTTCTTCGGTTTGGAATGTCTGTGCCCTGCTGAAGATGGAAGATGGAAGACAAAGCCAGATCTCCCAGGGCACAGGCAATGCTTGTGTTCCCTCACACACAACCCAGGGTCTCCATCCACCCGCACACCAGCTGCAGATCCAGTGGAAAGAGGCATTCCTTGATGTCAGGAAATGTCCAAGTCACAAATTCTAGGTCTGACATGATTTTTGTAGGTCTCTACAGGGCCTAACACCTCCTGATCTGTTTGTTTGCTTCAAGTCACCTGCACCCATGCAAATGGCAGAGGAGATTCAGCAGCCTGTTCTCTGGAGCTGGGTCTGCTCCAGACTCTTGAATATCAGGGTGAGCAGCACTGGATATCCCTCCTCAGTTTCCCTACTTTGTTATGCGGTGCAAAGGGAGTTTAGGGAGGTGTTTTACCTTCAGTGCTTGTCAAACTACTGAAGCAGCTGAGGTTTAGCTGCCTGAGAGGAGTAAAATGCAACACTGAAAATCATTAAAGCACTTTAAGTTAACAATTCAAACAGCACTGTAAGCAGAGGGGAGCTAAAGCCAAGACCTCACAGCCAAAGCCTAATTTTGGGTGTAGAATTCTGGACTGTGCTGGATTTTGCTTCCTCAGTGAGTATTTTATGAGTAGGGCTGAGTTTTCTGCCTCAAAATTACTTTTTACCCAGCCAGGATTTGGTCTAGTTCATTAAATGCAGGTTGTCCAAGGAGTATCACGTGCCTCACCCAGATTTGTACATTTGTACCTTGTTTATCTCCCTCCTGCAAGATAAATATACAGCTTTTACGCTAGGAGGTGGATAAATTTTCCCCAAAGAGCCAAACTCAGCTCTGGGAAATGGGCTTGCAGCAATATCCCTGCATAAGGCTGACAGGGGTGGGAGGATGGGACCTTTTGACTGAGTAGGTATTTGAGTTATTGGGGAATTTAATTTCTTTTCCCTAAGCACTCGCTTCCTTTCTGTGGAAGTTATTTTTTCACTTGCTATTTAAACTGATGCAAAGTGCCTAACATAGATATATCAGTGTCCAAGCCTGGTGCAAGTATTAATGGATAATTGAAACAGTAATGCAAGTGAATGGGAGCATCCTCCAGCGTGTAATTGACTGATGTCCTCAACTCTGCAGAAACTCACAGATCACCAGCTGGTCCAAGGTCTACTGGGGAGGAGGAAAAACCCACCTACATACACAAACATAGATTCTGGCTTGTTTTAGGGCTTCCTGAAGCTTGCAGTGACGTTTGAATGAAAAATATTATTTCTGAAAATAATAATTTCAGTAGTTAAAAAGAAATATAGGAAGGCAATGCAATATCCCTGCAGGTGCAGATAACCTTCTGGGACTTACACCTGGGACAGAGAAGGTAAAGCATAACTCACAGACAATGGAGAAAGGATGAAAAAAAAAAAAAATCTCTGAAGAGCTTTCATCAAAGAAAATTGAATTTAGGGGATGAATTTGCCCCATAAATCTAGGAGTAAAAATAGCTGAGGCTGGCTGATAGTGGTCTGAAAAATGAGTTCAGTTAGAACGGTCACAGCTGTGATGGATAGGGGAGCTGCTTCTTATCAGGTCAGGCCAGTAATGGAAAGGCAATGGGATAATCATCAAATAATTCTTTTTACTACCTATCAGTTACACATAAGTGGCTGCCTCACAGAACCAGTTAACTGGTGACAGTAAATCTGAGCAGAGCCTGTACGCTTCAAATGAGGATCTTGTGCTCCTCCCTTACTTGTTGGAGTGCATTTTGTTTTTCCATCTCTGATGTTGCTGGGTTAGCTCTTGACTAAGTGCTGTTGCTGTTTGATAGTGTCCTGGTACCTATGGGAAATGTGCCAGGGATGCCACAGTTTCAAGCAGACATGCATCACCAGCAAGCCCCCCTCCCCAGACTGAACTGGCTTTGCCAGTGCAAATAAACTGAGATCCCTTAGGAGATTTATTTTTCAGATAAAAGATGAAGTCATGACTATAGCTCCTAAGAATAATGCTCTTTTTACTATTGTTACTACCACTACCAATACTACCACTTCTACAGGTGATGTAGCATAACCAGTAGTGCTAGTCGTAAAAGCAACAAGGAATGATCATAGTAAAGACATTTCCCTCATTCTTCCTGAGCACTAAAGCTCCCCTGGCAAGAATAAAAAGAATGGCACTGACTGCCCAGCACCGCCTGACCTTGGATGGCTGTGGTTTATCCACACAGGGTTTCCTTGGGGTGTCACTTTGGAGCTGGTGTCCTTCACAATTGCTCTGGGGTTGCCTTTAAAATGAGGCTGAAGAGGGTGGAGAGGAGGTGTGTGTGAAGATAAATCACCTGGTGGGAGAGGCTGTGCTCGGGCTGTAAGCAATTGCATCAAGGCATTAGAGTTTGTGGTAAAATTGTGACCATAGCCATGTTCACAAAGATGTGGAATATGTCTCTGAAGATCACTTAAATTTTTCAGAGCAGAAATGATGCCCATATAGGCAATTACTTGGTAGCTCCCTGTGCTTCCAAGTTGAAATATAATCCTGTTTTGTATAACATTGGCCTTTGCAGTATTCTGAGTCACCTGTTGTGCTGAGGCATGGTGCATACATACAACAGCCAGGTTAGGATCTTTTCTGACCCCTGACACTGATTGTTTTCACTTTAACAAAGATAATCCCAGAACTGGGCAGAAATGGTAGCTACTGGTATGACACAGTCCCAGCTGTTTCTGTTGCTTAGGAAGGTCTTTGGAAAATTTTAGGCTAATGAGCTGATCTTGGTCATGAGAGGGCTTCATCCACCAGTGAAGGTACCAGGTGTCTGTGCAGCAAATGGAAACCTGCAGCCATGTGTGGGAAACAGAGGAGTAGAAACTACCACAGGCACTGGTGAGTTTGATTTGCAGCCCTGGAAGGAGCTTGAGTTGATGTAGAGATAAAGGAATACTGACTTTAAGCAGAAGAATTATAAACCTATGTTTCTACAGTTATAAGTAAGAATATGTATTGGGTGATATGGTGAAGGGGTTTTAAGCATAACAATGTGATTTCATAGTTTAAGTTAAGGATTTAGATGTTATAATAGAAGTGTATGTGTGTATGTGAGTTTACAAGTTATTGGTTGAGAGACAGATGCAATACAGTAAAAAAATACCTAAGGTGATAGGTTATAAAGTCAAAACAAAGCTACGTGTTAATTGCTTATTGGACCAAAAAGTTACAAATTGCCATGTAACTTCGAAACTCGTGACTATCTTCAGTTATGGCAACTTGTTACTAAATCCACGACCTCTGAGACTGATGCCTTGTTGATTTTTCAAGTAATAAATCATTAAAACGTGATAGTCCCATCTCTTTAATCAGGATCTGACAGCCATGCTCTCTTCAGATGCAGAGTAGGAGGTACTGACTTTTCTTACTGAAAAGGGGCTGGGTTTTTTTTATTACTTAGTAGCTTCTTAAGTGGAGTCCTCATTTTATTTAGGGTTTTTTCATAAAAGGGAAATGTTTACTTCTTTGTCTCCTCTTTTTAACACTAAAAAAAAAATAGCTGAAAGACAAATACTCACCATTTGCTTATTAGTGACGTTGTCTTTCTACTCTTCATCAGTCAATCCTCCCCTTCAGAGTTTCAGCTACTCCCAGAGCTTTGCAGGGTTCCTTCCAAAACACCACTCTACTCAGCGAAGCTTGAGCCATCTCATGAGGTTAATTAGTTATGTGACTTAAAGGAAAACACGGTTGCAGTTTCCCACATGCCATGTCACACTGTGCATCTGTCAAAGAGGCAGTGGGAGTCTTCCAAGAAATGCTTGCCCTATTATTCAGAAAGCCAAGGCCTTTTGTTCCCTTCAATGGCAGCTTGACTTAATAATTAATGCCTAGCACTATGTAAACATGAGTTAATGAACCTCACACTACCCTAAGGCTAAGGATTAACGTTTCCCTCACATGGAGGGGGAGACTGGGCCACAGCAAACCCCGTTGTGTCTTCTTTTCTGCTTATGATGGCCCAGGAAACTTCAGAACCCTGATGCCCCCGTAGAAGAAACTTGCTTTAGGCAATGAACTGAAATGGGAGTTTTTTTGATTCAGGAACAATATGAAGAAACACTGAATAGAGTGGGTCTGTGCTCCTGGTCTCTGTGCTTGCTGGTGGACCAGAAGGCCAGAAATGAAAACAGGCAGGAATTCAAGCTGCTGTGAGTGGGGCTGGCTAATATAAATTCAACTTCCATGTCAAAATCATTCTTAAGGGACCATGACTCTCATGGCCTCCTTGACCTTTCTGAAAGTTTGATGTCATAGACTGAGATACACAGAGATTAGTCAGGCTTGTCACTCCCTCTCATCTCATAAATCAAGAGAAATGGAGGATCCTTGAAAAATTCAACTGTTAAGTGCAGGTGCCAAAGGGAAATGTGACTTGGGTCAAGGAAAAGAATCCTGGCTCAAATAATAATAAAAAAAAACTTAGTAGAAAATAAGTGTTTGAGCATTTCCTCTTGAGAATACAAGACACCAGAATACCAGAAGCAGGAGTCTCCTCCTCCACAGAATAACACCATGGAGTTTAGAAAGACACAGATGATGCCTGTGATGTTCCTTTTCTCTTCCCCTTCATACCTACAAAAAGCCCTAAACATTCACCAGTGTTCCTGTGCCGTAAGACTTCCAAAAAGATAATATCATACCCATACTTCAAACCTACTGGTAAGATGAACAGGACAAATCTGGTCTTGTGCTTTGGCCCAGCTCTATGGATGGCTCATCAGCTGAAGCTGATGCACAAATACAGGGCTTTTTGGAGTATATCTCTGGAGGAAACTTATGTTCCCAAGGCACACAGGTTAGGTGAGGCCTCATCAGTGGTTTTCAGTATGTTGATGATTGAACAATAGCTAAAAGTGCCTACAAAGATAGGGGGAAATATCTCCTATCTTCTACAGCTTTGTTTCTGTGCCTGATCCCAGGAGGTTTTTTTCCCTGATTCACAGAGCACCACAGCTTCAGTCTTTGTCATCAAACCATTGCTGACATCAACATCTCAAAGTTCTACCCAGCTCTGGTGTCTCTGCAAACAATATTCAGCCAAGGGGGTGTTTGAACAGAAAGGATGTTGTCACACTCACAAAAACAGGAGGTTTCTCTATTACAGGGCTTTTTTTCAGTATTTTCTGCAAAATGGTGTTCTCATCCATTAGTGGGAGTCACACAGACCTCTGTAAACACATTCCATAGCCTGGAAAAAAGGAGACTCAGGGGAGACCTTATCACTCTCTACAACCACCTGAAAGGAGGTTGTAGCCACATGGGAGTTGGCCTCTTCTCCCAAAAAATTAGTGACAGGAAAAGAGGACATGGCCTCAAGCTGCACCAGAAGAGCTTCGTGTTGGGCACCAGGAAGAATTTATTTATGGAAAGAGTGGTCAAACATTAGAATGGGCTGCCCAGGGAGATGGTGGAGTCACCATCCCTGAAGGTGTTCAAAAAATGACAGAATGTGGCACTTAGTGCCATGGTGTAGTTGACAAGGTGGTGATCAGTCAAAGGTTGGACTCGATGACCTTGGAGGTCTTTTCCAATTTTAATGATTCTGTGATTCTGATTCTAAGAAGAAATGACTGCCATTGGTTTAACCAAGTCAATCAAAGCTCTGGCAGAACCAATAACTGGATCCAAATCTTCCAATATCTTCCCGTGTCTGCACATCTGGCTGGACATAAAACTGAACCAGGGCTGTGAGTCTGTGCACCTTCACCCTCCTTTTTCAATGGCATCAGAGGCTTAAACACCATAGCAAAACTCTCCTTTATTATCAGGCTGTGGATGCAAAGCTTGGCAAGGAAGGGGCTACAGGGGAAGGGGAGACCTCTTCTTCAAAACAGCTTAATCCTAGCAGGGAATTGCTTCTGAGCCCAGGGCTGAATGTCATCCCGCCCTGCCCGCCCCAGCGCTCTGGTGAGGAGTAACTCCCGGCTTAAGCTTCTCCCTGTGGCTCGGGATTCTCCCCAGTGATTACCCTGGTGACGCAGCAGCAGCAGCAGCTCATCACTGACTCATTCATCCACGTCTCTGAGAGAAGCAGGGGCAGGGGGGAGACCTGCATTTCCTTCATTAATATTCCAGAATTTCTGTGAAGCTGGCAAGGAATGCCTGAGACCGCCTGCTTGTGCGGGAGAAACCTTCACCCTCGCTTCCTCTGGGAGGCTGCCTGTGGCATCCCCCTCCCCTCTGAGTCAGAGCTGGCAGCTCTTCTCTCTATTTGTTCCACTGGACACAGACAAAAGCTTCATGTGGGAAAATGGGAAATGAAAATATGTTCAAAGGACGGTCACCGGCACAGCAGTGGATGCCGTAGCTTTCCACACATTACAGGGGAACATAAAACTCAAAAAGTAGGGGCATTAATTATGTATATATGTGCCAAAGCACCATGAGCAACCACGAAGAGCTGCATGTTGCAGCCTTCCCCAGTGCTCTGTGGCAATTGCCTTGGGAGGTCTGATAGCTCACCTTTGTCTCAAGCGGAATTAAAAAGGGCGTTTTTTGTCAGTTCATGTGTTACTACAGTGTTCCCAGCACCCTGGTTCCTTGTCTGCAAAGCTGCCATGCAGCAGAGCCTCCTGGAATACTTATCTTGGTGTCTGGCACGGTTTTGCCCTGAACATGTTGTGCCTCTGCAAATTATAATCCGATTTCTAAGTGATGCTTATCTAAAGTGGGCTAAATGACTTACAGTTCATAATCCTGGACTTCAATAGAAGACAAGGCATCAGATGCACAATATCTCTCTGTCCAGAATGTAGTGTTACAGTCTGTCAAGGGCCTTTATTTGGGAGACGGGATTGAATTCCTTGTGTGTAGCACAGACATCAGTGCTTGCATGATCCCCAGGCTTTCAAGTCATTACACTGCTGACTGCTCCACTTCTCAAGCAACTTCTCAGCTCCATTTCTATGCCTGATCCCAGGAGGTTTATTTTCCTGGTTCACAGAGCATCACAGCTGCAGTCTTCGTCATCAAACCATTGCTGACATCGACATCTCAGAGTTCAAAGCTCTATCCAGCCCTGGTGTCTCTGCAAACAATATTCAGCCAAGGGTTTTTTTGCATATAAAGGATATTGTCACACTCATAAAAACAGGAGGCTTCTTGACCACTGGGTTGTTTTTTTTTTCAGTATTTTCTGCAAAGTGATATTCACATCCATTAATGGGTGTCATGCAGACCTTCATTCACACAATTTTGTTAGTACAGTGGTCAAACATCTGGAAGACAGCCTCGATGTTCTGGTGATGATCTGCATTGTCTCTTGTTGTCACCTGGTGGATGACACAGTGCCTGGTGGGGAAATGTTGCTGGTGGGTTTATGGTAAGTGAGCAGCAAGACCAGGCTGGATGAGGGTCCAGGCAACCTGGTCTAGTGGAAGGTTCCCATGGCAGCAGGGTTGGAATGAGATGATCTTTAAGGTTCCTTCCAACCCAAACCATTCTATGGTTCTATGAGTCAATGACCCCTCTGCTCTACAAGCTCCTGTGGTAACAGCGACCCTGGGAACAACCTGGAAGGGCAGCAGATAAATTGTGGGTAAGTCTGTCTACACAGCATGCCCTGTCTCTGCACACATTTTACAGCTCTCAAAGGAATTTTCTCCAGGGGAAGGAAATGCAAAATCTGTATTGTGAAGAGGAAGCAATGCTTAGCACTGGAAGTCAGCACCAAATGTGTTTGGCCATAAAGACCCTGTGGATATAAAGCGGGGGGAGAACAGCACGAGCCAGGAGCAGACAGATGAAGAATGCTTGAGGCAGTTCTGGAGATTTGGGTTGAATGTGAGCTTTGCTCCATCCAGGCATCCTCATACTGTATGAGGCCCTGCCTGGCAGGAGTTCAGGGCCCCTCACATTACTGAGAGCAGTCACCTGCAGACACTGCTGAGCTGAGCTCACTGAGTGCCCAGGCTTCAGAGAGACACTGCATTAACTGCTGAGGACATTGCAATATTTTGTCATAAAACAACCCCCTTCTCCAAAGCTGGACAACCTTGAATAACCTTTCCCAGGCTGCTCTCTGCCTGCTTTTGAGTCTTTTCATTTTGCAATATGGAAAGAAGACAAGTGTTTCTAGTTCTAGGCTGACACTATCCAGATGCATAATGGAAACACAATGCTTTGTTTCTGCTCCTCTACTTGTGGCACATAAGATGTATTGAAACAGGTCTCAAAAAAAAAACATATTGAAGAGGAGAAGAACAGAATAAAATTTTTTTGCCTCAAGTAGGCTCCTGACATGAATTTGTCTTCCTTTGCTTTGGGCACTGCCCCTGTGGCATTAATGGGGTGTTTATACTCCACTGCTTCAGGACATGGGAATGACATATTCTGCTTGTGAGACCCAATTTATTCATATTATCCATAACTGTATGAATCCCTCCAAGGATGACTTCCCTATCTCCTGCAGATCCCACCTCAGTTTTCTAGTGTTAGTGCTGTGCTAGACATCAGACATCAAACTAGCTCTTGCAGAAAGTCTTGTCCAATAATAGGTAACAATGGGATGAAATCCCAAATTTTATGGGATTTAATTTTTATGGCAAGCAGATTAGTTTCCTCCAAAGATATTTGCTTGAAAATGATAAAATTAAATTTTAGAAATAAATTAACTGGGGATTAACTCACTGTTTGAAGGCAGAATGAGGTGCCATTACCAAAAGTGAAGTAAGGCTGGCTCTAGGGGTGGGAGGTATGAGGCCTGTATCCAGAGGGAGATGTGGAGATTCCATTTAACCCATTAAAGGTCTCATGGAGAAGTTCAGGAAAGCTGTATTATTCATGAATGGCTCTTATCCTCCTGGTTTGTTTATGTACAGGTTCTTACAGAAATATTTTGAGTTAGAGAGTTATAAAAGACTTTATGGTCTTCACATCCCACTATAAATCCAGGTTGCCTTAGTTACCATCTGGCTAACTGCACAGGTGAGGGGAAGGAGAGAGACTGAAAGGGAAAGAGAGAGATTAGTACTAATACATTTTTTAAATCTAGAAAGATCTTGTGAATTCTAATGCTGTGATACAACAGAAAGCTTTCAAGACCTGCATAATACAAGAGGACTATGAAAGCAAGGATTTGGACTGGCAGCTCTTTGACAAGAACACGCTGGTGGGTCTTTTTGCTAAGAACATCATGAATTGCCTAATCAAAAGCTACAGGAAAGCTAATACTCAGTCTCTTCTTGAATACTTTCTGTATTTGGGTTGAAGAGCTGTGTCTTCCTTGGTAATAAAACATGCTTGAGGCCTGGGGTGAGCAGGTGACCGGATTGTAAGGACTGGATGCAGAATGGCATGGTTTGGTCCTTGTCTGGTCTGATTTTGGGTGAGTGGAGGCGCAGGAAGAAAACACATCTTCCCAATGTCTTCAATAAAGGTCTGTCTACTTGAACAAAGCAGGCTGGAAGGGCGGCACTGGTATTCCTGTGGAGTTTTGTCACACAGTCCTGAGTCACATATTAGTTGACTTTTCCTAGAGCAAGTCCCAGCTGACAGAATCAACAGCAAAGACTTGACATCCTCAACCTTCATTTGAAAAGGCAAAAGAGATGAAATCAAATACTGCTAGCACATGCTGTTATGAAGGAGAGTTTACATGGATGGAGGTCCCCTCCTGTGGGAAGAGGGGCCAGCACTTCATAAAATCTGTTATTAAAAGCCAAGCTCGTAGTCTTGTGAGAACAGACTAATTTCTTCGTGAGCAGCATTGCTAGTAGGGTAGATGCCTCTGAGTCCTATTGCTTTGCTCATTCCACTGTCCTATGCATCTAAATTTGCTGCTTTTTCTTTGGTTGGTTTTTTTTTTTCCCCTGGGGGGGGGGGGGGGGATTTGGTTTTTTTTTTTTTTTTGTTTTTTTGTTTTTTTGGTTTTTTTTTGTATAAGCAAAAATGCAACCAAGCTGGAAGAAGTCTGTAAACAAAACCAGGAATGTCTGTCCCATGACAATAGTCATGGCTCATTAGGTCCATGGCTTGGCTTTTTGGTTAACTTCTACTGAGTAGTATGGTCACACAGGTTGAGAGCTGGGTATTGACTTTTGTGGGACTCCAGGCCTCCAGGGATGCTGAATACAGATATTTGCAATCACTCTCCTCTAAAAGATACCCTGGGGATCTTGGCTATTAGTGATGATAGCTCCTCTGTCCTGACAAAAATAGTTTCTCTAAATTAGAATGAGGAAAATGGGGAGAAATCGTGATACCTTTTTTTAATTTTTAGCCTGAATTTATGCTGAAATGAGTAGGAAACGTGGCTACGTGGGCACATTGGCTGTTAGTCAGTATCCCCTAACCCCTGTAAGTTTTAACTTGATGGCCAGATTCCATTCCTTCTTCTGC
Source organism: Daphoenositta chrysoptera (assembly GCA_013397915.1). NCBI lineage: Eukaryota > Metazoa > Chordata > Aves > Passeriformes > Daphoenositta > Daphoenositta chrysoptera. Next base: position 63,142 of record VZRO01008202.1, read on the forward strand.
ACTGGTGTGGCCTCACCTCGAGTCCTGTGTGCAGTTTTCGGCACCACAATATAAAAAAGACATTAAGCTGTCAGAGAGTGCCCAAAGGAGAGCGACAGGGATGGTGAAGGGTCGGGAGGAGAAGCTGTATGAGGAGTGGCTGGGGTCACTGGGTCTGTTCACCCTGGAGAAGACTGAGGGGAGACCCCATTATGGTCTTCAACACCCTCAGGAGAGGAAGTGGAGGGGTGGGGACTGATTTCCTCACTCTCATGACCAGTGACAAGACTGGAGGGAACAGCATGAAGCAGAGTCAGGGGAGTTTAGGTTAGATAAGCAGGAAAATACTCACACCCAGAGGGTTGGGAACTGGAATAAGCTCCCCAGAGAAGTGCCAGCCCCAAGCCTGGCAGAATTTGAGAATTGTTTGGACAATGCTCTCAGGCACATGGTGTGACTCTTGGGGTGTCCTGCACAGGGCCAGGAGTTGGACGTGATGATCCTGATGGGTCCCATCCAGCTCAGCATATTCTATGATTCTTTGGCTCTAAGGTTCTTCTTCCCTCTGGTGCTACTTGCAGAGCATGAAGCCAAGTGATGTGGGACACCCCTTTGGTCAGCTGTTGTCCACTATCCTGGCTGTGTCCCATCCCAGCTTCCTGTGCACCTCAGCCTACTCACTGACAGGACAACAGGAGAAGCAGAAAAACCCTTGATGTTGTATAATCCCTACTCAGCAACAGCTAAAATATCCCTTTCTTATCAACACTGTTTTCATCATAAATCAAAAATATATCACCACACGAACCACTGTGAAGAAAATTAACTCTATCCTAGCCCGAATCAACATACTCATTAAAGAACCTGAATTTTGTTTGTTGACTAAAAAATGCTCCAGATCTCTTTCTGCACTGGTAGTCATAGTAATGATCCATAAGTAAGAAAAGCAGGAATGCTAAGTTGATGTGTTTCTTGGAAGGAAGCAGGAACCTCCATTTAGATCACAGAAGAAGGTGAAAGGAGAACTTTGGCAGAAACTTGCTTTTCCTGCAGTAGCTCTGACTGCTTGGTGATATCAGTTTTCAACATAATGCTCTTTTACAAAACCTGCACTTGGTCAAGCATGTGCTTCTTGGGACAATAAGGGTACACCAACTCTTTTGGCTCATTGAAGTGCATATTGAAGGCAGAGTTACTGAGGTTCACCCACAGGCAGAACACTTGGACATCAATTTTTATTCTCAATTCTGGCATTGACAATGTGATTCCTCAGGGCTTCTTTTTACCCTTCTCCATCGTGAATGCAATCATAACTTACCCGTCTCAGCTCTTGAGATTTCAAAGTGTAACTAAGAAATCCTTATTCTCACTGTCACTGAACCAGGTGGGATCAAATATTAGATGGAAATACAGAGCTGAGTACAAAATAGCACTCATTACTTTCTCCACGGCACTGGGTTTCCTTTTTAGACTTGATGTCTGAAATATACTGGACAGACAATTTTTATAGCAGTGCTAACTATAGATGAGTAATTCTGATGGTTTTTAAAAATAACTCTGGCAAAAGACTACCCATCTACACAACTAATGTACTTACAATCACCACATCTTGAAATTCTCTGGTTTCTTTTAAGGGCTCCCTATTCCAACATTTGAAGCTTACTGAAACAATAAATATGGCAGCACTGCCGTTTCTGATGGGGTGAGGAGCTCAGGACTGGTTACTGTTAATTTACTCCTTGAAGGGCTTTGAATTTTGACAAAAAATGTGGTGTTTTGCTGTTGCTGTTTCAGTTTGCTGCCTGAGCATTTTTTTTAATGCTTACTGCCTCTGCTCAGCAGTATAAAAGCATGATTGCTTTTTATTGCCATTCTCTCCCAGCACAAGATTGTGTCTCTCACAGACTTGTCAATCTGAAAACTTCGTTTGTAATTTGCCAGCAGCCCTCAGGGCATATTTCTTGCAGCAGTCTAGCCCTCTGTCTCGCAGGAGAAGAGAGAGATTCACCCTTAGCTGTGTGGGATGGCAGAGGACCGACCTGCATCCCCCCGTGAGGGTTCTGCGGGGGCTGGTGATGATGTGGTAGGTGGGCTGCATGTTCTCCCTTGTGTCCCATTTTCAGTGGGACTATGGAAGCAAGCTGCAGCATCCCAGGGCAGTCCCATAGCTCAGGGAATTGTATTTGCTGTTCTGGGGACTGTGGCACTGCCTGAAAGCAATCCTCTGCTCTTCCCAGTGCTTTTCCCTTTTCCTTCCTTACAGTCCTCTAGCTCCTCATCACATTTTCACTCCTAGCTGCGTTCTGGGCCCTTCTGCTCCTCTTGGCTGCCTGGGTGCCAGTCTATTTTCAGTCCCATAACTGTCCCTACCAACCTAAAGAAGCAACCTCAGGAAAAATTTGGCTCAAAACCTGGGATGGAGTGTACTTGCTAGACTGAAAGTTCTGAAAGGACCAAGAGACCCTGTGCAATGTGTTCTGCTGAAACTGCAGCTCACCAGGCACAAGGAGAGTGGACAGGACACTGCTGGTAAGTGAAGCGTGGAGGTGATCATGAGGGTGCTAGAGAACTTCCATGAAAACAGTGAAATAATTGAAATCTATAGAAGATTTACTTCCCTAGATTTACTTTAAATTACTTCGTATCTGCTTCTTCCCATTGTGTTATTCCTTCAAACAGCAGAAGCAATTTTGCTGAAATTTCCTAAAGACCCTGCTTTTCCACAATCAGAGCATACATTCAAGGGAAAATGTTTAAGCCTTCCAAGCTTGCTGCTTGCAAATAGCAGGGTGTGATAAGAAACTTTCTGTTGATCTCAGTGGAAGTTGAGGACAAAGAGAGAAGGCTGAGGCAGAAACACAAAGGGCACAGAGGAGAGATCAGTCAAAATGTGTCAGATCAGTGGACAAGTGCAGTCCTGCCTTGATGGCTCGCTTTTGCTTGCTTTCCTCCAGAATACAAAAGGTGCTTTTTTTCTGCTCTGCAAGTACAGCCTGTGTCTCAACAGGAGATGCTGAGATGGGGGAAGGGAAGGTTCAGAGAGGAGCTGAAAAGTGAAGGGAAAATTCCGCTCATGATTCATTTCTGTGCTTGAAACTTGAAATCCAAGGTTCAAACGTCATTTAAAGGATTGTGATTAAAGCTTGGGGTGTTTCTTAAGAGATTTCTGCAGGCTGAGATGAGTAAGGGTGCCACACAGCACTTGCAAGAGGACTGAAGAAAGATGGGTGCCTAATCCTTTACAATTCTCTTTTTAGGTTCTTTTGTAGATCATACTGAGTACCTATCTCACATTTAATATGTCTTTGTAGACCTTATGCAATCCTGTATTCACCAAATTCCTTTGCTTGGTTACAAAGCAGGCAGTTATTTTCAGCAATACCCAATGAGAACAGCAGATGCTTTTGATCAATATTTCCCCAGAAGAATTATCATTCTATAAACTGCTTTATCATCCCACTAATGCCAGAAGACCTTTAAGGAAAGCAGAGCACCAGGGCGTTTTGGATACTGAGCATTCTCTGTGTGTGTTCTGCTCTGGGGTCAGTGTGGTATGGAGCTGTCTCTCACTTTATCCAACGTAATTCCAAGCTGGTACTTATTCACCAGCCACTGAAGCCTTTTCTATGGCATCTTCTCATCATACCATTTCTATTTCTCACTTCCCTTAAAAAATGAGCACTTCAGAACTCAGCTGTTCTCTACTTTTGTTAAGTCTGAATCCAGAAATCATGTAGGTGCATCCTTTTTTTTTCCTCTCCCAGATGCATTATTTGAAATGACAGAATAATATTTTTTCTGAAACTTTAGATATATCTATGCATCTGTATATCTATATATTTATATCTTTCCCCATTCTGTGGGCTATTTTTAGATGCTACTGCTGAATACCATGAGCTACTGCAGGTGAACAGGTTGATGTATATTGCCTTTCCTTTGTTTCTCATCTTCTACTGCAGCTGTAAAGAAGAATGTGGTTTGAAATAAATCTGAGTTACTCACATTATGAATACTTTGTAGAGTCAATCAGTTTTTCAAAAAAGTTTTGATTGATTTTATACAAGACAGTAACTCCCTAGATAGAGGTAAGTGGAGAGAAGTCAGATTTATTATTGTATTTGTACCTCTTTATGGAGCTGCCTGAGTTTCAGACACTGAAAAAAACCAAAGCAAACCCAATCAAAATAATTGAAAACAGTGCCAAAAAAAGGTCCTGAGAAGCCACCTAATTAGCCCCTCAAAGAAAGTAAAGGCTAGTAGATGATTCTTTAATGATTCTCAGGCATTAGCAAAGTACCTGGTTCCTCTTGTGCTCTAAGAAATGTGTAGAGGCCTTTGGTGATGAAAGTCCATGTGGGTTTTGCATTTTTAATGCACTTTTTTTCAGTTTACCTCCCTCAAAGCTTCTTCCTCTTCCACACTCATGAAACAGCTGTGACACTTAATTGGGAAGATAGGCTGAAACCTCATTATTCTGCTCTCTGCTGGTTTGGAGTTAGTTTTCTTCACAGTAACTGGTTTGGTTTCATGTTTTTGATTTGTGATCAAAACAGTGTAGGTTCCATGGTGATGTTTTAGATATTAAACTTCCAGGGCAGATGAACCCAACCACCATTTTTTAGAACCACCTGAAAGGAGGTTGTAGCAAGGTGGGGGATGGGATCTCCTCCCCGACAGCAAGTGACAGAATGAGAGGAGATGGCCTCAAACTGCACCAGGAGAGGTTCAGGTTGGACATCAGGAAGAATTTTTTCACTGAAAGGGTGGTCAAACATTGGAATGGGCAGCCAGGGAGGTGGTGGAGTCACTGTCCCTGAAGGTGTTTAAGGAAAAACTGGACATGGCACTCAACGCTCTGGTCTGGTTGACATGGTGGTGTTTGGTCAAAGTTTGGACTTGATGACCTTGAAGACCTTTTCCAACCTGAATGATTCCATGATTCTATGAATTGTCCAAAGGAATATTCCATACCATATAGTGTCATGCTCAGCACCTACAGCTGTAGGGAATAAGGAGGAAGGGAGGGACGTTTGGAGTTATGACATTTGACTTCCTCAGTCACCGTTACAAGAGATGAAGCTACGCTGTCCTGGAACTGGCTGAGATGAGCTCAGTTGGCCAGAGCCTGGTGCTCATAGCACCAAGGTTTTGGGTTTGATCCCTATTTGGGCCATTCACTTAAGAGCTGGACTCCATGATCCTTGAGGGTCCCTTCCAACTCAGAATATTCTGTGATTCTGTAATTCAAAAATCTGCCTGCTGATGGGAATTAGTGAACAAATTCATTATTTTGCTCTGCCTGTGCACAGTTTTTGTCTGTTTGTCTGTTAAGCTGTCTTTATCTCAACCCACAAATTTTCTCACTTTCACCCTTCTGATTCTCTCCCCCATCCCACTGGAAGGGAGTGGCTGACTGTCTCTGTGGTGCTCAGATGCCTGCTGGGGTTAACCCAAGATATTTTTCCCATTTCCATTTCTCCTCTGCAGCTGAGCAAGCTCAGCTTGGCAAAAGAGTTCTGATGGCTCTGAAGGTGGGAAGTGAAGAAAGTTTGGACAGCTGTAAGAGGAACAAAGGGCCACAGGAATCCTTGCTGGATGTTGTACTGGAACTTGAGTATGGCTGTGAATGTGCTACCAGAGGCTATTTTGTAAGAAGCTGGGCTGAAAGTCTTTTTGGGGAGGAAATAAACAAATTACATGGCCACAAGAAGATAAATGTCTGAAGGACAGAAGGTCTGGAGTAACCAGAGGATGCAAGCTATTTGTGTGGAAGAGGGTGGAACTGGATGTTCCCAAGTTACCAGAAAAAGAAGGTGGGAGATGTCGATATGAAGCAGAGGTAAAAGAAGGTGGGTTGAGTCTTTATATAACCTGCACAGAAGCCTCTCCTGACAGCCAAGCCCACCCTAGATGTTCTCTTGTGGTGTTTCTCCATGTCATATCTGTCAGCCCCTGTTCTAGTTATCCTAGAATGCAGACAAGAAAACTGTACTCAGCACTGCAGTCATGGTTCCTCCAGTGTTAGTAAAATATTGGCAATTCTTCAGTTCTATTGCTATTTATGTTCTCATATGAGTACATCTTATACCTGAGTGGGGGGGAAAAAAAGTGACACTGACCACACCATTGTAATCTCTCAGCGAAGTTCTTAATGAATGTTCCTTACAAAGAAAGAAAGAAATGAAAACCACTGTGTTTTCGTCCTTTATTTCCTTCCGCAATTTTTCCAAGAAGCATTTTTTTTCCCAAGAAGCATTTCTCTACACATTATCAGCACTATAAATCTAATACTCCTTAGAAACACTTGTTTAAGAGATAAGAGCCAGGGACAGAAATATATAAAAACTTGATGCTGGTTCTGCAACCACTGCTTTACAACAGATCATAGGAGGGATTTGTTTTTCTGTATTTCTCCTCTCAGGGAATTCATAGCTTTTGCTATGACAGATAAAAATATTTTTAATAATCTTGCAACAAGGAATTTGGTGTGTGATCCTTAAAACTAAGGCAAGACAAAATTTTCTCTGCTTCAGGAGCATGAGTGATCAAAGAATGCATCTGAAACACCTCCAGTGCTGCCTGGTACAATTCCACTCTTTGGTGGTTCGCTATTTTCCTATGAGTGCAGAAAAACAAGCAATATTTAATGCATTCATATCCCGTCCCTTTTTTACACTTCGTTTCCTGTTCTTATTATGAAGCATTGTCAGACAACTGGATCTCTGTACTTCATGGTTCATTAGCCCCCTTGCCAAAGCACTCGCAGGATTACCAAGAGCCAAGGCAGACTCACTGTTTGCACAAACACACACACACACGCACACAGGCTATTTAGATGGAATTATTATTCATAAATTACTTTTAATTAGACTGTTCGTCAGTCTGAGTGGCTGTGCTCCCCTGTTATAAGTAGCACTAAATTACTTTTTGAAATTCATTACCATTGCTTGTTTTTCTATGTGTGTTTCCCCCATAGTTTCAAAATATCACCCTCTTACTGCTGGAACAGTTGATAAGATTTTGACGTTGCTCAGCTTGGTGTTAACTCCATAATCCTGGCTGCTGCCCCAGTCAGGGCCCCTCACCTTTTGTAAGAGGGAAACAGTATGGGACATGACTTTACTGAGAAAACACGGCTCACAGGGAAACAAAATTATTGGGATCTGCCTTGGTTTGCATTCCCAGAGGTTTCATACCTGTGGTTCTACATCTGCGTTCCAGGCTGACCCTTGCCCTTCCAGCAGCCTCTTTGAAAGGTGGCTTCTATCTTAAGGAGAGTGGTTAAGTCACTATTGCACTTAGATCCTGAAGAGGAGAGGCATTAATCTGCCTTTGTCATTTCCCATCTCCTAGCATGTGTGCTCTTGGCTTTCATGTGTGGCTTTTATAGATCTCTTTCAGAAAAATCCTTTCCCTGTGCCTGAAAGGTTTCTCCTTTCCCAAGTGAAAGGTTTATCCTATAAAAGCACCCCCAAAACAGGATTTGCCATTCTGAATCTCACAGTTGCTGAATGAAGCTTTGGGAGGTCTTGGCTGGAGAGAGAGGGTGAATGCAGAGGGTGGGGGGAGTAATTTGTTTTTCCTATCGGCTGCCTCACAGAATTTAATGCCTTTTCTTCACAATGCAGTCTTTGCAAGCAGTCCAGGCTCCTGTGTCTGGAAATGGGTCTTTGGATCTGGCACCTGCAAATGGAGCTGGATCTTTCCCACCTTTTTCACTAGAAAGTACCTACCTGTGATGCCTTCACCTGGGCAGTCAGTTTGCCCTCTTCTCCATCTTCCTTAACAGACCACCATCAAATGTTTTATTGTTTTTAGCTTGTGACACAGTAAGGAAAGAGGCAAGAAATCTCAGAAAAAAAAAAAAATAGCAGCAAATAGCAGCCAAGAAAAAGAAAAGGCAAAACAAATCCTCCCACCGAGGTAGAGATATCAGAGCTCATTTATTTCAACTTTCAACTTACACTGAGATTTTCCAATTTGCTGATGTTGAAAAGTACATTGAATCTTGGCTGAAGTACAAGTTCTAAAAAACTTATTATTTTTTTTTTAAGCAGAATTTATATCCACAGTTGCACGGGAGACAGATAAAAGAGCAGGCAGATGAAGCCTGCCCTATCCAGGGCGGGGAATTTGCAAGCACTGTGATAAATTTCAGAGGAAAGTTGTTTTCTTTGAGTTTCAGTCGTATTGTGGTATTGAAAACCTTCAAAGCTAATTTCCTTGTTGTCAGAACTGTGAGGGAGGAAAGAGACATTGCTGGGCTATTTACTTCATTGCTACCTTTTCCTTCCCTGTGCTTTCAGCATCTGGAATCTTTCTTGATGACGTCCAACTGTGTCTAACTGTGACATTAAAGTGTTCTGCCAATCTATTACCTCTCATCAAACAGGGCTTCCAGGTGAAAGGAGAACCACAGACCTACTGTCAAAAGTTCTTCTCTCTGCTGTATTTTAAGCTTGTTTTTTCTCCACTTGAGAACTACTTCAGCCACTTGCCATGCATCCAACTCAGCTGAGCCCCAGCAGCACAGCAGGAATTGAACACTGGGCAAACCAAATTAAGGGTCTGACTCACAGTTGCTCCAAGGAGTGAGCTGAGAGGTTATGACTGGTCCTTGTGGCTTGGTTCAAGCAGTCTTTGTCCACGTAAGGAGAAGGACTTGCTGTGCAGTGGTTGCCTACCTTGCCTCATTGCCATACCCTGGTGCTGGGTTTCCTGGGGTCAGTGAAGGGCATCAGGCTCATTTCCCAGCTAAGAAGAAAACTTACACTTATTTGTGGTTGCTCATATGGATTTTTCCTGACCTTCATCCACTGAAGGTGATTAGAGCTCTGCCACTGCCCTTCCTACTCAACAAGGCACCTCTGGAGTTCATCTCTGTGAGCCCACAGTTTAAAGAGATGAAGTTGAACCTACCCCCCAGTCATGTCTTCAAACATCCAAGTTATGAATATCCTGTATGACCCACAAAATGTAAATTTCCTCTAATTATTTAATTTTCCTTCAATTTGTTCTGCTACTATCATATTCCTATAACCGATTTTTAAGCTAAACCAGATATATAGTCCTCCTTAAACTTGAAATGCCTTAGCTCTATTTCGAGACCATTCTTCTCTTGTGTACCAGGTTCACATGCCCCAGGTTCTGACACTGGGGCTGCAGGGGGGTCTCTGTGAGGAGTGTTCAGGGCTGCCCCATGTCAGACACAGATGGTCCCTGGGGGCTCCAGTGGTTCCACCTCAGCCAGTCTGGGGGTGCTGGGGGGAAAACCAGCTCTGGAAAGGACCAAAGGCTGCAGTGGCAGAGCAGGAGGGAGCAACAGGGTGGAATTTCAGCCCTTAGCCAGGGCTAATCTGACACATGATGACAAATCATGTAATTAAAAGTACCTATTAATTTTCTCTGCTTCTCAGGCAATATCTTTCCTTATGATTGCATGTGCATAACTCCAGGAGAACTGCTCAGGGTTGGCTCTTCTGTTGGCAGCAAAACCCCAATCTCCTCAGTGCTGTAAGATGGAATGACTGAAGATCTTTGCTGTATTAAGGTAAAAGCACCAGGAAAAGTGAGTTTGCTGGTAAAGCAGCTTGTGTAGAGAGGCACTCAGACCTCTTGAAAAATGTTTAGCCAATGAATGTTTTTGAAAACATGAGTGACTGACACACCCCTGAGGACCCGACTGGTCTGACTGTCTCTGGGAAGTCTTACAGACTCTGTATGATGTCTTCAGAGTACACTTTCATGACAATATTCCCAATAGGAGACCATATTTAGCATTTAGTGACCCTCTAAGGACTGGAACAGGTTAACTGCTGCGGCTATCTCTGTTTTCTGCTAATGCAGTTTCTTTGCCTGACTGATCATGCTTTCAAGATCAAGGGACCACATCCTTATACTGGCCATTTATCTTATTAATTTTCCCCTACAAG
>VZRO01008203.1:0-62892 GCA_013397915.1 Daphoenositta chrysoptera
AGTGAAGCAGCATTACTGACCCAGCCCCAACGCTGCCACACTTCGGACAACAAGGCGTGTCCTCATCAGCAAAACAATGGGTCTGTTACTAATTAATCTCCTGGCGAGGAAGTCACCTGGGGACCATTTGAGGCCGGGCTAGGTCACAGCCCATGAACCTGGATATCAGCCCTGCTGTGGCATCGCTGGGGCAGGGGCTGAGGGGACTGAGACGGGGTCCTGGGCCATGGGCAAGGACAGGGGAGGGTCCTGCAGGCTTCTGGGGGTCAGGACAACTGCCCGTAGAAATAGGACTGAATAGGACTTAAAATGAGATTAATTAACTAACTGTTTTCAGTGTCTAGTGGTAATAATTTGCTTTTCCTTTTGAAATTGTATACTTTGGATAGATTTATAATCTTTTTGAGATAAAAATCTCAGTTTCTGTTAGAATCTTAATAAATATTACCTAAGATTCATGCTTCAAGGTAAATGTTGCCATATCTAAGGACCCTTTTTTAGAAAAAAAGAACAGAATACTTCTAAACATTAAATCCCAGATGAATCCTGAATCACTAGTTGTGATATCACTTCATGTGATAAAAGTGCATCTTAAAAAAACGTCAGTAGAAAAAGTTGTTTTGGACAAAAACAAGAAAAAAGGATAACAAATAATAAGTGACTTAGAAAACAGGTAAAAAATACAACATCATGAGGGTCTCATTTGACTTATGAATGTAAATTTAACATTGTCTGCCAGGAATAACATCACTAATAACAGAAGAACTGCACAAGTGTGAATTACAGGTCCCCACAAAATGAGTTTCTACTTTAGCAAGTAGGCAAATTAAACAGTTCAGATATGCTGAGCAAAAAAATATCTGAATGTGGTAAGAAAGATGACTCCCAGCTACCAATTAAGGGAGAAATAGGCAGACAGAGTTGTAATGAAAATAAAACATTCAAAATGCATGAAGACATTAAATAACCTTTTGAAGCATGTGATGCATTCTAGCAAAATATATTTGCAGAACAGGAAGATTCAGATAAGAGCAATAAAAAGTCAACATTTGTGAATAACCTCCAAAGTATTTCAAAGTTAGACAGAACTTATAACTCCTGTAGAAAACTTCAGAAATATTGGCTTTTATCCTGTAGCTGAAAATCATGATGATACTGGAGAATTTTTTTCCCTTCCTTTTTCCTTTCTTTCCTTTTTCCTGTATCTTGCTTTTCTTTATTTCTCATGTACTTTCCCTTCTATTTCCTCTCCCTGATTTTAAAAGAAATTATCACTAAAGCAATGCATTCCTCAATATGTAGAAATTAACACCATTCTACTTGATCTAAAGGATCTTGGTTAATATGAGATATTCATCAATTGAATGAAGTATTTAACTATGGATTTTAAGCTCCAGCTTTAATTCTGCTACTAATTAGTGCTAATTTAATGACCTCGCAGAAAACATCCTCGTTAATGCAGGATCAGCTACTCTTGAGCTCCTTATCTTGCTTATTACTTTTCACGTAGTGTTTATATGCATAGAACAAGATTTGTATTTAACTAATGGGAACCCATTTACATACCAAGATACAGACACAGATTGAACTAGAAGACTTTAAGTGTAGTATAACTGGGAACAGTTTTATGATTTTTAAATTTCTTTCTAGTTAGGACTTCATCTCACTCTTTCCAATAAAAGCTGGGGTTTTGTGGGTTTTCATCCTTTTTTAAAATTATTTCTCTTTTTGCACACACCTAAGTATTCAGAGCAGACTCCTAAACTTTATTTTTTTCTACTCACTCTCTGGGAAAACCCTGAAAGTCATATGTCTGAGTTCATTTTAATCTCTTACTCTATTCACAAATGTCCATGTCACTGTCTCCTATAATTATAGCAGATATTAAACAAATAAAAATGTAGGATATATTTCTGAAGTGTCCTGCAAACAGAACTGAAATCATATTGCTCATTGTTCTGGCTGAACATAAGCAGTGGTGGATAGTTAGCTCAAAGTCAACAGCTGTCAATATAATAACTATGACAAAAAGATAAGACTAACAATGTGTAAGCTGGAAGGCATTTTATTATCCTGGCACTGTTAGCTTAATACTTCTGATAGGACATCATTACAGACTTTTAGTGGTGATTTGAGTTTTCAGACAGAAATATTTGGGAAGGTCAGTCAGTCCCAGATAACATTTGGGACTGATTTTTTTCTAGTGAGCCCTCTGTCTCCGCCATCAGAAGAGTAAGCATGCATTTGTAGGAACAGAACTAGAGTGGGGGTATCTACCCTTGTAAGTGAACTCCTCTCAGAATTACAAAGGAAGATTGACACAAAATAAGTTTTCTCCATGCTAAGTCTCATGCAGGTGCTTTGAAAGTCTCAGGTTTATTGGAAATGCCTGTGAGAACAAAACAGGGACACGTACAAATCTAATAGTTCGAAGCAAAGCTGATGATCTTTATATTGGCACTGCCTGACAAATCAGAGAAAGCATCATTCAAGTAAGGTTTTTGAAAAGAACAGAAAAACATTTTTTTTTTTCAACTAAGCTGACAGCCTTGTACAAAAAGAGACCTTGATTCAGAATAAATGTAAAGGAAGAGCAAATAAGGCTAGACAGTTACAGTATAACTCTCTGGAAAGGAACATTCTGAGTTTTGAAGAGAGGTAGAGGCATGCTGGAAACACAGACAGTTCCTAGAGAAAGTAAAACCAACAAGGGCAAAGTCACAAAGAAGAAGCAGCAGTGTGAGGTAAGAAAAGGTCAGAAGTTCTGACATCCGCCCTTAAATGAGTATACCTGGAAGGAAGTTTCCTTTGATATTAAAACAGATTGATTGGAGTTTGTCAGAATGTATGCAACAAAGCATTGAAGACACAATGATGTTTTATAAGAAGGACTTTTGAGGTCAGCCATTACAATACTACCTCTTTGTGCTGCATACCTGACCGCAGAAATGCAGAAACTGCTTTAAGCATGGACAGGCACTTAAGCTGACTGAAAAGAAAACTACAGGGAATACATGAAAAAGACACTTAGGATTTATAGGAATAATATTTTCAGGAAATATGTGTTTAATAAAGTAATACAAAATTATTGCATGTTTGCAATAAGAAAATAATTTGATAAAATTAGACATTGATACTTAATTTTTTTTTCAGATAATGTCTCTCTAGACATTCCTGAAGCCAATAAAAAACAGGCTGTATTTCAGCTTAAAATGTTTTTGACAGAACTCACTGCATATCAACTTTAATTTTATTCCTATATTATTGAAAATTATGTCTAAATTAGAAAAAGATTTAAAAACCTGAGACACATACAGTTCCTGTAATTTTTGCTTTACATGTTTCTTCGGGTAGGCTGTCTATTCCCACACTACCAGCACAGCTGCCTTGGGGATGACAAGCAGAGGATTACCACGCTCTAAGGTACTGCTCTTTTAGAAGAGCAGAGACATAGTCTTGAGGATTCTGATTTAAAAAAAAGAAAATCCAGCCTTCACTGGTATACTCCATTCTTTTTTAAGACTGTAAGTCCTTGACTGTTATAATACTTTTAAGTCCAAATCTGTTTCTTGGCACAGACTTGCCCAACATTCACAATGCTGAAATGCAGGGAAGCAATGAAGCCATAGACTTAGGCTGTACTTTCTTAAGAAGCAGGTTTCATTTTATTTAAGCAGAGCCAGTTAAGTGAAGCATGAGCTATACTGTTGCTGAGCCCATCCCTTTGGGATTCAGAAGATAACTACTTCAAGAGCAGTCTGTGCTTCTCCCTGCATATGAATGAAGCACTGCCAGAGGGTAACAAAACCTTTTCCCCAACACCTATCACACAGGAAGACGGCATGAAATACATCCTGATGGAAAGCAAGTATATTTTTTGATATATTAATTGAGGAAAGAATGTCCTAATAAATTTTTTGCTAATAATTAAAATATAGTGGTACAATAAGTATATTATTGAAAATACATCTGTGGTTTTTATAACTGAGTATGTTCATTTAATGACTTATTATTTATGCACTGAAAATATTGTCTGATCCTTTTTTGCTTGCTGTGTCAGAGGCTGGACTGGTATACCTTTTCTTGCTGTTCGATATGGAGAATAAAGAAATACCTTAAGAACAAAGGGTGCTACTGATGGTGATATTTAAATAACACCAAAGGTGAATAGAGTGAATCTGCAAATGTTACAACATTCTTTCTAGATGAAATAATGTTGGGTTTGTCATTTAAAAAGCAAAAGATAGTTTCTAAGACTTTCCCTTGTATCAAAACTCAGAAGGTCAGCCCTTGTTTTTTGCTTCAAAAAACCCCAAAGTGTTTGTTTTGTTTGTGTGACGAAAGTTCTGGTGCTTTTTATCTAACTGTTTCTAGGTGCTTTTTAGCAGCTATCCACATCCACAGCTGTCAACTGGTTTAATTAAACACTTTCTCCTTAGGCTTACATGGTAAAATAAATGATCACTGTGATTACAATCTGAGTGATCTATATTTAAAAAGAATTATACGAATCCCTATCTTTATCATAATCTATGCATAAACTTGCATCAGTTTATCAGAGCACTAAATATCAGTGACCATTTGCACCCTCGCAGTACTGTACGTAATGATCTGTTATACTTCAATACTGCCTTGTAACTAAAACACATTTTAAAATTACCATCTGTATTCTGTAATGCTTATTGGCACATTGATTAACTGTACTACATAAAAACCACCAGAATTTGCATAGACTAAGCATATTTTAGTTTTCCTGTTCTAGAGTCAAGGTTCAGATCTACAAAAAATGCAAATGCCTGTAGAACAATGACAAAAAAACTATCCACCATATTATATACTCAAAAGAAAAGTAAATTGAAATGAGGTGTGAATAGTTGTGTTGTGTATCCAGACAACAGCTGAAGTTTGTCAGAACTTGATCATTTCAACTCAGCATATTCTATGACTCTATGGTTTATTAATGTGAATTTCATGTCATGTATTTCTTCCAAGAAAAATGGATTTAAATAATTATTTTGTATTTAAATAGCTAAGAACAACGTATATTATGAGTTTCTATTTAATCAATTATTATATGATGTGTATCATTATCAGTTGTTAGTTTATAATTTTATTTTGTCAATTAAAATATTATTTTTCATGCAGATAATTTTTCATTCATCTTCCGATGCTATCCCATATTTATGTTGGATCTGAATTTGATCCCATATTTATAATCTCTCTGAAGAACACAAGCTCCTATGATGTCCACAAAAAGGTGCTTTAACTTCTCAGAGATGATAGAAATGCTGGTGAGAAAAGGATGATTCACAAGCCCTTGACTACTTTTCATCTAAGTAATATTCTTGGCAGGGTGAACACTTGTCTGATTTGAAGAAGCGACAAATGACTTTGAAATTTAACCAGGGTCTAGACTGCTCAATGAAGCATATATTATTCCTTCCTATTCTCTATAATGGAAGAATTGCTGCTTGAATGGTTTCCTCAGCTCAATCAACAAATCTATCTTCTGTACTTTTCCAGTGGCAGAACAATCTACATTTATACCTTAACTTTCATTGTTCTCCAAAATTTAGATGCAGCTTTGACTTTTCTTTGTTACCATCCTTACATAATGAGTTAATATATATCATTAGTGCTTACATGCACCATCAGTTTGACTTGAAACTTGAGACATTTTTTTAAAAGTAGCTATGGACGTGTTTTTACAGATAAACAAAGTTCTCTTGTACTTCAAAGTAGAAACATTTGTGCAACAACAATATATTTAAAAAATATGTTCTTGTGTCTTTGAAGAAACTGTATGTTCTGGCAAAGAATGAAAAATCTCAGGAAAAAAACATGTTTCAATAGGTCTAAAACGAAAAGCAATCTCAAGCATTAGTTTGCAACAGCAGCTTAGACAGCTGGCCATTTTACAATTGCAGTAACAATGTCTTAATTGACCATAAAGTCTTATAAGTAATATTGTAGACTTTCACTGCATTTATTCACTATTTGTACCTCAGAGGTACAAATGACACATGAAGGAAGAGGCCATCAGTATGAAAGGAAAGGATAATTTTAAACTACAATTTTGCCATAGAACTTCAGATTGTTTGGGGAGTTGGTACCTCCCATAAAACAGTTTAAGGCACTGGAATCTGCTTTTATTTTATGGTGTTCTTTTCTTTTCTTTTCGTTTTTTTTTTTTTTTTTTTTTTTTTTTTTTTTTTTTGTGCTGGTTATGAGCTGTTGCACAGCTCAGAGTTACTTAGAACAGCTGTGTTTGTTGTGCTATGCTCCCAGTCAAACACATCCCCAAGTAATAAACAGGATGGGAGGATGTATTTGAAGAGACATAAACCCTTTCTACATCTTACTCCCTATCCTCCTGGAGTCCTGTACCTTGCTAAAATACATAGGAGCTACAAAAAGATGGATATTCCTAACATACAATTCCTTCTCATGTTGCACACTTCATTAGATGGAAATTCTAAAATACACTAGTCAAATTCTCTTGGTGCCTGTATGCCTCTCATACACAAAGGTACACATACTGCAAAATAACATCTTTTGCCAGCCCCATTTTTTTCCTTTCATATTTATTATCCACTTATCTTCTAAACCACCTCTACATCCCATATATTCTGATTTCCTACACGGAGGACTTAGAATGGTTTTGTCTGCATTATTTTAATTTGCTCAAATTTATTTCATTTACATATTCATTTGTCTGACTTCATTTGTCTGGTTTAAATTAGCCATTTTCTATATTTTCTAAAAAGTCCAAGAGGATAATATAAAGACCAGCTTTACCACTGTGACAGAAGGGCTTTTGCAAAAATGACTGTTTAGCAGCTATCTAAGAATTTGCAGTCAGCTTTTTATTGCTAGTAGATATCACCTTCTGAACAATCTTTCTATGCTCTGTACATAGGCTTTAGCTCATGGTGCATCTATGACCACACACACCTGTATTAAATGTTCCTCTAACAGTTTCAGTAACTGATTACTCATGTAGCGTTTCTAAAGAACAAATTTTCTTGTTGGAAATTATCATGCTCCAGCTCCAATCATTGGATCTTTTCATATTTCTTTCTGATATTGTAAAGATTCCTTTATCTGAAAGCTCTCCCTCAGTATAGAGAATGCAAGTGGCAGAAACCTGAATTGCACTCCATAGCCGTTTTCTGTTTGGACCTATCAACACAAACAATTAATTTGTTAAATCAGTATTAATGAAAAATGTGATCTGTATAAACTATGGACTGATTCCTGTCAATTAAAGAACATTAAAATATTATCCTAAATATGAAGACAGTGAGAATACTTACAAATATCTAGAATCCCACACTGCTTTTTGAACAAAACAAAAATTTAGAATGAACAGTCTAATTTAGCTTCAAGAAATTGGTTATTCAGTGAGTTTTTTCAACAGCTCTATCTTTACTTTGTAAAAAATTAAATAAGGGGATTCTTCCTATTTAATTCTTTAAAGTTTGTGCTATACTCTTCCTTATTCTTTTGTTTTGAACGCTAAATATGAACAATTCAAACAAAAGTTCCCCCCCAATATCCACATCTATCTCTTAAAATGACATCTTTTAAGAAAACTGTTAATGATTAAGATAATAAGACTGAGGAATGAAAAAAAGATGTGCTGAAGAAACACATGTTAAATGTCTCATGGTGACCTCTTCAGCTATGATTAAATGGAATAAGCTCTGAAATCCTTAGTACATGAAAGTCCTTGACCTTTTGCAGCAGGTCTGGAGAAGGACCACAAAAGTTATTATTAGAGGCGGGGAGCACCTCTGCTATGAAGACAGACTGAGAGTGTTGGGGCTGTTCAGCCTGGAGAAAAGAAGGTTTCAGGGAGACTTTGCTGCAACCTTTCAATACTTAAAGGGGAATTATAAGAAAGCTGAGGCCAGGTTTTTTTAGCAAGACCTCTAGAAATAGGACAAGGGGTAATGGTTTTTTAATTAAAAGAGGGTAGATTCAGACTAGATATAAGAAAGAAATTTTTTAATGATGAATGTGGTGAAGCATTGTAATGGCTTGTCCAGAGAGGTGGAGATTGCCCCACTCCTGGAAACATTTAAGATCAGCTTGGACGGAGCTCTGAGCAACCTCATCAGGTCCCAGATGTCCCTGCTCATTGCAGAGGGAGGTGGGCTAGAGGACATTTGAAGGCCTCTTCCATCCCAAACTATTCTATGATTCTATAATTTTATGAAGATTACCTGGGTCGAGCAGGTTTTGTTTGGGTTTTTTGTTCATTTTTCTTTATTTTTTAATCTGCTTTGGGAGATGCTAGTCTATTTTACCTGCTTGAATTAATTTTTTAAAAAACCCTCACAGACATTCTACAGATTTTTTTTTTTTTTAATTAAGATCTAGTATGTAAAATGCACATTTAGCATACTTACCACCACATTTAACTCTTTCTCAAACAGCATTGTCTGGACTGCCATTCCTAAACTACAAAACATTCTGATCACTATGACATATGTAGTAAATTTTTAGTAATTCTACAACAAAATTTAAATGAAATTTGTTTTAATGTGCAAACTGATCAGTAGAATGAGTCCTTCTTTCTTATTGCCCTTCCTTGTTTGTAAAACTATGAAGTATTCACAAAAGGATGACTAACAAAAATGTATCTTGATTCTTTTGATTGTTATTATGCATATAGATTGTTACTTCAAGTTACAGTGAAGATATAATTGTATTCTTTCCATATGGTTAGGCTCATTAGAACAGAATTTTAAAACAAGAAAATTAAGAAAAATCTGCTTACTATGTGAGATATTTCAGACAAACTATGCTGATAAATTTAAACTGAAGAAAATTGCATTAATCTGCAGCCTTGGAGAACACGTCTTGTCACGCAGGAAGAAAAGAAGGTTTGTTATTCCCCAAGCAAATTATTTTTTGCCTTGAATCCTACCACATATTTTGTTATTTATGATAATAAATGCTGGTCAGAGCACTGGGAACTGTCTCTAAGAAGATGCTCAAAGAGCATCAAAAGATAATCAAAGAAAAAACCCAAGTTTATTATTTTCTGTCCATGTATAGGCAACTCAGTATACCATTTGCAGAGAAAGACAAACTGCAGTATCTTACTCATCACCAGATTTGACAGTATGAGGCTTGCTTAAGTCCTGGTTTCAGTTCGGATAGAGTTATTCTCAGCAGTCAAGACATTTTTAGCATATATGAACATCTTCAATCCAGTATGAGATTCTTTTAAATTTTTTTTAATAGCTTCTTCCAGTAATATGCACTAGGTCAGTTTGTTACAGTTCTAACAGATCTAAATGTAGGTTCATGGACCACTTATAGTAAGAGAAATAGATTTATCAGAAATAACTGAAGAATTTATTAATTATCTTAATTTCCTTTTTATTCTATTGAAAACAGAGACCTATGTGAAGACAGAGAAATCTGACAGAAGTAACTATATATATAAAGGGATCTATAATTTAGATGGAGAAAAAGCCCACATCTTTGTATAAGCAAATTCATTTTTCCTCTACAATGCACCTGTTCCTTCTGCTCCTGCAAATGGCATATCCTTTCTTGCTATTATGCATGAACTATATGACTTTTCCACTGCTTTGTGACTGTGTGATTGAATCAGTCTTGAAACTAAATGTAAATGAGGCAAAATGAATTCCTGAGTGTTAGAAAGAAATTCTTATATACAAAATATTTACTAAACTATAATAGTCACTTCTTTTACACATTCTTAATTTATTTTTAAGGAAGAACTGTATCATCCACATTCTAATGAAAAGCAGGATTTGTATAGTCATAATAACAAAGAGAAATACAAACAATGATTCTGCCCTGGTTCTAGTATAATTTCTCTCAAAAAATCCTACAGGTGCTAAAGGGTAATCAACAATGTACTCAAGAGTGCTGAGATCTTTCACTTTCACTGTGAAAATCAGTTTTATCAGTTTTTTCTCTGGTCTACCTTCCCTTATGAAATCACATTCGCCCATTCCTTTCTTATCCTGTAGCCCGGCACAGTAAAGTGGTTTCCAAATTCAACATTTAAATACTTGTATTGTATGCCTCCAACTCAAACTTCCAGTTTCAGACCCAAGCACTGAAACTCAGCTCCATTCATATTGCATGAGCTTAAAGGCCCAGACATGAGAGAAAATGTATGAAACGAGGGTAAAGAAGTTCCAGGCATAGGACATTTCTGATCTGTATCTCTGTTTTGCATCTTCAAGATTTGCTTTATGGTCTAGGACTCAGAACATAGTTTGGCATAGACACTTTTGCTAGATGGCTACTGGACTCCCTGACACTATTTAAAAATGAATGTCTAGTTATGAAAACAATTTGATGGGCTGCTAAGTAACTGTTTCTTTCCTATTCTAATATCTAGTTGATTATTTTCTTCATACAGTTCTCAAAATAGATCCACAGGTGAACTTACATATTATTCTAAATCTAAATCCTTTGTCAGGATTTATGTCATTAAGAGGTCTGTGAGTTACACCGAAGATACACAAGTCTCAGAGCAGTTAGGTTTCCAACCCCTGAAGTTTCCAGCTTCCTTTTTTTGGCCATATAAACAAAAATTAAATGTTGTGATAACAAATTAGGCAAGTATCTTCCTCAAACCTGAGCCTGTTTGGAATTCACAAAATACTCGCTTACTCATTCATCTCAGCTGTGGTACTCAAGCAAATAATTATGTTTAGATCATGATTTCACGATCTTTAGCCATTAGATATAAGTTTCACTTCAGATGCAGTTTGCCTTTCTGAGCATTTTTTTATGCAACATTCAGTAATGCTATTATATGGAAAAATAGAAACAAATAAATAAAAATTGAAACAAATAAAGGGAGTATCTTAACTAATTACAGACATCTGTGCAGAATTTGAAATTCTCCTGTGTAAAAGTTCTTAGAGAACTACTACCCATTCATGGATGACTCAACCAAGCTATTTAGTAGAGAAGCATTGACTGGCTTCTTGTAAACATTTATGAAATTTCATATATGTTTCCCCAGGTTCTTATTAGTTTTGTGCTGAAATACAGGATTTCAAAAACACTTGAGTTTCCTTTCTCAAGTACAGCAGCATGGAATTTTCTGTATCATATTTTCAAAAGTGAATCAACTTCTTGATTATACCTAAGTAATAAGTTACAAATACTTTTGCCTTATGTATTATTCCAAATTATTTAAACAGCTAACTTGCAGTAACTTAATGAAAATTCCGTGCAAATGACTTCCTGAACAGTCCAGTAAAAGTTTCTTTTGATACAAGACTGTATTTTCAAATTTGTTTCAATTTCATTTAAGAAATAAGTTCTCACTGATTTTAATAAGATTAAGAAATGGTAATTCTTCCCTTATACTGGATGATTGTCTTTAATTATTAAAAAAGAAACTTATTCATTTAGTACAAGTTCTTCAGTGCTTGTTTTCTTAATAATAATTCTGTGATCTTCCATTTTTGGAAGATGTCCAATGAAAAGAAGCTTTAGTCTAAAATAAGAAAAAGTAAACATCCTCACTCATATCTAAACAATCAGAGAAAATTATTTCAATAGAAAAAAAAGAAGTTTCATTTTAGGAAATAAAAAATCAAAGTGGGTTACAAAAATGCATCTTCAATGTTTGGCTATGCTGCCCAATATATCTGTTAAAATATTGTTAAAACCTGCAAAATATTTTTAATTTATAATATTTTTCAAGCATTTGTTGTAAATTTAGAACTTCAGCCTGGACTTGATGATTTCCTTGTCTAATAAGATCCAGTATACTGTCACCTTTGGGTGTCGTTCACTGTCAATTTTCAGATTCTCTTGAGTTTCACTCTCTGCTCTCATCTCTGATGCAGTTTAATCTCTTATCAGACACTCAGGCTGTCTCCTTTCCTCCCTCCTTCCCACTCCTCATTCCCTTGTTGCTCTTCAGCTTTAGATCAGTCACAAACACTTTGATGATATCACCTTCCTTCTGTATTCTCTAATAAAAAAATGTTACTTTTATGTGCATTTTATTTTCTAATGTAGAGCAGTAATGTTCTAATTTCTGTAACATGCTCTTGCAGTTTAGGTTCATCAGCTTAATTTGACTGGAAACTATTAAACACATCCAGTGTTTAAGGGCTAGCTATTGTGAGATATGATATTATCTGCTGAGTTTTACTACTTTGTGGCACATACCTGCTTCAGACATGGAATAAACTGCTGTTTAAACCATCTCCATGTATTTTTTTATACTACTATAATGTTCTGTCCTTTGAGCTTTTTCATTACTTTATTTTTCCATTCAGGATATTTATAAAAAAGTAGTCATTCTGCTAATGCCTTGTTATTGTTGAGAATATGTTATATCAGCAGGATTGTAGTAATGGAATGAGATCCATCCCTCAGCCTTGACTGCCTTGTAACCATGCTAACAGGCTTTGCTGACACGTCACCTTCTTCGTGGATATGAACAGACCTGGGAGAAGGTCCACTTTCCAGGACTTATTGCACAGTTACAGAAAACCACCTCCTAGCTGATCAAATAGGAATCAACCCAGGGTGACTAAGTCAATTTATGTTCCAGCTGGACATTTAGTCTTTTTATTTAGATCATCTACACCCTTGCTGCTGTTTTCAAAGTATTAAAAATATGTGGGGATTCTTCAGTGCCAATTTAAGATCCAGCAAGAGACAAAGTGAATCTATGCTTATTTAAATTATAAGACAGACCTATGGACAATAACCTAGTCCATAATGACTGTATTTTTTTATCAGACTACCTTTCTTTGAGACAGAACAGCCTTCACTTTCTCCTTGATAAATGTACTGTGATAAAGTGCCCATTTACATACTTCCAGTATGTATACTTCCAGTCCTTCCTTATCCATAGATATGTAGGATTCCTCAAATTTCAGATGGCTTCTGTTTTTATGCTGTGATGACCCAGTATTCTGGTTGTCTCATTGCAAGCTGGAGTTCATTGAGGATCTGATCCAGTATCAGTGTTCCACAGGCTGGGAGAGGATGCTTGGGATGTCCTTTGTTTCCTAAGGGATAGCTGATTGTAAATGTGGCCCTTTCTGCACAGGTAGTGACCCTGACTACAGGAAGGGAGAGAGGTTCAGAAAATCACCTGCTCTTGTGCATTTTTAATACACATCCTACACAACTATATACACTGCCTCTTTATTCATTCACCAGTGTATATAGGCACTTTATATTCCCATCACAGAATATTTAATTCCTCCTCTTTCCACCAAATGTAATTTCTATGACACTGATTCCAAGAAAGAATCATGTCCCAAGTGTGGGGGTCTGGAATACTTAGAAGAAGACCTTTCTTAAATCTATCATTTTAAAAGAAACTGTAATTCTAACTTGTGGAACTCTTGTATGACCTTTTCTCTCCAGAAGTGCTTTCTTGATTCTACCTGCATTATCTACACATTGTCATTTCTAGAGCTGGGTAAAATTCTATATATGAAGTGTCAAGGGTTTCAAAAATTTCTACATATTTGTGTCTCTCATTTTTTAACAAAATTGGCTCTCAAAATGCCTAAACTAAATTATATTTCACAGAATCATGGTATGGTTTGGATTAGAAGGTACCTTTAGGATCCTGTAGTTCCAAGTCCCCTGCCATGGACAGGTACACCTTCCAGTAGACCAGGTTGTTTAAAGTGTACTTCAACCTGTCCTTGAACACTTCCAGGGATGTTGCATCCACAGCTTGTTTGAACAACCCCTTCTGCTTCCTCACCATTCTCATAGTGAAGAAGTTCTTCCTTATGCCTAATATATATATATATATATNGGTGCTCCAGCCCTCTGACCATCTTTGTGACCTCCTCTGGACTAGCTCCAACAGGTCCACATCTTCCTTTGCCTCAGAGGCAAATGTAATACTTGAAGTGGGGTCTCACCAGAGCAGAGGAGAGGGGCAGAATCACCTCTCTCACCCTGCTGGCCATGCTGCCTTGAATGCATCCCAGGACACGATTGGTTTTCTGGGCTGTGAGCACACACTGCCAGGACATGTTATGTTTCTTGTGCACCAACACTCCCAAGTCCTTCTCCTCTGGGCCACTCTCAATGCATTCTCCACCCAGCCTGTATTTGTGTCTGGGATTGCCCTGATCCAGGTGCAGGACCTGCCACTTGGTCTTGTTGAACTTCCTGAGGTTCATGCAGGTCCACCTCTCCAGCCTGTCAAGGGCCCTCTGGATGGCATCCCTTCCTTCCAGTGTGTCGATTGCACCACACAACTCAGTGTCGTCAGCAAACTTGCAGAGGGTGCACTTGATCCCACTGCCCCTGTTGCCAACAAAGATTTCTTACAAAAACATAAAAGAGATATTAATTGCTTAAGCAGATCTGCAAACACACTGTCCTCTTCCCCTTTCACTGCTACACACCATAACATTTCAGTAGAATTACAATAACATTGCCTTCCACGACCTCTCAGCCTAAGAACAGGGGTGCTTGGGTCCCAATGCAGTGACTCATATAAAACCTTACTTTGGACAATTCTGTGGGCGTAATATTCTCCCATTATTCACTCCAGTATAATATATTAAGACACATGTGGACAGCAATGAACAAACGTCATATTATAATTTGTTTTCTTTCGTTCTTAAATAATTCTATAGTTACTGTGGTGAAAATCATTAATGGATTATTATACGTTGATGAAAATAATTAAACTTTATGGCAGTGAGCAGAATACTAGATCTTTTGAAGGTTAAACATTTTGAGCGGTTCAGTCCGAATAGTTCATGTCATTTGAGCTTCTTTGCTCTTAAAGCATTTATTTTATGAGGTTGTTAATGTTTTTATTTTTTTATTATGATGTATGATTTATCATCTGTTGGTCTGGAAAGTGAAATTCAGCAAGCAAGGTCATCATTCAAGCTGATTGCCCTTTGACCTTCACCCTTCCTTTCTGCTGTGATGCAATCCAGATATTTAATTTTTCTTTTGTGAAATACGTGCATTTGAGTGAAAAATATGTTCATTTTTTTTTTATCTGCATCTGTTGAGGTTATTCACAGAAGACGTATATTTTTGCTATAAATGTGAAATGTAGTTTCAAGGTTATAATTCTTTGTTTTCTTCTTTGTCTTTCAGTGCTGCTGTGTGAACAGCATTTTTAATTACCCTGGCTTATATAATCTTTTTCCTCAGAGACACTCCCACAAAAAATAGAAATAAAAAACCCAAGCAGAATGAAGAAGAATCTCCATATGGATGACCTTGTACATTTTAGAGATAACTGCCCCTCTGGGGCTGTATAGTTCAGAGGCATAAAATGGACGGATTCTCAAACTGCAGGAATACTAGAGACCCTGAAGATAAAAAAAAAAAAAAAAAAGAAAACTCTCATCCACTATGGGCATTCAGCTGTGAAATAATTACTCCACTGACCTCGTTTTACCACTGACATCTATGAGAGCTGAGATTTATCAAGGCTGAGTGCTTCTGAAAATCTCACCTTTAGTGTCAGTGAGAAAACCTGTCCATTCCAGATTCTCACTTCACCTGATACTTTAAGGAACTACCACGAAGCCCTCTGATAGCCCCTCCAAGGTTGGAGGGGCAAGGTAGGGAGAACAGAAGAGAAAGGATAAGGAGACATAAGTAACCTTTTCTTTCCTGCACCTATACAGAAAAAGTTCTTCGGTAAAAATGTCCCATTCTGCTTGTAAAAGTTAATCAGGTCTTTCTTTAACTTCATGCCTGAATATTATTTATGATTATTAATTCTCTTTCAAACTGGTTTTAATATGTAAATTAAAGCATCACACTCTAACAAAGAAAGTGGTGATGGATTTTACTGACAGTAATACAATGACTAAATTAATCTATCTTTTTATTACCATTTTAATAATATATTGAGCAAAACTTCTGAATACATAGTGGATCTGTCAGAGGCTTTATGCAGCGAAAGCTATCACCCTGAAGATAAAGGGCAAGACTGCCAGCAGCCAAATGAAAGTGTGGCTCTATCTTGAACACATATGAAAAAGACTCTTGCTGAGAATAAACTTACTAAAAGGATCTGGAAAAAGGACGTAACAAAATTCCACCTTTCCATACCCAGTGGGGAAAGTGGTAGCTGAGTAAATAGAACACAATAATGTTTAAAAAATTCCAAGCAGCCTGCAAACACCTTTTTTTTCCTCATGAAGCATTTAAAATACATATAAAAGACATTTCTATATAAGCAGGAGTTTCCTCCTGCATTATGGGAAAGCAATATCCTTATGAATTTGGGGTGGGTTAAGAGCAAAAGCTGATGTTTTGAAACTCCTAGTGAAGAAATGAAGTGAAAGAGAACATGAATTGGATCCATACCAGCAGACTTCACTCGTGTTAAACATAAAACCAAGTTAAAATTGGTAGTAGTGTTATCTACTGCTATCAACTATCTGCTTTCTACTACCAGCTATCTACTGCTGTTCCTGCAAGTGAGTTTTCTTTTGTAAAGATATCATATATCAGAACATCATTTTTAATGGGTCTTACATGTATTTTCACAACAAAAATTATGAGGTAATATGAGAAGAGAATTAAGAGACCTTTGTATAGATTTTAATTTTATTTTCCTTACAACACAGTATTCCAGAGAGTAGAATATTTTGGCCCACTGTTCTTTAACACCATGTCATAAGGCAGAAATATGAATTCAAAACAATATTATACTAAGCTAATGACACTTAAACAGAA
Organism: Daphoenositta chrysoptera; assembly: GCA_013397915.1. Taxonomy (NCBI): domain Eukaryota; kingdom Metazoa; phylum Chordata; class Aves; order Passeriformes; genus Daphoenositta; species Daphoenositta chrysoptera. Next base: position 16,720 of record VZRO01008203.1, read on the forward strand.
ATAATGTTTTAATTACATATTTTCATGTCTTTCCAATGTCTAATCAGAAAAAAACAACCCTTTATTATAAGTATTTGTCATATTCCAGCTAGTGATATTTTATATAAATATAATGAAAATTTGTTGAAGAACAACTAGAAGTCTATTTCCTCATACTAGTCTAATGTGATCCATGGAATCAAAACCCAAGGAATATATATGCTTAAACAAAACAATTGTAATATTTCCTTGGATATAAACCTTAATTTTCTAACTGGTCCATATTAAAATAATCTGGAAGTTTAAGTCTCCTCAGGAGTTAAGAAAAAGAATTTTACTTACAAAGTCACATTTCTGATCTTCTGTAATCCTGTCTCAAGGGTGAGTTGGTATTCATTCCTCCTTCTCCTGGTCAAAATAAACATTTAGTAATATCAAATATATTACTGCAGAAACCCAAAAATGACATAAATGCAGAAAGGGACATTGATAAATGGACTGATTTTTATAACCTGCAGTGCAGAGCACTATTGAGTGTCTTTAAGACAGTCCATTCTCTATACTGGTTTCCCTTGCACACTTCTATAGAACAGTTGTGTTGCACACAAATGAATTAATTGTCATTGCTTTTCTGGTTCCATTTACTCATCCAATGGTTTGAAAGTCTCCAAAGATATTGCAAAATCAACACTTCTAAATGTCATTTTACAAGCCATGCTTTTGGGTCTCCTGACAAAAAAATATAGTAATTTTTAATCTACGCATTAAGAGACCATTATTTTTTTCTGAAGTTACAAATGCAGGATCTATTCTTCACTTTACATAGCCTGTGTATGCTGTTTCAATTCTGTTCCCTCAGCCATGTTATTTAGTTCTGCACACATCATTTCAATCTTATCTTTTGTAGATGTCATTGGCAGTGGCAGCTTATCACTTCTGGCATGAATTTGTTTGCAAGTGTCTAATGGAGTGCTTGTCTTCTGCAAATTTCAGCGGAGGGTCTTATAAACATAGAGGTCTCAGGCATGACAATTCTGGTTATGGCATGTTGGTTTGGTTTGAAAGCACCGGTTTTATTTAGTTTTGATTGGTATTTCAGTACACTTCAGTCTGAATACACTGCAAGTGAACCAGCAAATTGTATTTTTTCAGCACCCAAAGCACTCTACATACTATGTGAGACAGGTAGGTCTACAATGGACAGATCTGATCCCTTGTTTTTGTGCAGAACAAGCAAATATGGTGTGCTCAAGTGAGAATAAAGTGAATTCTAACAATAACACCAGAAACTGTTCCTGCTGCGGATGTCTACACCCTGTTTGGTATTTTGTTGGGAGTGTGTTAATGTTATTTATGTGTAGCTGGAGTAGCACTTTGCATGTGAACATAGACACACAAAAACACATTGACACTTCTTGTCTGTTTCCTATGCACATATATATATTTGTGTATGTGAATCGAAATGCATAAAAATTACATGTTGTATTTCATGCACATTAGTTGTGCTGATAAAAAAAAATAGGTATCATTCTGAATATAGTGGGACCTAGAAGCAGTCCCCCAAGATAGATGCAATACATCCACCATGTAATTAGTGCTATGTTGTGAAGACAGCAGTTACTGCATTTGCTGAACTCTAATTTACTGTCAGTGTTTTGTTTCTGTTAATGCTTCTTGAGTATGCTTTTCACATCTACCCCAAAGAAAAGGGAGATGCTAATTCAAGGAATGACAAGCTGCCATTCAGCTGATCACTAATATTGTGGTCTCTATGATGCTATGTCTTCCTAATTTCTATTGAGTTCAAAACCCAGAAGAACATCAGATCACTGCCTATCATAGAAACAAGGTGCCAAGCTTGCTCCTTCATTCAACATGGGTTTCTCTTGTTCAGTGAAAACTGTAATCAAAGGATTCCCACACATGGAAGATACATCTACTCAGTTGTTGCTTCTCCTTGGTCAGCTGTTTTTCCAAAGGAAGCAGTTCCCCATTCTTGTGAAATGCCTGTGGGTTCTGTTGAGTACATTAGCTTACACTAACTAGGTCATCACTGCAGAACTACTACTCCAGTCAGCTAAACACTCACACAGTTGGAATTCTAATACAGTCCTGAGCTTATTTTACTGAGTAAGATGGTTTTGCTTAACACTTCTTAGCTGAAAGTATGTACCTCTGTTTCTTTTCTGATCTTCTTGATATTATACCCCTTGTTGTTTTGGTTTTTTTTTAAGTTTATTACCAAAAAAATTCTGTAACCCTTAGCTCCATTTACCTGAAATATCAAAGACAACAGAGTGAATTCTTCAAACAGTAACAATTGTTTTCTACATGAGGAACTTGAACATAGAGATAAAATTAGCTTAAAAAGACTACACCCTAAATTTCATTTTATTTTTATTAAATTTTGAGTAACTTTTTCCTTTCTTCATTTGAAAAACGTGTTTAAATTTTAATTTTATTATTAACATTTAAATGCTTTTTTTCAACTTTCATTCAAATCCAAAGAAGGTTGGTTAAAAAAATCTGCAACTGACATAAAAATATCATCTTATTTCCTCATATTTCTTAATTTTTATGTTCAGTCTGATGTTACTCTGCTAACATGTAGAATTAACCCAGATTTATTCCCTTAAACAAAGAAGAAAAAGACACATTGTAATCTGATAGATGAAATTTCTCACATGCATAAGAATATAAACTTGGAAAACACTTTTATGTAATTAGACATTTTAGATAGGGGTAAAATAATGTAAGAAAATCTGGAAATCTTTTGAACAAAACAAAACAAAATCTGTCCAACCTGTTGAGGTCCTTCTGGAGGGCTGCACAGCCCTCTGAGGCATCGGCTGTTCCTCCGAGCTTTGTGTTTTCAGTGAACTTGCTGAGGAGGCATCAGCCTCTTCATCCAAGGCACCGATGAATGAATTAAACAATTAATACCTGGGCCCAGTATTGAACCCTGGGGGACACTGCTCGTGACAGACACGTGCCACTGATTTCACCCTCTGGGATCTGCCATTCAGAAGTTGTCAATCCACTTCATTCTCCACTCACCCAGTCCACAGTTCCTGAGTTTGCCTACAAGGATGCTGAGAGAGACAGTGTCAAAAGCCTTGCTGAAGTCAAGGTAGACAGTATCCACTGCTCTCCCCTTATCCATTCAGATGTTTTTTTCATCATAGGAAGCAGTCTGGTTGGTCAAGCATGATTTACTGTTAGGGAATCCATTCTAACACCTCCTGATCACCTTCTTGTCATCCATGTGAATAGAGATGGCCTCTGTAATGTGGCATTCCATCACCTCTCCAGGGATTGAGGTGAGGCTGACTGGCCAGCAATTTCCTGGGTCCTCCTTCTTGTCCTTTCTGAAGATTGGAGTGAGATTTGCTTTCTTCCAGTTCTCAGACACCTGCCCTGATCCCAAGACCTTTCAGTGGTGCTCATGAGCTTTGGTGTCAACCAGCTCTCTCAGCACTCACGGATGCATTCCAACAGGGCCCATGGACTTGTGGATGTCAAGTTTACCTGCTCATAATTGCTGTCTGATCTCTCAGGGTGGTCATGCTGGATCACAAATCTCCTCATGTGCCTAAGGAGCATATAGTCTCTTTTACCACAGTTTTGAGGACTTTGTGTCTAAAACTAGCTGTGTAAAAAAAGTATGTCATTTTGGATCTGAGTCACTTTTAAATATACAGGGAACACATCTGTAGAAATCCAGCCTTTTGATGCTGGGACACTGTGAATCTAGGAAATGCAAATCAATTGAGCAAAGAGAGAATGAAATGAGGGTGAATTTATACTGATGTGGGCATTTAGAGGAGGGGCTAGAAACCTAAGAAGCAACCCCCTATCTTCAGCACAAATAAACAGCACAAAGAACTGTAAAATGGAAGGTTAAAATAATTTTCACATTTGCAGCCATCAAGTTGGGATGCACCTTAGATCTCCTTTAAGAAAAGTCTCTTCTTCTTTGGCAATATGAAACTTCTGTTTGCAAACTCCTTAGCATTACAGGAATGCCAGTGTTACATTGTGAAAACAAGTACCCAATATAAAAAAAGACAGTCCAATTACTTAGTGTTGGCTAGAAACCTGAGATGAAAGTAGCAGTGCCTCTTCTTTTTTTCTCCCCCAAGGTAGAATCTGGTTCATATATTAATTCATACTGTGAACATCTTATCTTTTGTATCAATTAAGTTTATGTAATAGGAAAGTGTTTAAGATTTCAGCTTCCAATTGTTAATAAAATATATGTATTTAGATGTTGATGAATGTACATTAGTAAAATAAGTATTTAGACAGATGTTGATGGGAAAACATTTGTTACACATGATTGTAGTCAGTTATACATAAAATTAATTCTACCAACTCTTAAAGGCTTTTGAAAGGATGTATTAAAATCAATTTTTTTTAACCAGATTAGATCAGGAAAATTGGCCCAAAGAGAAGAAACAGTGTCCTTGTGGGATTTATTTCCATAGCAATATTGGTTAATACTTATTATCTTCTATGAATAAACTACAAGAAGAGGCCTGGAATTTCACAGAGCTGTGACATAATCCTGTGTTTGAAATTTAGGACATAAATTTATTTCATTTTAAACTAGACCTGTGCAGCATTTATTATTTCTGTGAAGAAAACTGTCTCTCTCTTTCCCATATTTTTTTTTGGTGTTTATTTTAACTATTTTTGTTAGTGACCCTATTCAAAGGAGCTACTTAATGCTGCAGTGTGTTCTTCTTAACTTCAATAATGGAACAAACAGCCAAGTCTGAAGATGATAGCTCTCAAGCTGCTTGCATCCATATAACCTTTAATAGACCAGAAGCATTTTGCAACACTGCACTTAGTGACCCGTTGTGCCTTTGGTTTTGTAATGGGTTCATATTGAATACGGTCACTGGAAATACCCAAATTAACCAAATTGTATCAGACACTTGGAAACAGACATTGAGCAGGAAAGGAGTTTTGGCCTTTGGTCTACAAATACCTGGGACTCCATGAACTCTTTGTGAGGTACTGCTGTGGTTTAACCCCAGCAGGCATCTCAGCCCCACACAACTGCTCGCTCAGTCTTCTGTAGATGGATGAGTGAGAGAATTGGAAAGGTGAAAGTGAAAGAAATCATGGGTTGACTTAAAGAGAATTTAATAGGTTAAGCAAAAGTTGTGTATGCAGGCATAACAAAAGAAGGAATTTATTCACCACTTCCTATGGGTGGGTAGGTAGGTGTTCAGCCATCCCCCAGGAACGCAGGCTCCAATAGGCGGAACAGTCACCTGGGAAGGCAAACATCATTGCTCTAAACACTGCCCCTTCCCTCTTCTTCCCCATCTCTATACAGTGAACATGATGCTGTATGGGTTGGGATATCCCTTGGGTCAGTTTGGGTCAGCTGGCCCATCTGTGCCCCCTACCATTCTTGTGCAAGAAATTTCCTACTTTCAGGCCAGATGGAGTGAGAAATGGAAAAGACTATATTTAACCTTTGAAAGTTTATCACCTTGAAAACTTCAGCTTCCATTACAAATTACATTTGTCTTGTTTATGAGTGTCACAAAACTTTTCCAGTGTTATCACTGAAATAACAGTTTACATGTTGTTTCCTCGCACCCCCAGTCAAACATGAGTTCTGAGCTTATTGCTATGCTTTTCCTTTTCAGTTTTCTTTATTTGGGTTTTCTGTTTGTTCCTTACCCACCCACCTTCCCCCCCNAGATCATTAAGACAAAAGATCATGGTCACATCATTGTTTTGCAGTTCTCCGGGCCTGCAGGCACTTTTTGTCCCTGCACAGAAAAGGTGTTTTCTAATTCCAAATTTGCTGTTAATTCTAGAATTGGTTAATAATGCTGTCAAAACTCTGTAGGTTAATCAAGCTATCTCTCCTAGAGGCTGTAAGGTAATCTTGCTGCTTGCTTCATGAGGAAAGTTTAATTATATCCTTTCTCGGACCATCGGCTAGTTTCAAAATTCAGCAAAGGAAGCTATTCTGTTCAGTTACATTATCCCACTCCTACTCCTCAGAGTTCTGTTCTCTTAACAGAAAAATGGACAAAGAAATGTGTTTTCAAGCAATATTTTTACATTCTTTCTCGTACCCAATAAAATGCATTTTAAAATTTACCAGTATTATAAGATTTGCAATCCTGTGACAGATAAGAGTAAGCACAGGTAAAGTAGGAGGGATTTTACAAAAATCCTTGGAAGTAGAAGAGGTTAAAGAGGCAGCTATATGACCAAGAGGAAAAACATGTAGGAGAAAAAGAAGTGACCATCTTTCCCCCTCAGTTAAGATCTTTCAGGAAAACATGTGTTATAATGTTTATTTTATGAACTTGCTTTTCATTCATCTGAGTCATACCACCATTCAATTTTTTAGGTGCACATATATGTGTAAATATTTTTAGTTTCATATTTACTTATGTGAGAAATTTTGTGACTTACTGTTTAAAATGAAAAAAATTAAATACTATGTGTTCTGGTTAACTGTAACAATTTTTCATACAGTCATTAAGATTTTTGCTTCTGTGTTGTAAAGTTTCTCCTTCCCTCTATAAGATGCATACAAAAGTCTCACAAAATGCAGAATATTTGCATTAGAGCAATCAATTCTGTACATGATTTATGTAAACTTAAAGCTAAGTGTATTCTAGATATTCAGAATTAAATATGCTTTAACACTAACTGACAGACCACAGAGTACATACAATTTTTTTCCTCCTTCAGCCTAGGAATTCAGTAAGAGTTAAAAATGCTTCAAGAGACATGAGGGTGAGTAAAAATGATGAGGGTTCAACAGACGTGAGGATAAACCTATCATACTTTTCAAACAGTGGGAGTTTCTCATGCTTTGGAAATTTCTTACTTTTTCAAGGATTGTCTCCTTTATTTCTGTTTAACAGTCATGACAGTTTCTAGTTTATTGCTGAAAAATAGATGTGAAATAAATTGATTTTCACTCTCATTTCTTTCTCCATGTCCCTTAGGGATTCTAAAACTGTATCCACTCTGGATGTTCTTGAAGTATAAGAAAAAGAAGCTGTCTGATTTCTATCCATAAAAAGCATATTATGGCCTCTTCTTTTTACAAACTTTAATTGTTAGTGTTAAAATACAAACCTTATTCCATTATGAAATTAACATGCAGTTCCTTTCTTTCCCTTTTTATATCTCTGGTAGTCAGATTAAAATGTTCTCTACTGTGGTATCACTAGAAAAAAAACACCTTTCCTCTCATAACTGCTTGGAAAAGATGAGACTAGCAACTGAATAACACTCCTGTGATCACCAAGCAATAGTCACATTAAAAAAGCAAATAAAATAAGCTTCTATGTAAAGTAGCAATACAAAGATGAGAGCAAAAAAAAGTATTATGTAAATCTCTTTTTGCAAACCACTTCCATGTGACTCCTAACTCACATTTTGAGAAGCACAACCCAGCAGGCAAAGTCATAAGCATACAACTTGGTGACTGTTTTCTATTTACTGGAACACTGTGGGTTTAAAGGTTCAGATGAAATGTGAAACTTGTGTTCAAGCTCACTGAGGAAGGACTGAAAAAAAAAGAAAGCAAGCAGAAAGCAAGAATGCAAATGAACCCAGACCAGATTAGGTAAAATGAAAATTGAATATAGAAAATCAGTGCTGAACAGCAGGAGGGAAAAAAAAAAGGGAAAAACATAACAGAAGCTTGTGCTCCTGTGGTCTAATTAAATGTGACATGACACTCCAGAATTAAAACACACTCCAGAATTAATTCCTGAGGCTTTGTCTAGATTAGTAAACTAAACAGTGTCAGGGAAAACACTTGAATACTGCCATGTAAGCATTTATACTAGCAAATCAATAGCAGATGCTCAGCCATACTTCTGGGTTTGGCTGGAGCTGACTGAGGCTGGGGTGAGCCAAAGCCACGGACTGCTCCTGCCAGTCCTGCAGAAGGGCTATCCTCTTGGTTTCTGGAAAGGAAAAGCAGGGAAGAGTGCACAGAGATCTCAACTACCTGGGTACAAATAGTGTTTTGCTGCTTGCACTCAAGAGAAAACTATGGCCTTATTAGAAAGATATATGCAGTGTTCATTCAGTGTGCTTTAAGAACCTGAATTATTCAACCCTCTGCCCCTCTACCCCTAAATTAACAAATAACTGGCTTTATATGTCTGTGAGAATCTCAGTGAAGCAACTGAAAAAGCTTGCATTTCACATCTCTTTAATAATTTTCCCTTATATTTTGTAAATAGGTGTTAGTGTTTCTGAGGATTATTTAGGGATTAAAGAAGCATAGTTTATTCAGGGATTGAAGACAGCATAGTCCCTCCATATTACAGATTATGACTTTGCCAAATTTTGATTCTGCTAGGTAAGGCCAAGTTATTATTTCTTTCTATACATCATCTGTGAAGTAATACTCTATTATCTAGTAATAATCTATTATTATCTAGTATCAGTATGTTCATGATGTGCATTATAGTTTTCAGCATTATTGATGCCAATATTACTAATGCCTATTCTGACGTTCTGATCTTAGCACAAGTAATATTTGTATACTATATAGAATAATAGGTTGTTTTGAGCTGAAGGGGACCTTGAAGACAAATATGTTAGTAAAAAGCACTGCCTGCACCACAGTTCTTTTCTAATGGTAAGGAAAAATATTGCAGATGTAATGGAACATACAATGCCTAGAAATTCGTATCTCAGAATGCTGCCCCTGATCTTGTTGCCTTACTGTGGTGAGAAAGACAAATGAGATACTTGATGGAAATGTCCACATATTTGTGATTTATTACAGGAGTTACTTCAGACTTTTGAAATTGCCAGTGTGATTTTATCATTCAGTGCTTGTTAATTTAAATGTTAATCCAAATTTATTAGGCTACTTAGGAAATCTTATCCACAAAATACAGCAGGACACTTGTAAAACATCTATAAAATTGGGATTTCTTTGTCTCATTTTGCATTCACCTTTGTTAAACTTTAATGCTATTTTAATCTCTCTCATTATCCATGAAATACAGAGAGTTATTTAGAAACAATGAATACATGAAAAATTTTAAGTCCTTCATTATCTTTTCATAAAACAGTTTATTCTTCCTGTAATCACTGCAACATAAGCAAGACTTAAACATCCAGATTTTCACAGTACTGGGCCATTTCACTAGCTAACTTCAACAAATATAAGCCCCAGAGTGACCAGCCCAACTTTGTTCAAAAGTGAGATGAGAGAATGCTGTAGGAATCTTTACTCTTAACAGGGCATGTGCTGGGTCCAACATGGTGTGGAATGATAGAGAGCTCCAACTGTATCATCTGAGGAAGCGGAAGCTACAGAGCAACTATGGGGTTTTTTTCATACTAGAAACCTGCTCTTGAGTTTGATCCTCACTTTCTTATTTTAGCCAAATAATAATATTAGCCATGAAAATTATAGTTCTAGCTATATCATGCTATGGTAATCTTGTAAAACAAAAAGTCAGGAACACAACCAAAATCCTACAATAATTATTTGTATAAAACACTATTTTCAGGTGGATACAATCTGCTAGTGATGGCAATTGTTGCAGAAAATAAAGGTGGGCTGCAAATAATTTCTATTAAAAGATTAAATAACAAATATAATAATATCATATTTAAACTATTTCTAAAACTATAAACATAGATTAATCTAAAAGGCATGAAGCCATAACATGCTAAAAAAATAAGATCATGTCCAGCAGATTGGTCAGTGTCCATTGGGATATATTTATAAATTTGAAACTTTAAAACATTTCCTTGCTGTAATTTCTATGTCATTTCATAATATTTTAGACAGGTAAGTACACTAATAGCTTTGAATTCTATAAAAGACATTGAACAGGAGAAAAATGTATTAACTATTTAGAAATTAGAAAAATCTTATTCAAATGAGTAGGTTTTGTAACTGTGTATTTAACCCTTGTCCATGTAGGGGTCCAAATTTCCTGAATAAATACAGTTACTAAAGAAACAAATTCACACGTGTACTTGTAAAATGAGTTCATACTCTACCAAAAGGGCAATAAATGAGAAAAATGAGAGTGAGTGAGTGGAAGAATGGACAATCTATGAATCAAAAATATTCTATAAAATATTTAAGGAGAGAAAATAGTAACATAGCTACACTGCATAAAGCTGGTATATTTACAAAACTATCACTGAAGATTGTTGCTGCATTTTATTCTGGGTCAGTTACTCAGGCTAAATACTGCGCTATCAATATTTCAATTCCTTCCATGTGTAAAGCTGTTTTGTCATATTGCCATGAAATATTTGAAAATTAATGAAAGCAATCTACCTAGCTCAGTACCTTACAATGACAACAGAAGGATAAAAAAAAGCAAAGTCTGAAAATACTTTTTAATGAATTTTGTTAATCTCAATATAAACCATCCAAATGTTCATAAATCCAACATCTTTGCACTTTTAAAATAGGAAAAAAGACAACATAAATATTATGAAGCAGATTTTTTCTGTATTTAAAAATAAATTTTCTCACTAATCGCCAGTGGCTACAAGCTCAACTGCATTGTTTTTTTAGAGTCGTAGGGGAGCTATAAAAAATTGCTGTAAGGCACAGAAATCTTAAGTGGTGGTTAGTAGGAAATCTGTGTTGGAAATCATAACTAAAAAAAGTTTAAATATATAGAAGATAGCTAATAAGCACTGGGGAAGAGCTCATGAAAATGTGAGAATGAGGTATACAGATCCTTATGGGCAGAAGGGCACAGATTTGGTAGCAGACATTGAAGGAAGAGCTTGTAAGGAAGAGAAACAGCTACCTGTTTCTAGGTGTGCTGCCAGCAACATCGCTGATAAAATAACTAGAAACAATTAAAACCAGTGGGACGAGTGCCATATATTAGCCCAAATCTCAAAGAAATTAGGAAATGGCCACCGAGCAACAGTGGTGCTTTAAGCAAAGTGGGAGAAATATGTGATTTTAAGGTCTTTTTACCCATTCTGACATAATTCAGAGTTTTAGAAAAAGACTCTGAAGCCCAGAGTGCAATATTCTGCAGTATCCTCATAAGTGAAAATAGATTTTGGCCCAATTCATTTTTTGACTGAAGTGGTGGTTGAACCAGATAGACTCCACAGATCCCTTCCAACTAAGTCTGCCTGTGATCTGATGATTTCATGTTTTTTAATAACCTGACACCTGGAACAACCACGCTGTCCTACTTTTTTAGGTGTGGATTTCTTCAGCCAAATATTGAGCGAAGAAGAGTCCAATTATTTAAATTTTCTTGTATAGAGTATTTGTCTTTGAAAATTAAGAAGTCCAAAGGGAAAATACAAATGATGGGAGAAAGAGATATTGTACAAATACAGCAGCAAAAGTGATGTGACAGCTCATATTGTACTGAGTACATGGGCAATCCTGGGTTTATTATGTAAAGGTGTTGAGCAGCTGCCAGCAGGAAAGATGTCACTTTGAAGGCAGTCACCAAAGTCAGTGAATTCAGGGGGTTTCTTTTAGCCAACTTTCACTCCTTTTAGACAGGAAAGCAATTAAAATCTCCTTGTTTAAAAATAGTGAAATAGCACAGTCAACTTTCTGAGGTGCCTGGAAAGACTGGAACAGAAACATGCCAGGGAAAATAAGCAGAGTTTGTCTGGAGTAGTGCAGAGAGTGGAGTTACTGATTTGTAGGACTGTACGTCTGCAAATAACAACCTGAAAGACAAGAGAAAGAGGCAAAAGTATATAGGAAGCCAAGGAAAAATAAGAATCATGAGTGACAGTGGCCCAAAAGGAAGAAGACAAAGATGGATACATGTGGTCTTGCAAAAGGCTGGAAATGAGGTTGTGAAAGAAATGAAACCCCTTGGAGTGTGCTCTTTCTGTGCTCAGGACAGCAGAACTGCTCCTGTGCTGCTGAGAGTGAAAAGTGAAATAGTCTTGCAGTTCCACCTCATCGTTGCATTCAACTGAAATTTCCAATGTGCTCTTAATAAAGCTGCATTCTAATTATACTCAAATATAGAATTGAATTCATACTTATTTTAGTATGAGGACTTTTACTCATTTTTTATTTATATTTTGTGAAAGGAAAGTCTCCCTGTATTGCCAAGACCTTGTAAACAAGGTCATAGCATAAATGAGAAACCCAGAACTTAGCCTTTAAAGCATCTTGCCATGATCTCTACATTTTCTCTTTCAAGAGAATGCAGAGATTATATATTTTATTTCAGTGATATTCGAATTTTAGTCCATGCTTGTCTCTGGACACTGAACTGTTCTTAAGTGCTCTAATTATTGTAAATAAGAAAAGCAGATTTTGAATCATAGAATCATGCAATTTTTACAGTTGAAAAAGGTCTCTAAGATTATCAAGTCCAACCATTGACCTCGTAACACTGTGCTCACCACTAAACCGTATCAGCAAGTGGCACAATAACAAGCCTTTTGAACAGTTCCAGGGGTGATGATTCCACCACACTTAATTATTATGTTCCAGACTTCTGTACCTTGAAATGAGTTAGTTCTATAAAATAAAGATTTGAAAAGAAGTGCTCTAACTTTAGTATACGATTTCACAAATATGGCTTTCTTTGAACTTACTGAAAATCTTCAATAAATTTGCCAGAAATTAATATATGAGAGACCTCTTCACTAGGCATATTTTATTCTGTATTTTATTGTATTGTGTTCTATTTAAATACCTACAGTGGTTTCTCTTAATAATTTGGAATTTTGTTAGTGATCTGTGCTACATATTTCAACAGACAGATTTAACAGGAGAAAGAAAAATTGTGAATTAAATATTTACTTCCATTTTTTATTAGTATTGCCTTTTATAGGTCTTGAAAACATGCTAAGGTTCTTTGATCTGAAACGTTAGAATCATATATTTCAATAAAATAAAAAGAAAAATACAAAAGACTTGAAAAGGCAGGAGTATGAAAAAAATTATATAATATTTTATGTAAGTGTACCCATGTATAGCATGGATATTTCTCTTTCTGAATGATGTTCTTTTTATTTTAACCTTCCAATAATGAAGCATATTTACCATCTCCCCATGTGTTTCTGTGGAGCGCCTACGTCACTATGATTTGACCATGGGGATCAAAATGAGTGTCTAGGCACTCTTCCATTATAAATATTAAATGAATGTATGCACACACAGTCTCACCTCAGTGATGGCACAGAAGGAGACAACACAAAATCACTTTCTCCTTCTTTTGTTGCTAATCTGGTTAATATAAACCCTCCTTCATAATCCTGCACACTACTGTGGCACAGGAAGGTTTAAACTTTTAAGGTAAGCATTTTCATTATCCTTTCAAAAGGAGGGGGACTGTATCAACCACATCTCTAAATACAGAGCTTTGAAGTATTGCCTGCAGACCTTGAAAATGTAGTGCATACTCTCAGGCTTCATGATTAAATAAATGTTGGCTGGAACCCAAGGTTAACTAATTTAGGCACCTTACTTGGCAATTATATTGATGGTCATTCCATCTCATTTTTGTCATCTAAAAGTTAGATTGTATTCTCACCTGGAGTTCTCATACTTTCAGTGCAGAGAGAAAGATAACCTTGAGAAGGCTAATTATTTTACATATCTTACATGTCCATCAGTATTGGATGAATTTGATTATGTAAGACTACCTGTGATCATGGCCTTGCATATGTAAAATTATATTAATTTCTAAAGCCTAGATCTTTGTTTCTCTTACGCAGCACCTCAAGTAGCCTCTGACTACTGTTCTTGCAGTGGCATCTGGAAAGAAGAGGAAATGTTAGACACTGTAGAGTCATATAGCAAGAGGTGGTACTGACAGAGCTTGCATTTCGAACAGGCAACACCAAAAAAAAATGCAGAAAGTGATACCTCTGTTAGCTGAGTATGGCAAGGCTCAAAATTCAGAGAAGGGCAACAAGAAAGACGGAAGTTACAGAACAGATTCAATACACAGGATGACTGTATAGAAAAGGTAATTTCAATCTGGGAAAGACTTGAGGCCAAATACTTGGATTCTGTAGTAGCAAGGATAGATGAAAGAGGCATAATTGCTTTCAAAAGGAAACAGGGTAATTTTATGAAAGAAAAGACTCTGAAGCAATAGTAAATACAAAGACAATAAACATAACAGAATATGCTGAGTTGGAAGGGATCCTCAAGGATCATGGAGTCCAGCTCCTGACCCTTGACAAGACAGCCCCAAGAGTCACACCGTGTGCCAGAGAGTGTTTTTCAAATGCTTCTTGAACTCTGTCAGGCTTGGTGCTCTGACCACTTCCCTGGGGAGCCTGTTCCAGTGCCCAAACACCCTCTGGGAGAACCTTTTTCACCCAGATAAAATATCCAACATAAACTTCCCCTGACACAGCTTCAGGCCTTTCCCTCAGGTCTGTCACTGTTCACCACAGAGCAGAGATCAGGGCCTGCCCCTCCTTTCCCCTCACGGGGAAGTTGTAACTGCAGTGAGGTCTCCCCTCAGTCTCCTCTTCTCCAGGCTGAACAGACCAAGTGACCTCAGCTGCTCTCTAAAGTTTAATCTTTCTTATATTGCAGTGCCCAAAACTGCACAAAGGACTCAAGTGCAGAGCACAGCAGGACAATCCCCTCCCTTGCCCAGCTGGAGATGATGTGCTCAGAGACCTTATCACTCTCTACAAGGAGATTGCAGCAAGGTGAGGGTTCTTCTCCCAGGCAACCAGCAACAGCACACAAGGAAATGGCCTCAAGGGGAGGTTTAGGCTGGGCATGAGGAAAAAAATTCTTGAGAAGGAGATTAAGCATTGGAATAGGCTGCCCAGTTATGTGATGGAGTCACAATCCCAGGAAATGTTCAAGAAACAACCAGACACTTCAAAAAACCATAGCTTAGTGCTATGGTTTAGTTGATATGGTGGTGTTTGGTCCAGGGTTGGATTCCATTATCTTGGAGGTCATTTCCAATATTAATGATTCAATGATTCTATGAAAGAAGAGAAGGCAGCTTGGAAACAACACAAGTACGGTGTGCCTGTTCAGTCACCCACAGCCATGCTTTTTGAGAGTGAGATACCTGTTTGCTCTTATTTTCTTCTCTCTGAGGAGAGTAATTTGCTCTTTAGAATGACTTTTTCAGGACACTATCTCACCAGGTGCACCTAGAGAATGAAACCACATGCACATGGCATTAACTACAGAGTAATCTCTGGTCCTGGAGCTGTAAGTGGATGTTTCCCAGGAATCAGCATCCCTCAGCTAAGCTCATGTTTTGGTAGCAAGCCCAAACAGCAAGAAACTTCTCTCATGTGTGTTTCATGTCAAGACTGCTCTGTGCATAGGAAGAGAAATCTGTCACAATCCATGTTTATGCTGTCTGTAGGGTGCAGACTCTGGAGAACATTATCCTTCCTTCTGGGTAAAGTTTTCCTGGCTAGGAGATATGTTGGCATCATTCCAAACTGCAGCCTTAGAGCAAAGTAGTATGTATGCACTGAGGGGAATTGCTGACAAGGTAGCAAACCAAGCTACTTTATCCTTTCAGGTGTTGCTACTTTTTAGCTGTATAAGAATAATTATTCTTCAAAATACAGCACAATAGAGCAATCATATTTTCAATGCTCTACAGTAAAATGATTTTGAAATAAATGAAAGTAGAAATGGGTTGGAAAAAAATTAATATTAACCTAATGTAATGCTATTAAGAAATACAGGTTTATTATGTGTACATGACATAAAAATTTACACATAAGTAGAAAAATATACACATACATGTACATATTTATAGAAAAATATAGAATATCAATATATGTTTGATTAAAATCAGGGCAAAGTGTGTCAATCTGGCTAAAAAAGAAGTAAAAAAATCAACCAAACAAACCCAAAAATCAAAAAAGGTAAAGTGTTGTAAAATGCAATGAAGTATGAGATTATTCATAGTAAACATGTTTTGGCAATACACCGCTTTCCCTAAATCAATCTTTACAACAGGCAGTGATTATCAAATTAATACTGTTAACACTCCCTACCAATTTGTGGATTTAATATTGTTAACTGAAGCCAAACCAATTAGTACACACTGCCTTTCAGACATCACTAAATTAGACTGTTTCATGGTACCAAAATACAGAGGAAGCATATGCTGCACACATAAAAGTATTTTGCTTGGCTTTGTGAAAAGTAATAAGATGAATAGTGTATTTTGTGTTGTTTAATGATACCTTCAATTTGGATTCTGAAAATAGAATCTTCATGAATGGTTCCCTTGTTGGGTGCTTTTTTTTTTTGTTGTTGCTGTCGTTGGAAGGGGTTCCTTTCAAATGCACTTTGGGGTAATGAACCAACATAACTTGTAGACACTAAGAGTCTGAAAGTGGCTGTAGGCAATTTCTCTGTTGTGTTTTTTTTTTCTTTTTTTTTTTTTTTTTTTTTTTTTTTTTTTTTTTTTTTTTTTTTTTTTGTGTTCTGTTTTGTATTTTTAAAAGACTGAGCAATGCTACAGACTAATAGTTTATGGCAGTCAGCTAATGAATTGAAACTTCAGTGAGATAGAAGGCACAAACAATGGAAATGTGTGAAAAATTGAAATGACAAGGTTGTTAAGGTAACTCTATCTTGGTTATGTATTTTTGAAGCTTATTATAATGCAGTGAAATGAAAACTTAATAAACATATCTAGTCATTATGAAGAAAAAAAAGACATCTTTTTGAGCTGCAAGATGCACGGATTTGCTGTTGCAATTGTATTGTAATGGAAATGAAGCAAGTGACAAACAGTACCCAATTGCCCCATATGACTAGCCCACGCCAATACAGAACATTAAAAAGTAATTTTAAGAACTTTCCTTTTCACATTAACTTTGTAAAACCAGCTGACTTTGTGATTTTGTAAATGAGAATTTAAATGAAAATGTTCTGTCCATTGAGAGCATGTGAAGAATACTAACCAGGCTTTGCAATTACTGCCATGATGGGCTTTCAGTGCAGTGTTTTTGCTTATTTGAGTACATAGGTTCATGCTTACACATACTTGCAAAACTTGACACCAAGAAAACTGGATAGAAAGAGTGATTCATTATCCTGTCATACCTCTGTTTATTGAATTATCTTGTCTCTGTGGTTCACTGGTACTCATGCATGCTTCTCCTCTTGCTGAAGTCAAACTCTGTTTCAACTAATACAGTGTTTTAGGGCAACACTGACCCTGATCTCTACTATGCTCTTGGTCCTTCTCTAGTATTCTCAAACTTCCTGTCCCTAGCATTTCAGAAAAAGAAGACAAAGCTGGGTCATCCAAAAAAAAACTTTCAAGGTTATAATGTTCATTGGTGGTGATTAATGAGAAGGTTGAGGTGGGGATACCAACAGTGATGAGTCTCAAACCAACAATGATGAGTCTGAGACATAACAACATAAAATAAAGGTACAGATAAGAGACTGCAAGAAAAGGAGATGTGTCTCCACATGCAACTATCAGACTACTAGTTAAACAACTGAAAGAAGTCATTCTTTTCAACAACTAAAAGAAGTCAAATGAGAATCTATTTGTTGTTGCACTTTAATCTAGAACCAATGTTAAAAATATGGATACTACAATTGCTGTCAGGTGATTCCTGAGGATGGCGGACGTGAGAATGCCAACTGCAGTAGCTGAAGAGAGATTGGAATACTGCTCTCCTGAATTTGGCATCAGATCTGGCAACTAAATCCAGCATATGATACTTGACAAGCATGACTGGTTTTCCCACATAGATTTCAGGTTGCAATACATTTTGAAATTGGGTCAAAAATGTTGTTTATGTGCTGGTAGAATTAATCTTCAGTATTGGTAGTGAGATAGGCTGCCAACCGGCAATGATATACAACACGGATAATTTTGATTATCTTTGTAGTGGAACAAACTGGTGCATGTAATAATCAAATCCAAAGTTCACAAGAAAATACAGAGACAATTAGATATATTTTAAAATTAGAAAGTATTTAATTATTACACTACTGGTAGATTCTCGAGATATCCATATGATGTGTCTGTTTCACTCGTTTTCTGAAGATTATTTTTTTGGGGGGAGAAAAAACCAAAAAATGTACTTAACTGATGCGTCTAAGTACAAGACAGAACACTTTAGGTGTATCTGTATTACCACTTGTATCTAAAGAAAAGTATTCATTAGAATCTGATCTTTTCTTGTCTTTCTGGCAAAGCTAGTAGCAACTGAAGACTGGTCTGAAGGTGAGATAGGCAATTTCAAAAACAACTCAAAGATGAATTATGTAATTTTATATTTAAAAAGGAGCAATTTTAATATTTAATCAAATAATGGCATTTTGAATTAAGAAGCTCTATATATATCTATTCAGTCTCTTTAGGAAAAAAATAAAATTGACCCTTTTGAATAACAAATTGCCAGTACAGTATAGCTCCTGTCACTCACTGTATGGCTTCTGAACAAAGCAGTGAAGTTTTTTGGTTGATTTTTTTTTTTTAATTATGTGCTTTTAGTGAGCATTGAATGCAATTATTTATTTAAACACCTTACTTTTTATTCCATTATTTGACACAACAGCTATACTACATCACACATATTCAATACAGAAAAGTTCTTTTTCTTGTAAACATTGCTAAAAATAATTGTGTCAATTTTTACAGAATATACATGATAAACTTTGAATTCATCAAAGAGAGATGAATATTACTTCCAGAATTAATGTAATTCACCTTTTCTTGAAAAAAACCCTTGTATTCTGGTAATGTTCGACTGATTCATCAGCTTTCTGGTTGAGACTTGCATTTTCAGCAATGAACTGGGTTACTTGAACAGTGCATGCTGAACAACAAGGTAGTGAAGAACAGGTAATTTCTCTGAGAAGCATCTTGGGTTAACTTGTGCATCGGTCTAAGAGAAGGTGGTGGGGCTAATAGGCACCTGAACTCTCATATTCAAGGAAATTTTGAACTCTGGATCAGTTAGGGACGACTGAAGCATGTATAGCATCAATTCAACAATATCCATATGAAATATTATTCTTAAAATACTGTTGTATTTTCTCTACATTGGTTGTCAAAGGAGACTGAAAAAGAAGCTCAAATACAACAGTGTAGTCCCATGACTTAGACAACAGAGTAGACACATGACTAGATCTGAGCCATGGCTGGTGCCTCCTCACAGGCAGAAAAAGGGGTGACTATTCTGCCTGCATTGATATACAGATGTCCTCACATGTTACAAATTACATATAGTTCTTTAACCTTTGCATAAGAGCTTCAAGTACCCAGATTAAGCAGGATAATATAATAAAGGAATTAAAATTTTCAACTTTTGATAAATCACATTTCTTTCTCTTTGCATGTTCACACATTCTGGACAGTATCAGTGTGGGTTTGAACCAAGTTCAGTCAACTTTTCTAAATAATACACTTCTTATTTTTCTTTTGAAATGTTTGACAAGTACATATATCTTGTGATTCACTCATTTTATGCTGCTGGTCAAATAACTTGTGTTTGTATTGATCCATAATTCATTCAAAAATTATACAAAACATTTTAAATAAGTTCTATGAATAATGTTAGCTGAAAATTTATATGACAGATGTGATTGATTGTTTATCAAAATGTTTCCTCTCTTCTCCACTTCTGAAAATCCAGTCCAATAATTTCTGAATATATTTAGAATACAACTATGTAAATAATTTTCAAAGTTTTCTTATTTCAGCTTTTACGGAAAATCCATTGATGTTCGTTTTGCATCTGCAGTGACTGACCCAAAGTTCAATGATATCTCAAACTGTTCTTCCATTACTTCATCAGTATTTGGATCAGTGACTTAGCCCAAGCATGGAAATGGCTTTCAATAGAGGCTGCTCCAAATCTCAGCAGTGCATATCTTATCCCATTATCCATTGCTAATTTACATGCCTATTTGAAATCAAAGTGGAGCATGTCAATTGAAAGGCAGTGTGCAACTAGATTAATTTAACTTTTGAATACATTTATAAAAAGAATGGTGAATTAACCACCAATTATAGTATTTCTTTTCAAAATACTATTAACCAGATGACCTGGGAATAGTTTAACTGTTTTAATTGCATGTATAAATGTAAGTAGCTATATAGCTAAATACATCTGAGATGTACTGATGTTTTTTTAAAAATGAGATCAGTGACTTTCATAGTTGTTAGCATTTATGTTGATTTCTACCGAAGACTGAGGTGGGGGTAAATTGGGTCAGACTATGCCATCATATTTCTGCAAGGTCTTGCAGAATTTTTACAGCATCATTTTTGTTATTATACAGTCAATACAAATTCAGTCTTCTATTTTCTGACTCTGTGCTTCTGATAGGTTTCACTTGTCAGGGTTATGCATTTTTGTTATGTTAATGAATGAAAAAAGCTCATACAATTTTAAAATACCTTACCGAAAAGCTCAAAAGGCAAAAACAAACTGGAAATAGTTCTACATAACAAATTTAGATTTAAAAAGGTTTGCTACAAAGAAAAAATATTCAATTTAAATTACACTTGCAAATTTATTTCATTACTTCTGTTAGTGCTCAAAGATAATGAAAAACAGAGTTTTATTTAGAATACAAACATTGTTGATATTCATGGTAGTATCAATTGCACAGTGATCAGGAAAATGAGGCTAATTACCTCCAAGTATTATTTTGAGGCAGACATTATGCCTTCTACCTGCACAGATGACAAAATTAAAATATCAGTATCTAAAGTATTTCAGTACTGTTCCATAATGTTAGTATTTATGCTGCAAAGTCTTTTCTTTAAAAATAGCAATTTAATAGCAGTTAAATGGCCTAGGAAAAACAACAAACAAAAGAGTTTTATATTTTTAATTAATATTTAGTTCCTGATTCTTGTACTTATGCTCTTTCAGACCATTTATTCTAGGACTGAATTATACTGAATTAAGGCAGTATAATCACTCTAGCATTTTAGTTCAAGGTAATAATGAGAGAATCGGATTACCTTATTCTCTACTGACATATTTTAGCTCCTTTTACAATCAATGCAGAGATTTTTTCATGACCTGGGTTTCTAATAAAGGCCTGAATTAGAAGGATGGGTAGACATGAACATGTATTAGCATAATTTCACCCACTGACAGTTAAAGATATGGCACATACTTATAAATTATGTCAGTCCATTCTAGTCCATTCTATGCTAACTTAAAACACCAAAGAAACAAAATCTGGATACCTAAGATAGCAATTTTTCCCCAGGCATGTGCAGACACACCCACAAACATAGGGGTTCTACTTTGGTTGCTATAAAATGGAAATTCTCTGTCCAGAGACAGTGTTTCTTTAGTTTATGACACTAATAAAATAACAGAAAATCTTCTGTTGTCATTCTCATCCATTTTCTTGCATGTAACTGTGACTGTACAATACATTCATGTTAGTAATTTTTATTTTTGATAGAAATCAGAAATCTGTGTGGTATAATTTTCTTTTATCACCATATATATTTTGTTAGTCTGACCACACAGAGAATGCATGGAGTAGGAAGTATGATAGAGGAAGAAAAAATAAGAGCGAAACCCAAAAAAATTTGCTCACTGACAGACTTTAGCCATATTTCTGGTCTTGGATACACATATAATGTGGAATTAAATGGTGACACATTAATTTTTAATAACATATATATGTATATGTACACATACACAGAGCTGCATATAAGTAATAGCTGCTGTATAAACATTAAAAACTGTGTAATACATTTGTCATATATTTAATTACTGTAGCATAATTAATTGTTGTGGTTGATTTAGGGATCATATTAGACAATAAAATAGGAAATCTGGTTATGTGGATTCAAAGGTCTTTGTCCTCTTCATTAAAGCTCAATGTCTATCATTGTTGCATATTTCCCTCTGCTGTCTGTTAGACAAGCTCCAGTAACAGCCTGTTTTGTGTCTTTTGTCTTCCTAGCCAAATTGAAAACCTCTTGTCAAAATTCATTATAGTCCTGCTATCAAATTCAGAATGACTGTGGAGGTCCCATGCCTGCTTCTACTGTACTGGAAAGAAAACAAGTCTGTGGGGTTTTGACCAGCCTGGATCTGTCAGAAAAAGCTCTTGTTGGACACTGAGCATCTCATGGAATGACTTTTGTTCCAATTTAAGTTGCATTGGAGGAACTGATGTAACCCTCACATTATAAAAAAATCACGTGCAGAACAAGGAGGATCCTTATTTGACATACACAACTACTCCTTGTTTATCCCCTTTTCCCAGTGGCTCTTGTCCAGAACACACAGCAGAAACATCTCAACCTATAGCAGAGGCACCTGCATTCTTTACCAGTGTCAAACAAAGTCAATCTTGGGCTTCAGGCATAAGCAAACCTGCAGAAGATGTCTTCATAGTGTTTTATCTAAACTATTACTATTCAAGTGACTGAGCGGTATGCTACTAAATTATTGATTATATAAATATATATATATGCACTTACACAATTTTGACTTGCTTATATAAAAATAGATAACTAAGTCAATATCATCAAGCTGAAAGTATGATTTTCAACACTTTGGAAAAATGTTCTTTGAAATTTCTCTTTACTTTTTCTATTGCTTTGGAGTACATATTCTTCTATGCTAAATTGTAAGCTGACTGATTTCAATATTTTGTCAGTTGCTGTACTTTGTTGTAGAATAAAAAGAGATATGTCTCTATTTCTGAGTCATATGGTTGGACATCTTTAGCCATACATGAAGATCCTCTGTGAATGGGGTATTTGCAACTTGGATGTGCAAAGCAATTATCTGCTGTTAAAGCACAAACAAAACATAGCTGAAATTTTAAGTTTTAGCAGGCTAAAATTTTCAGCAGTGCCAATAAGAAAAGCAAGAAATCTCTCTCTGTAAGTGAGGCAGGTATCAGTCAGGAGGGGAAGATTCAATCTCTGCTTCTTCCTGCTGAGTTGCATTCTTGCACTTTGTTTCTGCTTTAGAATTTTATCCCTTTCCACGTTGATGCTTCTCCCCTTTAATTTCTGAGCCATGAGTTCTCATCTCAAAAATTCCTTCAGTAATATCTCCTTTTTTCTATTTTACATGGTTGTGAGTACAAACTTTCTCACAGCTCCTTCTGCCACTTGGTAATTTCTTTGGCCACCTCCTTCCCTTCAAGTTCTGTCACTCTGCAGTTGTATCAGCAACACAAGGCTGGTTTAATGAATCTGACATGATACATATATATAATTTGAGAAAGACTTTTTAACAGCCTTTTTCCAACCCCCAACTTTGGTATTATGCTAAGGCAATTCCACTGTTAAGTTTTGGATATTTTAGGCTCTCTCATTTTTGCATCTTGCTGGTAAGGTTTGGGTGTAAATGTCTCACGTAATTCTGATCTCCTGAGAGGTTGTTTTAGTATGTATGTGTTTTGAATACTCCAAGTTCAACCAATGTAAGTAAATGCCAACTGTTTCCTTGAGAATTAAGCTCATTTGGTTGTCACCAGTTTCTTTTTTTTTTTTCAAGTTGCACTAATATTGGTGTTTCTAGTCTGTAGAAAGAGTTGGATGCTGGAGGGCGTGCTCAAGTCCAAAACAACTCTCAATGCTTGCTAGAAGCAGAACTTTCAGGATTGATTCTAGTTTGACCTGACAGGATCTGATTTATATGGTGCTTTGAACATTGCTTGAAAACACAGTTTAGAATATGGAAAGACCCTACTATCTTGTGTAGGCACTAACTGGAGAAGAGCAAGAACAAATGTCTTGGGGTATGCATGATTGATTCAAATTTCAAAATTGAAATTTATGCCCATTTTCATCCATACTTTTTTACCCCCTTGTTACATACTTTTCACTGGTACTAAAAAGTAAAATAGTTTTGTTTAAGATTGTAAAAACGTTTCTGTGTATTTATTGTATGTAGTCTTAGCACAACCAGATTTCACTCAGCCATTTGTTTTTGATAAGTGGTGTGTATATTTTTCAGGTTATAGATGCTATTTACTCACGTTGAACATTCTGTTCAGGAGTTATAGCAGTCCTGTGCTAGACTATGCATGCATTACATAGAAGAAATAGATGAATAATCTCTGCTTTTTACTGAACAGTGAAAACAATCTGAGAAAATGGCATTAAGTGTTTCCTTCAAAAACACTGGCTGCTGTCACTGAAAAATGCTTTAGGCAATGCACTTATCAAACCATATAGTATTGTATGCATGTAGAGATTTTATAACATCTAGTGCAGTGATTTTTTTCTTAGTATTAATCTACATTACAATCAAGGATGTAAGCAATATAAATATTAAAAAGCAAGCAAAAAAAGGACAATTAAAAAGCTGAAAAATTCAACCTTTGTTTTATGGGTTGGTTTACAATGATAGAAGGATAATAAAGGTATAATAATGTGCTGCAAAACCTACAATATT
Organism: Daphoenositta chrysoptera; assembly: GCA_013397915.1. Lineage (NCBI taxonomy): Eukaryota > Metazoa > Chordata > Aves > Passeriformes > Daphoenositta > Daphoenositta chrysoptera. The sequence continues at coordinate 41,074 of VZRO01008203.1, forward strand.
ATTTTTGAAGGAAAAAAGGCCTCCTTCTACTCCGTGTTTATTACTCTGTAAAGACATCTTAGTAGCATATATCTGAATATTGGATTAAAATCATTAATTTTAATGGTTAAAACATAGATTTTTATAATGAATGATTTTACAATTAACATATTAATAGAATAACATTCAATACTGTCTTGCTCATTTATTCAGTCCCAAGATTGAAGATTAGATTTAACTTTGATTGTATTTACAAGAAAATTAAATGAACAATTAAATGAACAACTTTTTAGATTTCTTCTCATCATTATAATTGAAGATCTTTAAAATTTCTGAAGTAGATTCTATTATTTGGAAACAACCAAAGATTGAAAATATGGGACTTAATTATTTCTGAAAAAGAAGAATAGAGGACCAAAACAATACAAAAGGGAAATTGTATGAACTTAACAGATTTAAGTGTAAATGGGAGAGACATTAAAAACAGATGTAATCCAGTTCACAAAAGATATATGTGATAAACGACATGGAAATCAAAAAACAGCATAAAGAGGCTCCTTTTAACTGTCTTGTAGTGAGAGTGGTCCTGAAGCACTGAAGTTAGTAAAGGCAAGATCAGACCACAGTACAAAAGCTCAACAAATAATCAAGCATCAGCAGCTAAGTGAGCCTTAGGAATACTTTGTCCTCTTTGAATGGTAGCTCCAGGGACATGATTCAGCTGGGGAGAAACTGGAAAATAGCATAAGGAATTAGACCAAAATTGAAAAACATGAACTCAGACAGCAGTCCTAAAGTCATAGCTTCTTGGACCTTTCTTAAAGAAAATCAGAATTCAACCTTCCCTAGTGCATGCACTGGAGCAGTAAGTTCGTACTTCGTCTCTCTAGTTTTGAAAGTTTTTCAGTTTATTATGACTCACATAATACTATACTGTTACATGCGTAATATTACTGTAATATTTCTATGATACTTGCTGTATTTTAACAATGCAGTTCATCAGGTGCAAACTGCTGCTCAGCATACACTCACTCACTATTCCCCAAATAACTGCAAGTGATATTACTTAGTCATTTTACTGAAGGTTATTTTTGGCAAAGAATGTTTTTCTCCAAAGCATTGTTTACCTCTTGCATGGTCATCGTGAAGTATTACAATGTAGTAGTACCACTAAAACTCACTCTGTGGTGACTAACCACTGCAATAATGTGATTGCTGTCTTATAACTCAGCTGTTAACTCAAGAACTTTGTTGCAGAAAAAGCATGCCTTATTGTTGGAGATAATTTTGTTTTGCTATTCCTGGTTTATTCAGTCTCTGTTAGGTTGGAAAAACTGACAACATACTGCATTGTCTAAAGAATTCCACAAAGATTTGTTTAATTAATGAGTTTACGGTTTGGCCTCATGAGGTTCAGAGAGGCAGTAACCAGATACATTCAAAAAGGTACTTGTCCCTCAACAAGAACATAGAATAACTAGATTTACACAATGGAATATCTATGCTTGTAATTCCAGAAAACAAGTTTTTTTGATCTAAGCAGTTCTTTGGCTTGCAACAAGGTTTGTAACACCTCATGGATGCCAAATATTCTCTTGCCATTTAAACTCTGAGCTTCCCTACTGTTTAGAGACCTAAAAGTCTTATGGTTGAAACATTATGTATAACTATTTTATTAAAAACCTCGTCTATATAGTGACCTCTTGGGCTTGAAAATTTTTTTCTTTCACTTCTATATTGGCTGTGGGAAAATTCTGCAGTACAGGACATTCAGTCCACTCTAGCAGAGACTGGCCTTCTAAGGTAGATTTTATGAAATATCAGGCAAGATAAACTAATAGATGAAGTATGAGGTACAAAAAAAGAGATTATTTTGTTTCATATCTTGTTGTGATGGTGATACTACTTTCCTTGTCATATATGTAAGTATATGAGAGAGAGAGAGAGAGAGTATGCACGTGCTGTGAATACTATTTTTAGCTTTAGAAGTCAAAAGATCAGGCTTCAGGTAATTATAAGAATACGGATGTTTTTGCAACCTTATTTTACTCCACTGTTAACATTTTTAAGAAAAAGTTTCTCATTCCACAGGAATATAATATTTTTCTATGGGAACTGTGTTGAATGTATGTAAATAATAGTGTTTTGAATTTTTCCTAGTCTGTATTTACAACACTGCATAAGATCTACGTTGGAAATGGAATTACTAATTTTCTCATGTTTTTATTTTTTTCTTCTTGCTTATCTGTATAAGATCTGAGTGCTTCAAAAATAGTCATGAACTTCATACTAAAGTACTTTCAGAGACAGACAATAAAATCACAGCAAGATTCTTGTTGAAAGTCCCCATGGAATTGATGCGCTTGGAATTTCCAAACTGATAAATGTAGGAACCTGATTCTTATAGGATCTCAGTTTATTTAAGCACTTTATATATTTAATGCACACCTTTCACTGATTTCAGATGCATCTCTTGAGTACGTACCACTTGCTTTGCTCAGAATCCAAAGCATAAAGTCAGATACTCTAAAAATGAAAATCATATAATTAGTGATCAGCTACTAAAAGTTTCCATTAAACAGCTTTATTGATACCAGATATGATCTGATGAGAAAAGACAGAAATTAACTTTCAACCCACAGGCAACCTCCTACCATACCAAAAGTTAGGTCCCCCTTTCTCCTTTGATAGTGTTTGCCTCATTAAAATTCACATTCAAACAGCAGTAAGAAATTTAGTCCTACTGATAAATGTACTTTTTAAACCCACACAGCCTCTCCACTCATCTGTTATTATACGGTTTTTGTCTCAATTACTTTTCTTTCTGTTTTCTTCTGTACCTTGTCCTGGTTTTATTCCTGACTGGTCAGTCCCTGTGACTATAGCTAGACAGAAATCCATCTTCTGGTTTTCAGGGTGACTTGCCTGGCATCACTGACAGGGTGCTTTTGTCCATCCTGTTTGATTGAAGAAATCAAAACCTCCAAACCTGTCTAGGAGCATAGAACCTAAAAATTAAACAGGGGAACCAAATGTGGAGCAGCACTGAAGTTTACCTTGGTTCTGTTTAGTTTATATAGACATGTTCCAATTGCAGTCAGACTTTTCATCCTGGTCTCCTTTTCCCTTGTGGTTAAGTATCATCTGCCCACTTTCTGGTTCCCAAACTCTGACATAGGGTTCTTCTTATTTTTTTAAGCTTGCCCTTTTAGTTCCAGTCCCCCTTTTCATAGCTCTTCAGTAATTTTTTCTTCTTGCTACTTTTGTTTCTCATAGCACTACTAATCATAAATGATGACCAGCAGTTGGCACTACTTGACAAATTCAATGTCTAATACCAGGGAAATCTCACAGGAGTTCCTCTATGATCAGTGCCAATTCTTCTGAAACATGGTTGCAATCAGATCTGTCTTCTTTTTCTTCTCCATCTTCATCTGCCTGTCAGTCTCCTTGTCCCTTCAGACCCAGTCTTCTAAAGCTTCTCAAGTAATCTCCATCTTCTTTCAAATAATCTTCATCTTCTTTCATATTCTCTTTAACCACCTGGCTTTTCATTTTCCAGGTTTATTGCAATAACCAGTCCCCATTATCTCATGCCAACTTTTCAGTTTTCTTCTCAGGTCTCATATCCAGGTCTTAATTTATTCCCAAAATAAATTCTAAACAAATTTTACTTCCAAATCATTAGAAACAACATCAGGGATGGGAGGCTGAAAATACAGGACCTCCCATTCAGTGAAAATCCACACTTAGGTTGCTTTAAAGTGATCCTGGAAATGCAAGTTGAGAATCTTAGTTTGTTTTCAAAGGATAATGGAAGTGAACAACAAATGTTTATTTTCCTTCTCTCTCTTCATTCCAAAATCAAAGTCTTTGAAGAAGGCATCTTTTAGGAAAAAAACCTCAAACTTTTCTTCATATTTCTGAATTAAACATGGTGAAATTTCTCACTTGGAATCTGTTACTATCTACAGCTGTCAGAAAAATTTAGTTTGGTGATAAAAGCCAGAAAACTCTGTTCTTCAGTCTTTCTGTAGCCTTCTTATATGCCCCAAGAATCTAACAGCAGTTTAAACTGAGCACATGAATGTAACATATGTAAGAGAAATGTCCTTTTATAAATCAAGACTAAATAACATTAATGAAAAGAGAATCTGGCTTTGTTGTAGAGTGGTTATAAGTGAAGAAGCAATTTGGTAACCGATTTTGTTAACTGTAATTAAGAAAGCTTTCATATATCTTCTATGTTTTTTGACCCATTAAGTAGAGTGAGTTATTGTCTAAGCAGAACACAGTTCACAGGCTGTTTTATAAGTCCTTTTCCCTTCTTATCTGGAGGCCCATGATATGCAGACTGACATGGGTTAATTGGAAATCTAGCCCTTTGTTTATTTTTTACTTGTGCTGCCTTCTTCTATTTTCTTTCCTAGAGAGTCTAACAGCAGAAAATATTTTTATTCTTTTTAATGGCATGGAAAACAATATCCACTCTTTCCATTCCACAGTTGTTGTAAGGGAGGTTTGTTAAAGTACTAGCAAAGTCCTTACAAAATGTGACTTTGGTGCTGCATGTGCAAGAACAGTAAAAGAAGAAACGAAGGATGGGTCAGACCTGTGAATCTATTCAGAGGAAGGACAGCTATGTCTTCAAAACAGCACTTCAGTTGGAAACATTTTTCATTTTTCTTCCCATTTCTCTGCTGTACAGGTGGGAAGGGGACTGGCCAGCTGCCTTTTGTTTTGGCTCTCAACTTCTAGCAGACAGGAGACTGGATTTTTTAAAAAATCTCTCTATTTAATTTCTAGGAAAAAAATAAAGAGTATGATATCCTAAGTGTTCCTTTTTAATTTTTTTTTTAATTTTATACGTAAGTACAATAGTATGTAGAGCAACTTTCCGCTATCTGTTATGGTTAATCTAGATAGTAACTCAGTCTTGCTTTAAATGCTTTAATTAGTGTGAGACAGAAGTTGATTTTCCAGAAACTGCTTGGCAGAAAGCCTTTATGTGATGCTGTGTTGTCTGCTTTTCTGACTGCAGCCAGTGCCTTGTATATGTTTGTGCTTCATGGTCAACTGCATTAATGAGTTTATTTTATCATTGAGCATGCTCTTTATATGATCTTCTGGCTCATTTTATCTGTGTTTTGTATTTAAGAAAAAAAACCCTCTAGTTTATCTTAGTCTTGCTAAGATTTCCCAGTAACCCTATAAAAATGGCCATAAAACCAAATCCTTGGCCTATCAAAAAATACAAAATAAAATAATCGAACAAATACTTCAACACAGACTTAATTTTCAGAAACCACCAGCTCCAGTGTTTTCACTGGAATGTTCCAAAATGGGGGAGCTGCTATGGCATAACACGTAACACACAATGTGCAGTTTGCTAGCCCAAAACTTGGAACCTAAATGAAAACAGTTGTAATCTTATAATTGCCGAGCAAAGTGCAAAATTTTGTGCCAATCACGCTATTCCTTGGCAGCATCACATGGAACTGGTGTAGCTTAGTAACTACCACAGTCTGGCAGTAATTAATCACTCTGAGCAAAAATCCCCACCTTGTCTGCACACCCACAAGCAGCAGGGAGAGGTGATGGTGGGTGTGGAACCCAAACAAGACCCTGCCCTGTTTGCCCCCAGGCCCTCTCAGGGGCCTTCCAACCATTAAAGGACCATTTCTGCAAGCCCAGAGAAGAAGAGGCACAGAGGTGGTGGGGAATGCCAATTAAGGAGTTGGAAGGAGGCACACATCCTATCCAGGTCCTCGCCAGGCTTGTCCCAGGACAGTCTCAGCTCCAAGGTGCTTGCAATGCACCGTACAAGATCAGTCAAGAGGAGAAAGGCTCTGGATGAGAGCCTTTGGGACTGAGGAGGTGGTAACTGCCTAGGAATACATTATGGAAAGCACAGAAGGAGCATTTTGGAATTGCACAAGACTCAGAGGAGGAACTATAATGGGAAAAGGGAGGCTTAAAGACTATTTGGGGGAGAAATGAGTATAGCAAAATAGAGGTATAATGTGGGAACCCAGAATGCAGAGAATATTTCCCTGCCTGTTTTGAAGGGTTCTACCCCCCTGGACAACACTGTCTTTGACATTTATCCATGGAGAAAGCTGCGAACTCTTTGGGAAGAAGTAGAATCTACTCCAGTGTGAACTAAATGCTAGAATGTTATGTAAGGTTATCACAGAGGTGAAAAATCTAAAGGTTTTGGGTTTATTAATGTAGTAAATAGATAAAAAAGCAAAAACTCCAAAATGAGGATTGTTGTTGTTTCTAGACCTTCTTCTTCTTCTTCTAGTATGCCATATTCTGCAGTAGATGTCTAAGTGATTGGATGAAAAATTCCGCAGTTCCTGTGTACGTGACAGGAGCATTTGTCTAAAATTGGTAGAAAAGTGAAATTATCTTTTGTTTTAAGTTTTTATTGGACGATTTACCTTTAAGAAGGCCATGTTATCTTGATAAGCAAGCATTCAGGAGCATTCTGCTGCATTCTCTGCTTTGTGCTGTGTCTGGGTCACGCTAGTGACTTTACTTCTCTGATAAGACTTAATAAACTGTCTTAAAGCAGAGAGTGCTGAAAGTTTCTTTTATCTATCGGACTCCTGGCAAGGACTCTAAATTCCTCCTCTATCAAAGGAGGCCTAATTTAAGAGAATCATTCCCCCATCAGGGGAGACCTGGCTTAAGACACAGCTAAATCAGAGCTTGGGGTCCACAGTATAAAAAGGATGAGTCACTTGTAGACAGAGGTGGTCAGTGTTCTCTGGCCATGCCCTGTGTCTGATCAGTTCAATCTGCGCTGTCTTCTGCTGAAACTCCAGTCCTAACTTTTGTTGGATGAGGGGCTGTCTATCTGGTGTGCACCTGTGTGTGTGTGGATCAGTGTCAGCCCTGGAGTGGGAGCAGCAGCAAAGCCCATGTGTGCGTGGGGCAGCAACTGGACTGAATGTGGGTGTGTGAGGGAGGGTGAGTGCTTGGGGGGATCCAGATCCCTGGGCTGGTGAGTAGGCAACACGGCCAGGGAGCCAGGAGGGGACTGCATGAGGAGCTGGCTTTTAGAGGGCTGGAGAGTCCCAGGTATCTTCTGGAGAGACGACAGGGTCTGGGAAACAACCATCTGCTGCTGGTATACGCATGTGTATTTCTCTGTGTGCAAGTGTCTCTAGGGGTGAGGCACCTGGGTGAGTGAGGATTCAGGACCACACCAGAGATGGCCTGTGTGTCCAAGGACAGATACTGGGGGATCTATAGTGTGGGTGTGGGGGGAGCATTGAGGCAGAATGGGGGAGGATGGGGGAGTGAGTAAGGGCGTGTCAACCTGTAACTGATGTGAACCTGCAGCCGCTGGGGCTCACATGACAGATGCCAATAATTGGAGAGACTGGGATACAGGGGCAGCTGCTGGGTATAGTGAGTGTCTTAGCTGAGCTTCTGCAGGCATCCACACTGTACCTCCATACATTTCCCACTACCAGACCTTCACTGAAATCAGCCAGAGAAAAGATGAGGCACTGGTGTTCTTTGCATTGATGTGAGACCTGATCACTTCTGTGTTGTTCTGTGTGGCCAGCTCTGTGGATATACTTGTGTTATAAGTTTGTGTATGGATCTACTGATAATGCATGCTCAGCCTCACTGCTGGTTAGACCTGGGGCACACAGCTGCAGCAGCATCAGCTCTATCAGACTACAGATTCAGTCTCCTCTTAACTACTTATACTGAGTTAAGAATAAAACTGTGCATGTTTGGCATCAAAAATGTATCTAGATATCTCCCACAATTTGGGGAAAATCTGGGAAATAAAACAAAAAAATAAATGTATCACTTGAATATAAGCCAGTGCATTACATTAAAATCAGTGCTTCGTGTGCTCTGAGAATACATTAATTTAAGGCTGTTGCTCAAGGAATTATGCCTTTGTACATTTTTATTCTTAATCTACTATTATCCCAGCAGTTCAATGAGCTGTATCAAGGAGGTAAACCAATTGAAAACAGCTAGGTCTCTAAAGGGCTCTGCTTTCATCTGGTTTAGCTCTGCTGTTAGATCTGAGCACACTGAGAGGAGCATGAGGAGAGTCATAAGCTTTGTGGAAGGAGCCTGTGGAGGAAGCACACTGGGCAGCTTGCAGCAAAAACCAACATTGCCCCAGCTTTGCTGCACTGCAATGGTAGGCAGAATTCTTTTTACTTGTTTTCTTTTTAACTTTTCTTCTTGAGAGAGATATTTTATTATGTCTCAGTTTAGTTCTTACTGTGTTCTGGAACTACAAAAATTTTCTTCTATGAGCACTTAGGTCAACATCATTGGTCATACACCTTTACTTGCTATCCCATCTAATATTGTTGCAGCAAGAACTGGGACTACTTTTTGTGACCAAGGTGACTGGAGAAGAGTGGTGAAAACACTAGAAGCCTTTGGTAAGAACATGCATTGTATACAAGTATAGCTGAACATAATAAACTGTAAGAGAGATGATAATTTTGTGATGGCAATTAATACACTCTCTACAAATGCAGATTTTAGACTTCTTTTCTATATCATTGTCAATTAGTAATGTCTTCTGCTATGTGTTCATTTTAAGTTAGAAGATAAAGAAATCACTTTCAAAACAATGGGTAGATCCAAAATATTCAGCAATCATTTCTGTTATATATATACAAAACTTCCCAATTTTCTAATCTAGCCTTGTAAATCATTAGTAAAAAGTAAATGATTTCTATAAGAATAAGTGAAACAAGATAAAAGATGACTGTATCAAATTTGAAAAATAAGGAAACAATTTTAAATATTCAATGTATGCCTTTATTAAAAAAACCACCTATGTATGCCACAGATTCTTTTTTGATTTTCTTCCTTCTGTGTATTTTTCAGTTGGGTTTTATTTGGTCTGGGAATTGTTGCACTAATCAATCATTATGGCAGAAGTAAGTTGAATAAGATCTGAGAAATACCATAGCACGGATCTTAGGAGATCATTTTGTCTTCACTCTGCTCTAAGGCAGTATTAGCACTCCTCCTGACAGATATTTTTGTTTAACCTTTTCTTAGAGAATTTTATGATAGACCTCCCTAGGCAATCTATTTCCATGCTTTATAGTCCTCACCATTGGAAATACCTCCGAATCTGATGCCTTTGTCTGCAATTTTACCTTTTTTTTTTTTTTCTTTTTTTTTTTTTTTTTTTTTTGGTGCTAAATACTATCTGCCCTCAGTCCTTTCTCCTTCGGGCTACCCATTATACTTTCTCTGCCTTTCTCTTCTCCAAAGTCTTACTTTTTTCGACTTTCAATGAAAGTCAGGGATTGAGAGACTCTGGGCATCTGATCAACCTTTACCTCATTCATAGCTGCCATGAAATGCAATACCTGCACCTGATTATGAACCTCCATAAGAGAGCTTAATAATGCCAGAATGAAGTGCAACAACTTGTAAACTATGCTCTTTTTATTCATTTTGGTATGAGCGGCACTTGCTTTGGTAGTACTGTACATAAATACAGTACATAGACATCCTCCTCACCCTAAGTTTAGCTTGTGATCCCCTACAACCTCCTTTATTCAGACTTGACTGTGCAGTTGACATCTATTGGTGTAATTAATTACTCCTGCTTACAGAGAGGAAACTTGTAGCTGTTCTTATCAGGTCGCTTTCTATTTTAAGTTTATTTCTTCAATTTCTTAAAACTCCTTTGCACTCTGATCATATTTTGCCATGCTTTTACAGCCCCTCCTAGTCTAGTTTCATCTGTCATACTCTATTTCATCACGAAGGTAATTTGCGAAAGTATCATCATATCTTAATGAGGCATATAAGCTACCAGACAAAGACTTTTAGCAGTGACTGTAGCTGTAATATCTTTATTAGAAATTCAATTAGTAGTGATGCATAGGTATGTCATGTTTGCTGGGTTCATCTCAGCATAGTGAAGCACAAGGTACAGACATCCTGCATTCTTATTCATGCACAGAAATATAAACAGTAAACACAAAGAGAGTGTGAAATTAGGATTTTGGTAAAAGGAAAAATACTACAAAAACTCCAAATCAAACCAAACACCTATTTTAGACAACAACACAATTAGTGTTTAAACTGACTTAAAGTTTTGATCCTGATCTAGCTGCACAGCATTTCTAACGATGACTGAATATACACCAAGGGACCTTTATAAATTTGCCCTTAGTATCGCTCTCATTTTGTAAACTTTCAGCAGATTTTTGGATTGCATCAGACCCCACCAAAGCCAAAATTGGATCTACAAGAAAAGCTTTATTTTTTTTTCTTCTTTTGTTTAACTACCTTAGGTACATAGTTATGTCTAGTAGGCTTCTAAATGCTTATGTCTCTTCTTGATGAGATCTCTTGTATCACCTGTCACATTTGTTGATTATCTCTCTTGACCATGCCTAGCAGAACCTCAAGAAGGAGTTTTCCTTCAGGAGAAGCATTTACCTAGCCCTGAGAGCAGCAGTCAGGACAAGGAAACTAGCAGCAATCTCCCAGCAGCCAGCACAGCCCTGTGTTCCTTTAACCTTCTGAGCACTGAAGAGGTTTTTTGAAAAAGTGAGAAGTAGAATGTATTAGCTTTTTAGACAGTATTTAGTACAATTTTAAAGGCATCCAAGATACCAACAGGAAGCTGGCAAATATGCAAGAGAATATGGGACTTTTCCGGTTTTCTTGAGTGTGATTAGAAGCCAGGAGGGAACCTGTGGCACTAGCAGCCTCTGTTTAGGTACTTGAATTAAACCAAGGTCGTGTGAATATGACAGTTTTTAGTCTTAGCCTGTTGAGTGAGGAGCTTACCATCAGTCACTTACAGTAACGAGTTCCCTGATTGCAATGATTTAGTTCTTGTTGAACAAAAATGCTAATAAATATTTATAATATCCAAAATATAAACTATAATTCAAAATACTAGTAAGTACTGGTATTAATTAAAAAATAAACCAATTTACATCAACAGTAAATTTGAAATATGACTCTCTTCTTTCCCTTGTATATATAATCTAACTGCATGTTGAAATGTTCCTTTTATTAAAATCTAAGACATATTTTTTATGTCTTAGATTGCATTCATCTTAGGCTGCATTTATCAGAGAAAACCCTCTGTCTGTGAAGCATGTTGTCTTCCACAAGCAATCTCTTTTCTTGGGTCTTTCAGGAAAGCCAAACTGGTTTTATCTTTCTTCTGTCCATCTTTATTTCACCAGTTCTTTAAACTTTAACATTTCTAATTTATTTGGGAGATATTAGTAGACACTCCAATTCAACAATCTTATTTCTTTGGAGATAAAATATCAGATCATAGATCATCTTTTCTGTTAGATATGTTGATTCATATTTTGGTGTCTCAAAAAGAAGTAACACTCCCTTATCTTTTTTTACTTTGCCTTCACTGTTCAATGTAAAGTATATTTCATGTAAATCTTGATGTTGTTCAAATACTTGATAGAGGCAGTTTAAGGAATAAGTGTGTGTAGCTCATTACTAGCCTTTGACTGAGACCAGACATGATGGTAATTAGCATATCTAGAATGATAAAATATTGAGAGTGATTTAGGCTGCTTTTAACAATTTCAGCTGGTTTTAATTTTTTCTTTTCCTCTAGAACATAATAAACTTTTAGCAAAATATTCTTAAGTTTTTCACTTACGACATATCTAATGTTCCTTGCAAAGTTTCTGGTATGTTATTTAGAAACCTAAGAGAATTTTTTTATATTTTCCATCCATACCAGTCTGATAGAAAATATGTATGCTTTATGTCAGTTGCAGTTCACCATCTTCTGAAACATTTTCATGAATACACAAATTACATGAATTTCAGTTTCACAGTAAAAAAGTAATCTGGATGCTCAGGGTGTTTTTGGATGTCCAAGAAAGAACTATAAAAAAAAAAAAAAATAAAGATTAATTTCTCATAATCTTTTCAGCTGTTCAGCTTAGATGTTTCCAATCTATCAGCTATATATATTTATAATGACAGTAGAATTATACTTACTTGCATTAGAAGGAATTTTTGTCCTTGATGAAGGTTTCTAAGGATGTCTTTCTCCTAATATATTGGATACTACAATATTTGATTTTGAAATAGGTTAACTTGAAAGGTGTTGCTAGTGAAATTGGGTGTTGTTTCTTTGAGATCCTATTTAATACTGGGTTTTATTCTGCTGGATGGCTTGAAGCCATAAGTGAATTAGTATTTCTGCCAAAGGAGGCTTTCTCTCAAAGGAGATTGTATGTATACCTGACTGTGAAAGCCAGTACATTAAATATGGTGTCTGGAAAAATTTGCTTCAAAGTGTCAGTAGGTGATGGATGGTTGTGTTTAGTGGGTAGACTTTTATGAAACCCCCTTCATATTTTTCCAATCTCACTCTCCTACAAATCCCTTTTAAAATTTGTTCAAAATTAAAATCCTGGTGTAAAAGTAAACAGCTCCATTAAGGTCATGAGATTAAGAGTGACTTAAATCCAGGCATTTTTTTGAAAGCCAGGTACAAAACTAACCACAAGCAAATACCATCACTCAGACTGTGCACTGTTCCTCATTCTGATTAACTGTAATATTAATGTTAATTGCCATGTAAAAGCTCTGTAACAGATTCCTAAAATGTCCATTTAGTTGAAGTGTTTCTTCATCTGTTTGTTTGTTCTTAAAATAAATCAAAACCTTTATGGAGAGCTGCTTCTTTGAAGCCAACATGTTTTTCCTACCATGAAGATATAAAATGCTAATTAGGTCCTAAGCTGTTCTGAATGATTCGATTAGACTTCTATATTCTACTTCTGGTTACACCTTGGATTTTCTTGACTTTTCCCTTTTTTTTTTTTTAACTATAAAATGGCAACACTGACATCCAGTGTCTAGTTAAATTAATTGCAATTGAGTAGTCCCCAGGGGTACTCCAGGTGCAAATCCTCTATTCCTTACATATTTTCTAGGTATGCTTAAAGATGACAGTGCATCCTACAAAGTAATAGAAACAGCCTTCTAGGAGGTAATTTGTGCAACTGAAAGACAAGGGAATGATTAAAAATATTGATAAATATCATCACAATGATGAAATAAGTTACTTCATATGAAGCTATAAGGTTATATCACTACCAAAAAGAATTCCAGCTCAAGTTCTACAGGTAGAAGAATGTAATTCTTTTTTTTTACCCCAGATTTTCTTTAATTGACAAAATATCTTCAGCTTAGTAAGTTTAAGCTTTTATTTCCACTTTTTGAAACATTTACTTTTTTCCCTTTAAATAGTGTTTCTGCATTTTAAAGCATCTGGAGGATTTAAGCAATGCTAAAGAAGGCTTATGAGAACATACGAAGAAAAATGACAAAACAAAGTTATTTTGGCCATCCTGGGAACTGTGTGCAAATCACTTTGAATACAAAAAAAATATTTCAATTGGAAGCAAAAATATTGTGACTCAGGAAAGCAAAAGAAGACCTTACTATGTCTATGCATCAAAGGAGTTCAGCTTATTTTCTTTTTCTTAGAAGAGTGTTTTACTTAATAATTCATTAAAAAGTTTGTTTTACATCTCTCTATTATTCTTTGCTACATCTGTTTCGCTTTTTACAAAAGAGTTTCCTTTTTACTGAAGAAATAATCAGTCATGGGACTGATTCTCTAGCTTGATGGGTATGTCATATTTCCAATACATGGCACAGTAATATTTTGGACTTTGCTTTAGCTGATCAGGCTTTCAATGTTGAAGAGTATCAAAAGAAGACAAAGCAAAAAATAGAACAAAATATAATCCAATCTTTTTTTCAGGACTAAATAAATTAATTTAGAAAAAAGATTGAACTCAAATTTCACATACTGGCTCATTGGTGGAAGAGAGGGAATACACATCATAGCCCTGAAACGAATGTGAGTATTTGTTTTTCTTAAAAATGAATGAAAATGAAATATTGCCTTTTGGATTAAATAGGAAATTTCAACAGAGATCCAAAAGGAACAAATTTGACCTTGATTTTTTTCAGAAAATTTCCTGTGATCCTTGCTGTGCACTGGAGTGTTCATGACTGAGTGCATTGAAATGGCTGTACAATACTGATTAAACAGAATTTTTTACTTATTGAAACTATTCTATATAATTCCAGATTTTTTTCAGGGAATGTTTATGTTATTTCAGCTGCCAAGCCATTTGCCTTTGTTAACTGGGGTTTTTTTTATATTCTAGTACATACAATGTTTGCTTTATTAATCCGATTCCAGAAAGGTTTGAAGACTTCTCTAGGTTAGAGCAAAGTAATAGCATTCAGGAAGCACTTCTTGACTTACAAAATGAGGTCCCGAACACTTTTTAAGTTTTGGAGAGAAACTTGGTAAGAAAAGCACATTATTAACTAGATAAAAGTAATACAATTTAAGAACAATGTATTTATGCATGAAAGAAGGGCTAGACGTGATCGGAACTTTGCTGTGGTTTAACTCCTCATTAGGCAACCCCAGTCAGCAACAAAGCACCCCACAACTCCTCACTCACTTCCCCACCAGCAGGATCATGGAGACAATTGGAAGAGTAAAAGTGAGAAAACCCGTGGGTTGAGATGAAGTCAACTCAATAGGTAGGGCAAAAGCCATGCACACAAGCAGAGCAAAACAAAGAATTAATTCACTGCTTCCTATGTCAGGCAGGTGTTCAGCCAGCTGCAGGAGAGCAGGGCCCTGCCACACCTAATGGTGACTTGGGAAACCAAACACCACCACTCCAGATATTCCCCCCTTCCTCCTTCTTCCCCGAGTTCTATATGCTGAGTATGATGTCATGTGGCATGGGATATCCCTTGGGTCAGTTTGGGTCAGCTGTTCTAGCTGTGTCTCTTCACATGCACCCCCAGCCCCTTGGTCAGTGTGGCAGAATAAGGAAGAGAAAACACTCAGATGCTGTGTAAGCCCTGATCAGCAGTAACAAAAACATTACTATATTATCAATACTGTTTTCAAGACATCTAAAGCACAGCCCATATGCTCTAGTCTGAATAAAACAAACCTTATACCCTCCAGAACTAGCACAAGCTTTTTGCTCACTTACTAACTTACACTTCCTAAAATCTGTCTGCTTATGCTTGCTTATGTTATCTCTTAAGTATTTTAAGAAATGTTTCAAATAAATTATTAAAGAATAATTGCAGATCATTCCAGTTAATATCTTGCTTGTTGGCACAGTCAAAATTTTCTAAAGGGGAAAAAAAAGTAAAATTATTACCCAAAATTTATATTCAAGACTTGAGATCAAAGTTCTCTTTCACCAAAATTATTAAGTGGAGAACTAGACATAGCCAGTATCAGTTCATACATCTAAATACAAAGATTAGATCCTCAAATGCATCTCATCAACTGCTGATTAACTACAGGGGAACCTCTGTGTTTAGAGACACATAAAACCTTATCCTGGGTTTGTCAAAAATAGTTGCTTAAGAAGTCAAGAACTTGCTAAAAATGTCATCACTCACCAGAAATAGTCTTTTTGAAAAAGCACAGTCAGAGAAGTCACCTGTGATCACAGTGACTTATCTGATATTCTATTTAGAATGAACAAGAGTTGTTATTCTTTGTCTACCATACTGCTCAGGTATCAAAGAGGCTGCCAACGTGAGGAGGAAATTGCTCAGTAAGCTAAACTGTTCTTTAACAGTAAAGGCATTATTTCCCAAAAACTCCCTGTGTGGATACTGTGAATTCCTCTACATGAAAAGCCTGACTCTGAAAATGCAGATAATTGCTTACACCTAGGACACACTGAGAGCCTTTATAAAAAGTTAATTTCTTACAGTGCAATGTAAATGTATAGTACCTAATGCTCTGTGCATGAATTTCCTCAAATAAGCTAGTTAATACACTACACTTTATTTCTGACATCTAGGAGAAGTGAAGAAACAGTTTTAGAATTGCTCAATATTTTTCACTCCATTTTAAAAATCATTTTTGACATTCTGTATTCAAAATTTCAGAGACAGTTAGGTACTTCAAGACAAGATTTGGAAAAATATGTTGGCGCCTTTGTTTGCAGGTGAGAAACACAGCAGGCTAGATGTTAAAATAAGATATCATTATCTCTAACAATTAATTCACAGTATAAATGAACATTGAATACCTAATGCAGCCCTGGAATTCCAGTTCAAAACACATATGGTAGAAACTGAAAACAAAGAGACCTCACAGGTGATAAAAGGTATAACTTAGTTTTCATGAGAATATAATCAGGGCCACTAATCTAGAAAAGAGACAAGTACAGAGCAGCAAGGGATATGATAGAAGTTTTTAATATCCTCATATTAAGGTCAACAGACAACAGCTGTCTCTATTAGGTAAAAGAACAGAAGGTATCAAATAAAATCACCAGATTGCATATTCAAAACAAAGAGAAAAAGAAACTTCTTCACACAATGCATAGCAAAAAAATAACATCTGGTAATGTTACATAGATTTTGCAGACTTCTTTGGACACTGATAGATGATACTGAAGGTGTTTTGTTTGGAATCATGTAACAGTTTCTGTTGGAAGGGACCTTTGAAGCTGATCTAGTTCCAGCCCTTCCGCCACAGACAGGGACACCTTTCTCTAGTTAAGGTTGCACAAAGCCCCATCCAACCTGACCTGCAACACTTCTGTCACGGTTTAACCCCAGTCAGCAACTAAGTACCATGGAGCCCCCCATTGTGCTGGAATGAGGAGGAGAATCAGAAAGAAAATTTTAAACTCATGGGTGTTGCCCTGACTTCTGCAGTCTTTCTATGTGTTCATTCTTTGAAAAAGTTTCTCACACACTTTCTGTAAACATACTAATGTTTGGTTAACCGTACCTTATTGTTTTCATTCTTTCTACAGGGTGGAGAATGTTTGATGGACTGTTCTGTTAACCAATGGGGATGGAAGAGGTGGTAACCTCATCCTCCAATCCATGGTCATTCATAGAAACATATGTATATGAGAAGAATAAATAGCCAGGCCTCTCTTCCTGGTTTGGCGGAGGTCAGAAAGGATTCGAGTTGGAGTGCTTCTTTTCGTGTCCTAGAGCGTCACATGGGTTCAGACAACAACAGTTCAATAATTGATATAAAATATGATAGTAATACTGTGAATGATAAAAATACAGATTTTACTATTACTGCTATTACTGCTACTGATGTGGGGTGGTAGTGGGGGCTAGAGAGAGAGAGACAGAGGGAGAGATGGAGAGAGGGAGAGAGGGAGGGAGAAGGAGAGATAACCCAAGAGAGAGAGAAAACCCAAGAGAAACAAGTGATATGCAATACAATTGCTCCCCACACACTGACTGATGCCCAGCTACCCCCAAGCAGGTCCTTCTGGCCAACTCCCCCCAGTTCATATAACGAGTATGATATTCAGTGGAATGGAATATCAGCTGTCCTGGCCATGCTTCCTCCCAGCTTCTTGTACACCTGCTTTCTGGCAGATCATGGGATACTGAAAAGTCCTTGATTTAGAATAAACACTATTAATAACAACTAAAACATGACTGCAGTAGCAACACTAGAATCATACTAAATCCAAAACCCAGCACTTTACCAGCTACTGAGAAGATAATTTACTCTACCCTAGCCAAAACTAGAGTAATACCTAAGAAAATGGACTAAAATAAGAAATTCATTTCTTATTTCCATATCCAGTACAAAAAAAAATTGTTCAATTCAGCCTGGTGGAAAATTGGTCCTTCCCTTCCTTGCCCTACATTGTCCTGTCCTCACCTCCTGTCCTTTCCTCTTCCCTTCCCCCATCATTCCTTAATACCTCTTCCCCCTTTCTTCTCACCACCTTTCTGCCTGACATACACTTTGAAACTAATCATTATTAACAGAAGGCACCCGTTAAAAGGAGATAGTATTTGCAGGGTATAATAACTCTTACCATTAAAGGTAAAAAGCTATTATTTTTTAGTCAGCAAACAAAGAGAAATTTTAATGTCTTTATAAGAGATTATTTTAAAAATTAGAAACAATGACATTTCATTTAAAAATACAGAAATATTTTTTACAACTTTTTCTATAAATGCAATAGAAAATAATGAAAATGTTCCAATAAATGTGCAATTATATACTTCAAAATGTTTATTAGGCTTGTTATATAGTATTTTGTGGGTTAAAACTATATAATGGGACATTACTAAACAAATCAAAATCCATATTACCTGTTCTGACAATTATTCTGTGAAAGATGCTGTAAAAATAAACATTTCATAGCATCTTTGTGAAGAAAACATTTCTGCAAAACTTTTCTTCCAGGATTGTGCCTTTCTGTATCAGCTAAAGGAACTGACAATACCAATTTTTTTCTACTGTGATATAGCTATTCCTATTTAATCTTAATTTAATTTATAGTCACAGTCAAAATCTGATAGAATTTACAAGGTTTTTTGAGGGACTAAAGAACAATATTTTGCATGAAGCTAGCATTTTTACTAACTTTCTGGGAACATTTGTATGATTTAAGTTACAGCTTTGATTAGGTGAATTGCAGAATTCTGTCTAAAAACATTTTTATGTCTTGAAACTAACAAAAGTAAGTAAAATTCAGTCAAGGTGTAACATACTCAACTTGCTCCATATTCACAAGAACTTATGAATCAGCACAAATCAGAATATAGTCACAGGCAGCAGCTGAAAGGGCAGCATTGCAAATAGGTTATGTTTCAATATAAAAGCTATTAAAGTTTACTGTTGTGATTAACTGCAACTAACTTGTCGTCTGTACAGCAGCCTTCAAAATTTCTGAACATATCTTGGATCAGTTTTCGTTTACTCTACTGTCCTTTCATTACTTTTGTTAAGTCTTTTTGAGGTTATTATAAATCTCCTTTTTTTCAAATTGTCTCTATCAAAATTATAAGTTTTCAGTTACAGATATTACATTTTGCACACAGCAAGATTAAACTCATATATGGAATTTTATTAAAAAGTTGCATTTTTCCATCATGTCCTTTAATTTTTTTTTTTACTTCTGTTTTCAGTTGAGAACAGCACAAGAAAACCTTTTTTTCATTAAAAAAACCTTTCATTTCATCACCTTTTAATTTTCATTAACTTATCTTAGGTAATATAAATTCCCTCAGATTTCTCTTTGGTGCCTGGGCAATTATAGCAGTAGAAAAAAAACCTAAAAAAAGATAGTTAGAACATATCTTTTCTTTCAGAATATCTGGTGTCACCTGTTTTAAAACAGACGTAATGAGCTGATACAATTAGGATTCTTTCTTGTCATCCTCGGGATAACATAATTACATAACTACCTCACAAAGTTAATGGCCAACCTGTAAAATTGCTGAAGTAGTCAGGTCCTTTAGGTAAATATATTGGAATCTGCAGATCAAAAACATAAGTACAAAAGTCAACACTCACTTGAATGAACTGTGCATTTCTGAAGATTATTTGCTACATAAAAAAGAAAAAAGAGAGCTACTGTGCGGCTTTCACTGAAATAACCTAATAAGGTTATTTGGGCTGGCAAGCATGCAACCATGCAGTTAAAATTAAAGGGCACTGAGACAGACTTCAGAGTCTTTGTTTCAGAAATGTTTTTCTTGAACTGATTCTCTGACAATATTTAGCCACTTAAGACCCCTTGTGATACTGAAAACAGTCTTGCACCAAAACTCGTCTATATAGGCATACTTTAGATGTATGCTGATTCCTCATCTCTTTCATATGGATTTTGGTAGGGAACTGTACAGTTTCTGGCTAGAATTTTTTTTTTGCAGCAGCAGCAGTGGACTGGTGCTGTCTTTTGAAAAGACACTGCTGACAACCCAGCAGTGTTTTGAGTATTGCTGAGCAGTGCTTGCAAAGCACCAAGGCTGCCTCTGTTTCTTGCTCTCTGCCCTGCCCAGTGAGTAGGATGGGAGTGCCCCAAATTGACCAGAAACATATTCCACACTATGGGATGCCATACCCAGCAAAAAAAGCTTAAGGGATGTTTGTAGTTATGATGTTTATCTTCCCAAGAAAATTTTACGTTTACTGGGGTCCTGCTAAGGGGTCTAAACAGCTTCTTGACAATGGGAGGTAGTGAATGAATTCCTCTTGTTTGTTTGCACACTTAGATTTTGCTTCACTTTTAATCCATGGCAGAGGGTAATGAGACACTGGGTGGAAACTAGTGTTTGGTATCAATCAGTGACAAAGATAAAGCATAACTTGTATTTTCAGTGAGTGTACTACGTTTTTTGGGGGGAATTTGATACCATTATTGAAGCTTGAACACTCTACAGCTGGGAATAATAGTGTTTGAAAGCTACCAGATGAACAGTAGCCTGGTATTTTCCTATTTTGTAAAAAAATCAAAAGCTAGTTCACAGAAGAATGAATGAGAACCTACAGTACATGTCATCCAGTCTGCCTCACTTCAAATAAAACCTTTAGAACAGAGACAAATAAAACCCAAACCCAACACAAAAGAAACAAACAAAGCATGAAAATTAACAGTTTGATGCACAGCAGATAATTTTATCCAGAGTACCTGAGATCGGGAGTCAGTTCTCACCTCCAATACAGACACATGCAGTGTACTATTAGGAAATTCTGAATGTGAGTTTAGACAGCAAGAGGAGACTAACCCTAGTGGAGGCAAATTTTCTGTTGGAACCCATGTTCCAGAATAAACCATCCGAACTATACATAAAGCTTAAGAAGTTTCCTTTTATATCTGGCTGGTATCCTTTTAGGACTGATAGAGTTTAAACAGTGCTGAAATTGCTGTTGATTTTTTCCTAAAGACTGAGTCTAAGCAAACCCAGGAGTGAAGGAGAGTATCACCATTTTTTTGTTTTATTTTGGTAAATGCATACTACATGCTCAATGGTCAGTCCTTGAAACTCCAGCCTACAAATGGCAACCAAGACATCTGTAAATCAAAGGCAAGAAAAGAATCAATTCTCCAAGGCATAGTTTCCTTTGTATTTCAGGTTGGTTAAAGTTGAAATGTGATCTCCGTTGTCTTTGGCTTCATGTGAAGTTTGAGCCCTAGATCAGTCCCTTCTGCCTTCTCAGTTCCTACTCCCTTAATGCTATGTGCCACCTCTGCCCTGGGAAGATTTGTTTCATGTTGCTGCCCAGGTTATATCTTTTGCAGATTTTCTAAGTATATAACTTTCAGACTTTTATGACAACCTGACTATATATTTACATTATTCACTGAATTCTTAAGTTCTGTTTTGAATACATACCAAAAGTGTTTATTTCATTGATACGTTTTCCACATAGCATTTGGGGTGGTACAGACTGACTACTTACTTTATTTCTGTAACATTTTTCTGTGACATTTATGTCCCATATTCTCAGCTGCTTTAACCTTGTATTTATACCTTATGTTTTTATGACCCACCCTATGCCTTTGTAGGAGTAAATACATTGCAAAATCTCATCTTCCACATTCTTACATGACCTTTTGGAGAATAGGTTGGAATTAGTAAGGATCAAGGGTGTCGGGGGTTGGGGGCGTTGGAATTTTTTCTCCATCCCTGTTACTAAGAGACAAATGGCTAGGTGCTCAGAGCTATTAAGTCTTTTGTAAAAGACAAAGACTATGGCTGGGTGTGATAAGGACGAGGCTCAGTGGCTGAGGGGCGACACCTCATTGGGACGGACACTGGTTCATGGGACACCGGGAGGAAAGGGGCTGCTTTTCTGGGCTCTGACTGCGACCGTGGGACATCCCACCGTGATCTGCCTTTTCCTTCTGGCTGGGTGAGCTTTTGGCTGGGATCAAATTTTTTTTCCCACACCAGGAGCGTGCGTTTTTTTCCCTGCTGCGTTTCGCAGCAGCTGCAGGTGGGGGGGAGCCCGGCTGCCCCCGC
>VZRO01008203.1:63073-105332 GCA_013397915.1 Daphoenositta chrysoptera
GAGCTCCACAGCGCCCCTGCTGCTGCTCGGGAGGCACCGCACCTGCCCTGCCCGGCCGGAGCTCCACAGCGCCCCTGCTGCTCGCAACCGCGATTACACCACACAGCAAAGTGCGTGGCAGCCCAAAGGACACCTGCTACTGGTTTCTGGTTTTGTTTGTTTGTTGTTATCCTTGTTATTGCTCATTTACTCTGCTATAGATACTAGTAAAAAACTGTTATTTCCTTTTTTCCCATACCTTTGCCTGAGAGCCCTTGATTTCGAAGTTCAAATAATTTGGAGGGAAGGGAATTTTCTGCTCTAAGGGAGGGTTCAACCTCTCTTAGCAGGCACCTGTCTTTCAAACCAAGACAAAGGGCACGGTGTTTTATTTAGATTGCAGTGGTCAATTGAATGAACATATGAAGGGGTTAGGGAGCTCTTGTTCTGATATTGCTCTTAAGCAAATAGATCACAAGCTGAACATGAGCTACCAATGTCATGCCCTGTGCAAAAGGCAAATATCATTCTCACATATTTTAATACCAGTTTAACTCACATGAAATGTGAATAATCCATCAAATTTTTTCAACATTATTGAGGTTTTAGCTAGCATAAGTTGGTCAGTTTGGGTTATTGTGGTTAAGAAAGATGTGCACCAATGAGATGCTGGAGACAGCTGTGAGAACAGTCAGGCATAAAAAGGAATGACCTAAGAGAAAAAAAAACCACTGGAAATTTTTTGTCAATAAATTGAACTTATAACTTTTTTCCAGAGATGGCATAATAATAGTCTTCACACAACGAACAGGGCTAAAGACTTAGATCACGGTATGAAAGATTCAGGTATAATTATTATGAACCTCTGTAAAGCTGAGTTTTCGGAAGCACTGAATTACCAGGAAAGACTGAAATCTGAACATCTTCAAGGTCAGGTTAGGCAGTTGTCTCTTTAGATTGAGCCTGCCTTGGTATGAAATATATAGACTGAATAGCTTTGCAGGGTCATTCTTTTCTACCAAGACTTTATTAGTAAAAATACCTTTTGAAGATTTAACTTGAATTGCGACTTGATCAGATATTTTTTATCCCATGCTAAAAGCAGAGCATAAACTTTTACCATGAAAAAGGGAAAAACAGCTCTCGTGTTTGAAAGGTTAAACATTTGGGACATTAGAATTTTCTGATTAGTTCATAATCAAATGAGTGTATATGTGTGTCTATTATCATACAGATGACTTCTTTTAATGGTGCTTCCTTTGTTAAATATCTCTCATTCTCCAGTGATGGGTAGCCATCACTTTATACAAAAGTGTGTTATCAATATAGTCTGCTACATACTTTGCAAGGTCCTGCATCAATCAGGATGTGTAAATATAATCAAAACAAAAAATGCCTCACCTAATTATTTTTTCATCTTTCCTAACATTACCAGTATATTTAGAAGATATTACATGGAATGCTGGGTGATAAAACAAAAGACAGGCTGTGTATAGTCTTAAGGCAGTTATAACTTCTAAAAAGACAATACGTTTTCTTCTGTTCCCCGACAGATCTTTGGTTACATAAAGGGATATTCTTCTGTCCATTTCCTGTCTTTATCACTTTCTGTTCAGTCTCTGGTGCTGCTAAGAAAAGTTTAAAAAAATTATATGGAAGGAAGATGTATTTTTCTTGGAAACTGAGTAGATTGCTGAATCACTTCAAAATGGTGTTTTCTGGCCTGAGAATCAATCTAACAAACTGAATTCTAAAAGCTAAAGCAGAGAGCCATAAAAATGAAATGGAAGGATTTACGCAGTTTAAAATATGCAAGCTGTTGTCACACACACACACACTTGCACACACATACACAGTTTTTTTCTATGAAAACTTGTGTATGTGCATATTTGTACGTATACACTTAAAGTTCAGCTATTGCCTCTCAGGATATATACTTCCTAAAACTTTAATTAATAGGAAGCCATCAAGCTGTTTGGTACTTTCCCTTCAACATATTTTTTTTTTTCTGGAGCTTCTGTACTGAAAGAATTTCTTTCGTGCGCTTTAATACAAGCATACATTTTAATGCAGCTGTTAAAATCTGAATAATTATTGCTGTTATTATGAAGGCAATATCCTCTTGCATACAAATCTGTTCTCTTCCAAGTGCTTTACTTAAATGAATCAAAATGAAACTCATTTAAATGAAATATATATATATATTAACTTATATGTATTATGCTATCAATTATTTCTGTTAAGCTTGAACCCTCAGAACCTGTTTATGCCAATGATACTATATTAAAGATAAACATATAATAACAATAGAGGCATTTTACTGATGTATTACACGATTTCACCACTAGAAAATAATTTTGGTGATACAATATTAGAGCAATGCCACAATGACAATGCATTATTTACAGTAAATAGGTTGCAATTCTTCCCAAATTATAATAAAGCACACTTTTCTATGTGTGTGGCTCAAAAAAGAGCTATTCATTAAAAAAAAAAAAAAAAGGAAGAAAATAAAAGAGCTGTATCAAGACAAGTTCTATATGATTCAAACATCCCTTCTCGGTTTGTGGTTTTGAGAAAATACTTGAACTCTTTGTCACGAGTACAGACTATTTTGTTTAAACAAAATTTCTTCAGGATTTTCAGGTGGTCCTGTCCCAACTGCAGTGAAATGTGAGTTATGAAGATTGAAAAAGTCTAACACTTCTGACAGCTCAGATCAATATTTCTACATAGTGAATACATTGGGAGCAGTTGTAGTGCAAGGGTTCCCCAAAGCATAAAGGCATCATGGGTCAACTCTGACCTACACGAAGAGCTTTGAAATAGCAATTACTTCATAAATGTTATAAATACATATTGTAATATTGGCTTTTCCCAAATATTAAAATGGATGCTATATGTATAATCTTCAAGTAGCTTTGCTAGAAAGATATAACTGATGCCTTTATTTCTGTTAATTAACCTTAGACATAGTAGTGAAATAGCTGATATAGTTGTGCTTGTGGTAACTGAACTGTCTGCTTGGATGGATAACATCCAATGAATGTAGGATGGAGACCCCTGCTAGGGACATGCCAGTTATCAGCAACTACTGTCTGCAGAGACCATGGGCCAAAACCCAAACTGGAGGTGATAAGAACAACGGACCAAAACCACAGCCAGCAACTGAGCATGCTCTAAAAAGGCGGATCTAAGGAGGAGCCATGCTAAATAGTTCCTGGAACATGTAAACTAGTTTGGGGGAAAAGTTTGAATATGTATAATTGTTTGTGAATATGCATTAGGCTGATGGAATAGGAAAGGGTGTCTCCAAAATGGCAGGTGAGTGCCAAGCACCTGGCGCTGTACTTTTGTCTTTTTTGTCTTTTTTGTCTTCATCCCCTATTGTCCTTTATTAAATTTTTAAATCCTAACAGGAGAGTGAACCTCGTTTTTCACATAAATATTTTGCAAGAACAACTAGCACAAGAAAGGGGAGAAGAAGGAAGCTGGGAGCTGGTTTTGTTTTTTTTTTTCATTATTATTTCTAATCCAGACACTCTTCAAAAGAAAGTGGACTACAGTTTCCAAACTCATTATGTTTATGTGTCAAGGAGGCGTCACAAGGGGGCTGCGGGGGCTCCGTGAGGGGAGGCCAGGCCAGCCCAGCCGGACACAGCCGGTTCCAGCCGGATCCANCTGCCCCAGCCGGGCCCAGCCGGTTCCAGCCGGACACAGCTGGTTCCAGCCGGACACAGCCGGTTCCAGCCGGGCACAGCCGGTTCCAGCTGGACCCAACCTCCCACCGCAGGGCGTGGCTGAGCCCACGGACAGGGGCGCTGGGGAAAAAAAATTAAGAAAGGGTAAAATGCTGCATGGCAGAGGAGAGTGAGGAAAAAAGAAAGCGAGAAAAACATCTTTGCTGACACAGAGGTGAGAGATGAAAGAGGGGAGAAAGTGTTGCGGGTGTGGGAGCACAGGTTCCCCTGCAGCTTATGAAGGAGCCCGTGCAGGGCTATAGCCATTACTGAAAAAGGTGTTCGTGCTTGCAATCTTACAAAATTATTGAAGAAAATGAAGTTTTATCATTTTTGGTTAACACTGTTTGTAGCTTTGCATATTTTTGAAGGACAACATTAGCAAATGTTGTGGGAGTGCAGCTTGTCATGATGCAGTAGCCAACTAGGCAGCATTTTCTTTGGCAGTAGAGAGAAGCCATCCTGGGAAGGTATTATGTTCCACTGGAATAGTGTTAGGATCTCACTCCTGACATCAATTAAGGTTATGATCCACTGGAATAATATTAGGATCCGGTGAAGATGACTGCCTGAATTAAGAGACCTTATGCTAATGTCAATAGCACGATTTGTACTTAACAGTAAATGTAAGAGAGAGAGGTAGAAATTGGAATGGGGCAGGGACAAAAAGAGAGACAGATTATAGTCACCACCACATCTCCCCTGGCTCTTCTTCCTCCAGTATTCTCAGTGGTGGGATCCCCGGAGTGTTCTGGAGAAACCACTTTCATACAGCTGAAGTCACAGAATCACAAAATCAACTGGATTGAAAAGACTTTTGAAAAAGACTTTTGGGATCATCAAGTCCAACCTATGACTTAACACCACCTTTTCAACTAAACCATGGCACTGAATGCCACATCCAGTCTTTTCTTAAACATCTCCAGCGGTGGTTTCTCCAGAGACATACATCCCGTTCCCACAACTTGGGATGGCATGTGTGTAAGCAGCTGCTTCCTTTCCCACAGTTTGGCATGATGGGAGTTTTTGTCCAAATAGATTACCCATATCTGCCTTATCAGGCCTGGCATCTTCCTGTTGTAGCATCTGTGCTTTTCCCACAGGCTGCACAGTGGAATCTTGTCTGTTATGCTAATTCCAAACATTCCACCTTGTAGGCCTGAAATTAATGCCTTCCTGTTTGCCATCTGTGCCTGTTTTGGTGGCTTATCTTGTGAGAACTTCCTTCTGTGACAGTGCTTTGAGACAAGTTGACTGCGTTGTTTAAATCCTGACAGAAGGATACCTTAGAGACTAAACTGGAAGGAAAGCCTGTATAAAGGAAAAGGAAAGAGAATGTAAACATTCAGCCACTGGGAGCTGTGAAAGCAGGAGAACGGATGGAAGCTCGATGCACTGTAGCCATGTCTAAATTACTAGAACAACAGCTTTCTTTTGGCTCCAACCTACATTGGTTTTGTTGGCTATAGGAAATTCCATAACTAAGGAGTATGGCTTTTGTTAACAGGGACTTTTTCTGAGGGATTCAGTACATCATCTCCAGTTCCTCTTTTCCACATTTCTACATAGTGCCATATATCAACCTGGACAGATCTTAAAAATTATTTATCCTTAGACAGAGGTTTCTGTAGGCCAAAAGAACTGAAAAGTGAGATGGAACTACACTTGAGAGGAAACTTGATCTTATGTAAGGGTATCAGGAAGCAGGCCTTATATTGCCACGATGTCCCTAGTGTCTGGATCTTTTTACTTTGCAATTTAAGTCTGATTCCTACAGATATTGTGGAGGTAATCTACACAGGCAGTTTCAATGCTTGTCTTCATTGTGATTCTCTGAAGTCTGTAGATATTAAGAAAGAGTTAAGCCTGTTCTAGGGGAAAGCAATTAATAAGTCAGAATTTATTTGCATGTCTGTAATTTCAGAACAGAGGTAATTGCTTCCAATGTGACTATTACCAATATAAAAATTACTTATATTAAGGGGTTTAAGTTTGGGTTTTGTGTCTGGCTTGTTTTGATTTTACTTGACAGTGATTGTTGAAAGATTTTTTTTTTTTCTTTTTTTTTTTTTTTTTTTTTTTGTGTTTTGGCCTTTTAATAAAATATTACTTTGTCTAAACTGGCCTTTGCCAACAAATGCCTGTGTCAGCTCTTGTTGTCCCTCATTGAATCAATTTTAATTTACATCTTCTCAATCATGTCCATAATTTGTCTTTCACAAAGTCATGGCTCATAGCTTCATTAATCATGCCAAAATTTCTAACTTTCAAAGTTTCTGTGGATAGCTTGGGTGCTGATGGAGTGGATTTTAGTGTTGAGATTCATCATTTGTGTGGTAGTGTTTTTGAATTCTGGACAGGCATGTTTGCTTTTCATCATGCAGACACTCATTCACTGACTTACTTGGAGAATGTTATGCATAGTTATGGAAAGGAATTTTTCATCTAAAGCTTGAATACATTATTTACAATTACTGTTATTATTGATTATGTCAATGTTATATTGTTGCTGTGGCTGTGAATGTGGTTGTTATTTTCCCCTGAAACTGAAATAGTGATTTTGGAATCAGAATTGCTATTTTCTACACTTCCAGTGGGTAACTGTGGACACATTGCTTAGAACTTAATGGGTCCGGTTTTTTTCTGAGTTTAGGCACAGTGTTTAAAAATCCATCTGGGCTAAGAAATGAGACCAGGCCACTCAATACAGAACAGATATCCATCTACCACAATGAAAATGGTTAGAAAAATACCTGGTTTGAATATGCAGAGCATAATAATTCTGTTTCCTAATTTCCCTGGACTTGACTTTGCATGCTTCCAATACTCTTTTACCTGTCTCAGGAACTAATTAATTTTTTTAAATGAACTTTGATTATGTATATCACATCTAAATACATGCAAACCCAAAGACACAAGTTCTTTCTTTCTAGCTGTGTATTTCAAGAGGAAAAGGCCTTTGCTCTGTAACTTAAATGAAAGAGTGCTGTGGAGTAACCTACCTTCTCCCATAAGTATTTAGGAACATTTCATCAAGGGAAATACCTATTATTAAAAAACACCCTAATTTGCATATTCAAATGAGACTGTTCTTCAAGTTTCTTACTCACCCATCTGAAGATAGAGAGAAAAATTCAATACAATGGAATCTCGTCTATTGCATTTACATATTCAGGTGAACAGACAATGGAAGAATAGAAGTTGATCAATTTGATTATAGAACTTGACTTCTAAAATATATTTATAAAGTCAACTTGAACACGATTATAAACATACCAGTGATAAATACAGTTGAAACAAAAGGAAGATAGATAAAATTTGGAGATATTCCTTAAGTTTATATTCTCTTTTAAGAACTATTTAATGCTTAAACTGTAATTTAAATTTTAATCTAAGTTTTTATTTCAGGCACATGATCTGAAATAAACCCTATGTTTATTAAATGTGCTTTTCTGAAAGTAAGTTGTACTGTTCATATTAGAAATGGGGAAAGAATAATAAAACTGGGAAACTTAATAGCAGGCTCTCACAATTATTTGTATAATTATCTTGTCTGTAATGCAGACTAATACCAGTATAGATCCCATGTGATATTATCATTGATATTATTTAATTTATGAAGTAGGAGTTATGTCACAAACCCCAAATTTTGTTCTCCTTACCTTGCTCATATTCATATTGCATGAATATGAGCAAGGATAAATTCAATTAAAGAATAAAGTTATTGCATGAATTTATTCTTTATCACATCTGAAATCCATTACCATGTTACTCATAGCAAGTATTCATAAATTTTATTTTCTATTTTCTCTCTCTGAAAGATAAATATATATGAGAACTCATCTAAAATTTTAGGTTGAATTTCAGCATTTTTCACATTTTGAAAATTAGGTTTTCAAGGTACATCTTATATTTGCTACGGAGACACAGTTTACATTAACTATCTCAATAAATTATAACATTTTTCATTTTGTATAAAAGGAAATAGAATGCAGACCTGTCCTTACAGATAATTTTAATGTAATGTAAAACACAGTATGGCTATGTATGATTATGAATTTCTTCAGTGAGCTTTGTTTATGGGAAGTGACTATTCTGAGCTACAGCAGTACATGGAAAGCTATAAGAGCTGCTAGATTTTATCAGAAAATAAAGGGTTTAATCTTTCTCAAGTGATAATTTAAAAGTTTGCTGATCTTAGATTATCTTAATCTGTCTTGCCTAACTAAAGTTAGATAAGTTGACATACTGGGTGGCAAGATTTACCAGGGAGAGTTTCAACACAACTTTTGGAAAATAATCATAACTAAACAATTCATTTTACATAGATTGCCAATACAATTTCAGATAATGTATTATCCATTCTGATGACATGAACAATTTCTTTAGCACAATTATTTTGTAATATCTTTGAATTTTTTGAATTTATTTTCAAGAAAATGCATTTAATCTTCCTGGGCCAAAAAGTGACTAAATCTGAAACAGGAGTTTCTCATCAATGGTATAATGAGTAAGAAAGAACAGTGTCAGTAAAATTAACAGCTGCTATTGCACTCAGAGAACTATAAACAGTTATCAGCACAGAAATTAGTCATAAAAACAGGGACAGATTGATGTATGAATAACTACTTTTGATTTAGCTGAGTACTACATAGATAAAAATGTTTAGCATTTTTCTCAAGAAAAAGCTAAGAGTGTGATAAATGCTAAAGAATTTGTAGAAATTTACAACTCTTCAAGGAGATATTTTTAAGGGGCTGGTTAAAACGCCCATGGAAAGAAATTTCCAAGAACAGTTTAAAAAGATAGCATTAGACACAATGGAAAATAAACTGAAGATTTACCAGAGTTAAACAGAAACTTCTTCTATCTTACTTCAGTTTTAACCAGGATAGTTTAACTAGAATAGAATAGATTTATTCTCTCATATTACTAGAGACTGAAAAGGAGAGACAGGGCCATATATTACTCTAGTTTCCACCATTGCACATGGTAGTAACTCTTCAGAAGTTATTTAAATGTCACTGGTTTTGTTCCAAAGTAACTAAGTGACGGTTTAGCTGATTGTTATGAACCAGTTTAACACAGAAGACCAAAGGAAACTAAACCTCTGTGAATAAAACAGATCGGATCCTGAAAGGTTTGAAATATACCCAAAAAACATGATTAAAGCCAAACAAGGTTAGATGTTGATGCCAAAAAAATTTTGATATATTTTATTTAACAGTAAAAGAAGCAATGAGAAAGAAAGAGGAAAGAAAGAAAGAAAGGAATGGAAAAAGAGGTGTGTGCAGGGGTGGGGTGGACAGAGAGAGAGTGGAAGGGGTTAGGTAGACACATATAATCTTTTAGAGGGTCCCAATGTCGTCTCGTTGCTCCCCTCTCTCCTCTTGGTGGTGAGGGTTGCCGCTGATGAAAAGTATAGAATCCAATGGATTAATATACATTTGGGCCAGATGGGAATGCCCAGGTGCCTCCCCTCGGGTGAGCAAGTTTGACACTGTCCCTTGCAAGACTCTGGATCCGTTGCATCACATGCAGTGCTCTGGTGCAGGGTCTGGGAACCCCTTCGGGGGGGCCTTTGATGGGCCATGACACCCCCTCAGCTGTCCTTCACGTGGATCAGCTTTTTCCTGGATCAAGGCCCCCACAGCTGAACTGGTCTGAACAGCAGAGGATGGGTGTTAACTACCTCTGACCAGAGGCTTTTTCTCTACACACCCAAAACCTCTCCTCTCCCCACCCTTTGGTGTGAGGGTCTGTGCAAGCCTGGCAGGTGATAGCCCTGGGGCAGTGGTGTCCACCCTGAAGGCTCTAAGCTTGATCCCTCTGTGAATGTATTCTCTCCTGAGTTTATCTTATCCCCATCAAGGAGCAGTGCAGGGCCCCATTCAGGGTTTTGGTGGTTTTCTCTGCAGGTTTGGTACAGTTTTGCTATAATAGGCAAGAAGTCCTTCATGAAGATGTTTAAGCCAGAAACTATAACATTTCAGTCTCCAACTTCGATGATAAAGAATGACATCTGTGGGCTAATGCATAGGACCTACATTCTTCAGTTTGGTGAACATCCAGTAGTGGAATGCCATCAAAACAGCTTTTCTGAAGAGTAATTTCTTCATTGGAACTACTTGTGGAAAACCACTGAGTTTAATTGTTGCATCCATAATTTTATTGATTATTGAATATTTGCTATAGCTGTGCAATGTTTACTTTGGGAACATTTTGTACCTACTGTACAAAATAGTACATGCTGTGTTTATACTCTTTATGTGTATTGCTGCATGACCAGAGCCAGTTTACAATTAATGAAGGATTAAAATCATTATCAAGCGTATGCTTTGTCAGTTTGGACAAAAGACATAAGTAACAGTTGGATATAAGTAACAACCTAATTTCACAAACAGAGGTTGTGAACCTAATCCAATTCAACTCCAGATTCAAATTTATATGAACTTAAAAATAAATCATGAAGTTGGCAATTTCATCAAATAGGAAATAATCAGTCATAAATAAAAGTAAATTGGAAAAATAACTTGAGATAACATCTTTTAATGGCCTTACAGGTAGCCACCCCCAAAATATCTCCAGTGTATAGCTTTTCAGATAATCAAGGGGTAAAACTGATAAGTGAAATGAGAGGATATAAAATTCTAGTGAGTAGAAATCTAAAAGCAACATGATATATTAAGAATAACTTCAGAAGAGCACAGGCTGGCAAAATGCAGTATTGCTACAATAATTAACATCTAGGATAATAAAAGCAATTTTTAACACCTTGTAGGCTTCTATTGATCATGGAACTCAGCATGATGATACTAAGCAGAAAATACAAATAAAACTTGTTAACAATTGTAAATGTTGATCAAACTATAAATTAAAGTTATGTATGAAAACGCCTAAAGTGTTTACATTCAAGGATGTTGGTATGGTAATATTTATCAAAGTTAATTAGCTTTGTCAGAGAAGAAGCAGTATCCAACAAGCTTCCAGAACTAGTTAATAAAACGTCAGCCTTAGTGGGATTTATCTTCATAAAAATTCTTTACCGTTCATATATTAATATTACCCAAACAATCAGTCAAGACTAAGACAGCTCAAGTATAATTAGGTGAAAGTGCTGGATAAATCTTTTAGTACTAAATCATATTGAGAAACAAGAAATTACAGGTATCACACACACCAGCAGTAGCTATTTTCTGAACTGAACCCCCAAAACAAGTTCAGCTATAAATATTTCAATACAAACATAACGTAATGTCAAATATGCATTTTTCTTCATAAAAGACAAGGCTTTTCGTGTGACAATAGCAACTAGAAATTGGGGACAAATAAAGTCATTCAGTGGATTATTCAGTAAATCAAGATATAGCATTTAAAAGCATCTGAGAATCTTGTATATGAAATACCATAAAATTATTATATTTAAATCTGTGCATATTTTATTGTCTGATGCAGATAAGGATGATATTACACTTTTGCACAGAGATAATCACAGCAAGTAGGATTTAGATGATATCTTGTTAGTTAATGCTCTGTTGAAGCAAACTCAGGAATTTGATCATAGAATCATAGAATGGTTTGGGTTGGAAGGGGCCTTAAAGATCATCTAGTTCCAACCCTTCTCTTATGGGCAGGGACAGGTTGAGTACTGTGTCCAGTTCTGGGCCCCTCAGTTCAGGAAGGATGTTGAGATGCTTGAACGCGTTCAGAGGAGGGCAACAAGGCTGGTGAGGGGCTTGGAACACAAGCCCTATGAGGAACGACTGAGGGAGCTGGGGTTGTTTAGCCTGGAGAAAAGGAGACTCAGAGGTGACCTTATCACTCTCTACAATTCCCTGAAAGGTGGTTGTAGTCAGGTGGAGGTTGGTCTCTTTCTCCAGGCAGCAGCTGACAGAAGGAGAGGACACAAGTCTTAAGCTGAGCCAAGGGAAATATAGGTTGGATATCAGGAAAAAGTTTTCTATGGTAAAAGTGGTGAAGTACTGGAATTGTCTGCCTGGGCAGTTGGTGGAATCACCAACCCTGGGTGTGTTTAAGAAAAGATTGGATGTGGCACTCGGTTCCATGGTTTAGTTGAGGTGTCAGAGCATGGGTTGGACTTGATGGTCTTAGAGGTCTTTTCAAACCTGGTGATTCTGTTTTTCTGTTATGTTTCACTGTATCAGGAATTTCTTCCTAAACCGTAATCTAAACCTGCTCTCTTTCAGTTTAAAGCCATTCCCCCTTGCCCTGTCACTACTTGCTCTTCTAACTATTGTATCGACGTCTTGCAGGCTTTCTTCAGGTTTTGGAAGGCTACAGTTAGGTCACCCAAAGCCTTCTCCTTTCCAGGCTCAATAATCCCAATTCTCCCAGCCTTTCCTGGGTGCTCCATCCTTCTAATCATTTTGATACCTAGCTCTGGACTCACTCCAACAGGTCAATATTCTTCCTGTGGTGGGGCTCCCAGAGCTGGATTCACTACCCAAGGTGGGGTTCTACCAGAGTGGAGTGGAAGAGCAGAATCTCCTCGCTCGTCCTGCTGCCTATGCTGCTTTGGATGCAGCCCAGAAAACATTTGTCTTTCTGGGCTGTGAGTGCACATTTCTGGATAATGTTCAGCCTCTCGTGCACCAGCACCCCCAAGTCCTTCTCAGCAGGACTGCTCTTCTGGTCATACCCCAGCCTGGATTGATACTGGACCGACCCAGGTGCAGCACTTTGCACTTTTGTCCTGTTAGACCTCATGGGGTTCCCATGGGTCCACTTCTCAAGCTTGTCCAGGTCTCTCTGGATGGCATCTCATCCTTCAGGCGTGTCAAGTGCACCACTCAGCTGTGCACAAAGCCTCTTACCTATTGGGGAGAGGCACCTGCAGGGGTGAGGTGGGCGAAGGATTTCACTTTCTACCATGACCATGGACTACCCTCCATTCAGTCCTTTCTTTACAACTGCTGCCTTCTTGCTGAGGGATGATAGAGGGTCCCCTTTATCTTGAATTGTTTCTGCTGGCTGCTGCTGTTGAGGGAGGCCAGAGCTTGGTTCCAATAGCCTGTCTCCCTTTCTGAGCTTACCTGACCTTGCCCGCAAGTGGGTCATGACACAAATTGAGCTCTAGAGCCTGTAGGGTATGTGCACTCTGCCTGCCTGAACTGCCACACCATGCCCTGGGCTGCTCCTTCTCCCTGAGTGCAGCTTTTCTATGGACATGGTGGTGTAATCCCCACTGACTGACCACACTGAGGCAGAGCTGTCTCTGAATCATGGTTCCACCACTAAAGATTCATTAAATGAGAGAAATATTTGCTTCTCCTAATTATGGATATAGAAAAAGTGACAATATTATTCTGAAACTCTGAAAGTTTACAGAGCAGAATACTTATGCACAAGAGTCAAGAAGAGATCTAAGACCAAAAGGTATCATTTGAAATGGTGACTCATATTTCATTCAGGGATCTGAATTAGTTTTCATAGGCTGTACATCTGAACTGCACATTGTCAATAGATGGTGAACTTCAAGGGTGACTAATTTCAAAGGAATACTGAAATCTTAAAGGTACAGGCCACAGAAAAAGTCAGAAATGAGAAGAGTTTGAAAAAACATTAACAGTTGTATATTTAAGAAGTGAACAGGGCTATGGACCCACTAATGTGCATATTTTTTGCTCATGCATATCCATTTTTAAGTATATTAATAGTTTCTTCACTTCTTTAGGAACTACTTGCTGATATAGCTTCAATTAACACTTAATTAGTCCATAACCTCACTAAAAACCTTATCTGCCCTTTAATGGGGATGGGTGAAGTTCAGCTTTTAACTATGGAATAATTTTTACACTGTCATGGTGATATAGTAACATTAACTANGATACCATAGTCCTGATACAAACATTAAAGAAGTCCAGTGGGAGCCCAACTGTTAACACAATTGAACCGTGAGTCTAGACGCAAAGGCAGAATTGTTCTCCCTATGACTTGAGATACAATAAGGAGTATAAAAATACACTACATGATATTACACATTTACATAAGGTGTAGTAAAATATACTAACATGTCTCCAAGCAATAAGTGAAGAACACAGAGAAATTGATATTCTAATTTTGTCTCATAAAAAAGATGTGTGGAAATTAAAAATTCACCCAGAAGGAACTCAGAGACTGAAATTATCAGAGAAGCAGTGGAAAGTAGTTGATGAAACAAATGAGAGAGAAAACAAAGGTGAAAATTAAGATACAAAAAATTCAGATGGATTTTGTTTTTACTTGCCACTGGACCTTTGGCCGTCAGCTGAAAGGAAAATATCTGTTTTGGCTATGTAATATATTTTAGTCATAGCATCTTACATCTTCACGTAAGGTAGTTTCCTTTAAAGGTTTAATCCAGAAGGAACATGAGGTGAAGAACAAGCTGCAGTGTATACAGTGCCAAAAAAGAGTTGAACATGACTATGATAATAATATAGGAAGAGAAAAGCGGTACACTCACTTCCATTTTAAAAGATAGGACAGTATCTTGTTTGATAGGACAAAACTTGTTGTTTTTTTTTCTTTTCCCGGAAGCTGTACACTTTTTATTATTATATAACAACAACAACGATGATGATGATGATAATAATAATAATAATAATAAAAGCTCAAAAAGACCAACTTCCTTGATTGAAGAGTAGGAGAAGAGTACTGAGACTAATCCAAACCAAATATTTTAATTTTGCAGGTAAATGTTTTCTCAGAAACAGAAACTTCCAATAGACTGCAATAATGAAGCGTGAAGCCACAAAATATGTCAGAAGGAGAAAAGGGTTCGGGTCTTTTATTAGATTATTTTAGTAGGTTTCCCTGCAACTAAATGAAGATCAGCAGAATTTTTTTATAAATTCCTGATGAAGAACAAAGTTGTCTAATGTAGGATAAGAGCAGAAAAGTGTATGTACAGTAGTGCCTCAGCTTTCCCCTGATGAGATTTCTTCACCTTCATTTACATTTTCCCTGTACTACAAAAGCTTAATTTCAATTACTGAAGCCAAAATTCAGGTATAGACTAGTAACTACTGATGCTATCTGAAGGAGCATTTGTAGCAACATACAGGCAATTGACTAATTACATATATCAGAGGAATGTTATAACCCATTAAAGGAAGTATTTGGCAAACACTGAGACTTCAGTTAATCCTTCTTGCTACATAAATCTCATTATTAAAAAGATGGCTTCATCTGATCCTTGAAGCACAAAAGAAAATAAATAAAATGTCACACTGAAAGTTTAAATAGACATACTATTTTTCCAACTTAATCTTTTGTGTACAGTCCTTCTACATACAGCATAGGACATTTCAGATATCCAACTTCTATTCTTGATAATGGGAATGATAGCAATATTTTACATACACACTTTGGTTTCCGTCCATGTTTGCAAATTTGGGTAAGGAAAATTAAGGTTTTTCACGCTACTTTACTTCTAAATCACAGAATAAACTTACAGAAACACTAATTGTCCAGGTTGTATTAGAAGAGAGGGATTATCTGGAGGTGAGTTTTATCCTCTCTACTGGTTGAAAAGTCACCTTGTTATGGCTTGCATAGGCTCTCTGACACTGGAGGACTACTTTGTGTTAGCTTTAACCTTGTTCTTTGGTAGCTGTTTTAAATCACAGAGAATGATGTCATACTGATAAAAGTACATCTCTAAGGACAAACTGAGGGTTTGATTCATGATGGAAGAAATGGCTACCATAACTACTGATTGTGATTTAGGATTAAGTGAGGGATAGAACAAATTCAACATAATGCTCATTGCCATATCTTACTTATATTGCACTCTACAAAATAGTTTGCCAGAGCTGATAAAATCTGACAAAGGCTAACGTGGTAAAGAAGACACTAAACTAGCTTCTCATTGCAGAGCAGAGCAGAGCAGAATTTCACCCACGCTGAGCAAGGAAATAATTTCAGACTGAAAATTGTCCATATTGTCCAATTGTCCAATTGTCCAGTGTCAGTACTACACTGAAGTACTAGGTCTTGAATCCCAGACCAATATGAGAAGGAAGATAGTTAACTTAGCATTCCTAGATCTACAGCTCTGCCATTATCACTAACACATAAAGCATTAGCATATTGTAATGGGAAATCACTCCCACAGTCAAAGATTAAAATATTGCAGCCAAACAAGTAATATACTATAAATTCCAGATGGCAACGACCAGAAAAAAACTACTGTAAAACTAGATTTTTTTTTTAATGTATCCAACCATTTGCAATGGTCCCACCCTACTTCACAACTGAACAATATAAAGACTTGGCACTCTTGCATTAATTTGCCGTATATAATAAAACTGGGCAGTATATTCAATATATAATTATGATGAGCTGTGTCTTTTTCATATGTACAATGCATGAATTGCATTAACAAATTACACCCAACTGAACCATAAGCTCTATTACTTCTTTCAAACAATCTCAATAACTCAGAATCCTAGATTATTGCAATGACTCTTCAGATGGCCAAGTTGATAAAAAGAATATTGTGCCTCTCACAGCTTTCACTAGGGCTTTTTTATTTCCTCCAAAGTCTAAGTGAAAAAATGACTAAATTCCATAAAAGTACAAAGTGTTAGCAATCTTAATCACACAGCAATTCAAAATGTAAGAATTTATAAAATCAGTAATATCCCAGTTTTCCAAACTTTAATATATAAAGAAACTGCTATTTCCAAGAAAAGTAGAAAGCCTAAATGGTGTGGTCAATACTGAAATATTAATAGAGAGTACGACCTATTTTTATAACTCATGTAATCTCTTCCATAAAAATATATGTTCCTAATAGCTCTTAAAAATATTTTTAAATTACTATGTCTGTCCTGAAACATTTAGCCCTGCAAAAATACATGAAATATTTTACTGATATGCTATGATTTACTGATTTTTAAAATAAAGAATATCCTAGATTTTTTTTTTTTTTAATTGAACTACACCTTGGAATTTTATTATTGCTTTCTAAAAAAATAAACAAAGCTATTAATTTTGTAAGGAGAACTTAGTTATAGAAAATTCTGCCAGCTCAGGCTTTAATCACATCTTTTCTAGTAATAAGGCAGTAAATACTTTGTGTATTTTTCCTTTAACTGTCTAAAATTTCCAGAATTGAAAAGAAATTTATTTTGACTGAAATTACTTTTCAATTTAATCCTGTCTTTTTCCTTACAAGATCATAAAAATAAACTAATGCTAATTTCTAGGTATATTAATTTATTTCTGTAGAAGTTTCAGAAAGAAAGCATAATATGCCATATAGTAAAACCACCTCAAAGCAGAGCCAACTAAAGCAGTTTGCTCAGGGCTGTGTCCCAAGTTCTGACCATCTCCCAGGATGTAGATTTCTCCAACATTTCCAGGAAACTCTGACCAACTTAATGCTTAAAATGTTGGGTTTTTTTTTCCTTATGTCTAACCAAAATTTCCTGTGCTGCAGCTTGTGCCTGTTGATTTTTGTCATGTCACTATGTGCTTTCAAGAGTCTTTCTCCACCTTCTCTATACCACTATATAATATATATAATAAGGTCTCTCCTTAACTTGCTTTTCCCTAAGGCTCAACAAACTGAATTTCTTCAGTGTCTCCTCACATGGCATATGCACCAGGACCCTAATCATCTTTATCATACACAGCTGGATTAATTCAAGTTCATCCAGGACTTTCTGGCAATGGGGAGCCCATACTAGGTACAGTTCTTCAAGTACATTCTCACAAATAATTGGGAGAGAGAATCACTCTCTGCAACTGTCTAGCTGCTTCTCTCCTAAGAGAGTATGTGGTGAGCTTGCTTTGTTGTGTGTGGCTGACTCACCTTCAGTTTGGAGCTACATTACTTTCTGTAATGCTCCTTGCTATCCAGACAGCATGTAATCTGTCCTGTTGCACTGAATTACTTCATTCCAGATGAAAGACCATGTTTTCTTTTACTGACACTCATGAGCTTTCTTCTGCTGTATCTTCTGCTAGGTTGGGCTCCACCCTGTTAACTGCTCCCCCTAGTTTGGTATTGGCTGCTAAATTGCTGAGTATTGCAATCTGTTACGTCAACAAAGTTGTGGATCTGTGTTGGTCTCAGTAGCAATCCCTGAGTAATGCCACTAGAAACCAGCCAAAAGCTGGAATCATTAATCACACCCCTTTACAACTTATGGCCCAGCCAATATTCCATCCACCTCTCTGGACACTTATCTAGTCCTTATGAAGCCAAGCTGACTACAAGCCATGCTGTCAAAGAGCACAACATCCACTGCTCTCCTGTTACCCACAGAGTTCATCTATCTCATCACAACACATAGCTGGGCTGGTCAGGCATATTTTGCCTTTGGTAAACCCAGTCTCTCTGTTCTCAGTCCACTGTATGAGCCCTCATGTCCTTTATGTTCCCAGTAATGCCTCCCAGGTGGCTGATTAAAACTACTAACCCAGATCCTCCTTCTTGATCTTGCTGGAAATGTGCTTGGCATTTGATTTTCTTCCATCACATTATAATAACAATTTTATAATTTATTTACATTTTATGAAATATATTTAATCAGGTTTAGGAACATATACAATTCAACAAATGATAATTTGGGGTTTTATTTTCTTTAAATATAGGGATTCTGAATTAAATAATTTACGTTTTTTCCTCTCATCTTTAACTTCACATCATTAATTACAGTTTCCCTTACTTTCTGTGAAAGCAAAGACCAATATGATTGTTCAGAGAAATAGACAACAAAATTTTAACACTAGAGCAAATTGCAACATCATGAGCAAGTCAACAAATGCTGGTGAATAAAAGCTAATAATTACTCCATTTGTCCCTGAAATGTTTAGATTATACTTTTCTTGGAATAATGCTAGTCATTGAAATGCTGTTGTGATTCAGGGAAGTTGCAGCTTCTTCTGCTTGTTTTTTTTTGTATTATATGAAGAATGAAGCAAAGGAATGTGCTAAATTACACTGAATGAGAAGATGGAGCAGAATTTGATTTAGATTTAAGATATTTATGCTAATTTCATTATTTTTCTCTGGAAAAAGAAATCTTGAATGCCTCTTTTATTATAAAGACTTTGCTTTCATGCAACAAATACTTCTATTTCATAAAACAGGGTTAAGTTTTTCCAACAATTTTATTTTAATTACTATTATTATCTACCAGACAGTATTCAAAAAGTCTTAAATACTTTAACAATCTTTAACAATTCTTTTACTGATGTAGTACAAGCTATTGCTATTGTAAATAAAGTATTTCAGTTACTCAAAGTTAGACATATTCTTCATGGTATAGCTTCCAGGAAAAGTCCTTTAGAGAGACAACACAAAGACAATCTCTTCTTACTTCTTACCCTTCAAACTCTGTTTCTTTGGCATTTGTATTTTCCTTTTCCCTCTTGTGATACTAAAAAACATCCACAGTTAATAATCATAATCATTTTACCAGTACTTATTCCTGGAATCCTGTAAAGCACAGCCAAGATGTCATTTATTTAAAATAATGAGAGCTATATTCTTGCATTGCTTCCAGGAATTCTTTTGACTGAAATTTTGGTAAATTTTTTGTAGTAGCACTTGAAATTTAACAGTATGAAACCTGTCTTCAGTTCCCCAAACATAGGAATACAAAATTGTCTCTGAGATATTTAGCTTGCATTGGACTGTATCTGTGAAAATGCTTTGGGGACACTTAAGCCATTTTTTCTTCTCTAAAATTAAAACAAAGCATAATGAGAGGATTACTTGTTTAAGCTTGATTCATAAATATTTTTTATTTTCTTCTGTAGAAATAAAATAAAATTTAATTTATGAAGGTCTAGCCCAGGAATTTGCATCACACTATTATAGAATTTATATTTTATTTTCTGAAAATCAAGAACATCAAACACAGTCCTGAAGGTGTATTTTCAGAAGTGCTTTAGATAGTCAATCTGCTTCAGTCTCATTTAAGGAAAAAGAGCCTTTACACTTTGTCTAAAATTCCTAAAACAGAATTGCGCCCTGTTCTACTAATTTTTGTAGTGTTCTGAATATCATCAAAAAACATTATAAAGAACATATTGTTTCATAAATATGGACATCCATGCTTAAGTGAAGGAAAAGGAATAGAATTGGAAGTGCATAGAAATTTAAGGCTGGAACCAAATTCACCTGACCTCAGCTCCCATGAGGCTGGTAAGATTTGAATCCTATATACATATTAGAAAACATTAATTGCTTTGAACTTCAGTGATCCTTATGGGTCCCTTCCAGCTCAGGAGATTCTATGACAATTTTTGTGTGAGTCTTTTGCAAACAGCGATCATGCATTCAAGTTAAACAGTTGTGGTTGTTTTATTGCTGGTACTTTAAAACACTAAGATGTCTGTTTTTATCTTGGCTGTTGTCCATCCTGTTTTACACTCTGAAACATAATCTTATTACA
Source organism: Daphoenositta chrysoptera (assembly GCA_013397915.1). Lineage (NCBI taxonomy): Eukaryota > Metazoa > Chordata > Aves > Passeriformes > Daphoenositta > Daphoenositta chrysoptera. Next base: position 83,208 of record VZRO01008203.1, read on the forward strand.
ATAATAAAAATTTTAATGCTGAAGCACACCTACACTGGGTAGCATTACATGTATTGGTCATTGTGTTGTAGATTTGCTTTTCATGTGTCAACAAAGTACTGTAGTCTTATAAACAGGACAAATATTGCTTCTAATGGTCACATTTACCAATGTAGCAACAAGGATATTGCGTTCCTAAAGTGCCAGTTATAATTAGTATATTTATCCATTGATTAATTTACCAATTAGTGCTTTGATATATTTTATATTATAATATGCTGTTATATATATATCATTATATACTATTTATATACTTTAATATACTCTAGTGAATATTCCTAATGTGCTCTACATGCTTTCATTATAACTCTAAGTGTTGCATAATATACAGCAAGAACATTGTAGTCTAAAATTCCAGTGATCTGTAAGGGTTGCTCTAAATAAGGAATAACTATTTATTGAATATTAATGCTGTTTTCTGGTATTCTTGTTTGGGGAAGGATAGCAGTTCAGAAGCATAAGAGTATTTTTTGGTAGTAGAAATCATTATGTATACTTCCTGATAGGAAATGACATTCAGAATGTTGTATTTTCCTTAAATATAAATATTTTGCTTATAGCCATTGTAAATTCAGCTGTCAGCAGTTGTAAGATATTTAAATTAAAAATGGAAGCAGTTGGCTTGACTGTTTTCAATTGGACATCATGGTTATCAATGACATGACATACTGCACAGTCATCTTTGTTGTGCATGTATCACCAAACACCAAAATACCAAAATTTTAGTTGTCCTAATTTTTCTTCGTGTTAGTGTTACAGTATCATAATATTTCCCCTTTGTAGAGTAGTATCTATAGAAGTTTCATAAGAAAGATAACTAATTAATCTGTCACATTAATGTTTTGTATCTTTTTCTTCTATTACAGAGCTGCAAAGTCAGCTACTCATAGGAATGTTTTATACTAGAAAGCAGACAGATTTTTTTTTAAAAAAAGGTCTTCTGTGGCAATGTCAGTGGAATTTGGAAAACTATTAGTCTCTGACGTACCTAGAATAATGGAAATGTAAAGTATAGGTTAGGATCAGTACTCTGAATATATTCTAATTGTGGGAGGAGGACTATTCAATTCATATAGAAAGGACTACATTATTTGAGCCAAACTTTGCCCGTAAAAGGGGTGAACCTTTATGCTGTGCACCATGCTTCTTTTATGTGGCCACTTTCTACCTGAAATTGTTTGCTTGTTGGTAACATAACTCCCAGGTGTAATTACTTCAGGTCAGTACATAGCGAACCACAAATACATTCATTTCCAGGTAGACTTTCCATTTCTTTATCTAGCTATATGCCTAAGAGAGAAGATAGATAGACACATGAATCTGTGCAAATAGTTGGTTCAGACAGTGCCGTTTTCACAATTTAAAATGATCTAAAAGATTTAGTGTGCAATGCTGAAATTTCACAGACAACAGATCAATTTAGTTGGGTGAGACAGATTTTCTCACAGACATTTGGCTGAACACTAATCGCAGCATTTCTTTGTCTATCTTAAGCAGTTAAACTCCCCATTAAACTTTACATGATTGTGCCTAGGATTGGTGCTCAGATGGCAAGTGTCCACTTCCCATAAAGTAATCTCCATCCACTTTATGTATTTTATGGCTTTAATTTTCTCCTTCAATATTAAAAAGATTTAATGAAAAATAACATATTCTGGACAGAGTTCACCTCGTCTAGTGTGGTAAAGATGATCCTGCAGATTTTAAAGTGTATGCTTTTAGAAGTGTTAAATATTCTGCAGAGCTACTAAAAAATGGAATATCTTCTCTCATTGTGTTATTTGAATACATGATTGGATTATTTTTAAAAGCTAAAAATTTTTTATTGAAAATTCCAACTTTCACATAATTATCAGTATTTTGAGAACTTTCATTATGTAGCAGAAAGTGCTACAAGACAGTTTCCTTTAGAGAGAGTATCTCTCGGATTCCTTTGTTATAAATAATTTTGCCAGTTTATTCTTTCTTATATCAGGAAACTCCTGTGCCATCATTGCACATGGTACCAGTGAAATGTCACTGTTATCTATTTTCTTCTTCATAACTTCACTATGCTAAAAGTAGAGTTTAACAGAATTTTCTTGTACAGTTGTTGCTACATTCAAACTCAGAATCTCTTCTCAGCTATTTAAACTGTTTCTAAATATTCTGATAGCAAAACCAACAATATCAGTCTATGGTGGCATCTTTGGAGAAGTTCCCATTTGCCTTCCATCTAGATAACAATAGTAGAAGATACCAGTTTACATGTACTTAAACAACTGCTACCAAAAAAAATCTATTTTTTTTTCTACTTGTTTTGAGGCAACTACTGATTTTCAGTGCTGTGGTAAGATTACCTCGTATTTAGGAAAATAACTGTACACTTTGGCCATTTGGCATAATTATTATAAATCACAGCTAATTTGTTCTTCACTGCCCACAAACAGTATTCAGGTGTTATTATAAAACTTACTCTGTTTCCTAGAATAAGTTTTTCTTTTCTCATGCATGCCCTAAACTGACCTAAGCCTCACAAGCCTAAGAATTTTTAAAAATTCCTATTGCTGTCTGTCAGTTTTGTCCACTAAGGCATTGCAGAGATCAGTGAGATCTCTGTGAGCCTTCTGCTTTCCAGACTAAACAATACCAGTTCCCTCAGCTGCTCCTCATAGGACATGCTTTCTAGAACCTTCATCAGCTTCATTGTTCTTTGTTTTGTTTTATTTTATTTTAATTATTAAACTCCTCATCTCAGCCCCTGAGTTTTCTCACTTCTGCCTTTCTGTTTCTTCCCTTTCCACTTGGGGAGAGTGAGCAGGTGGCTGTGTAGTGCTTAGTTGCCCATTGGGGTTAAACTATGACACAAGGGAAAGAGAAAAACCTAAGAACCATTGCATAATGACCTTTAGGAGACCTTGCCTTGAAATAACAATCGAACTTCTGTTCCATGTTTGCATTTCCTTCATGATCTGTGCTCAGAAAGGAAAACACAGAAGTACCTGACACAGGAATAGATGTACAGAAGAGTCACTAAAACCGATTTAAAAGTATTGTTTTATTGAAGATTGGTAACAAGGTATTAGATTAAACAACAGAAGGTCGGTTTCATTTCTGCAATCATCTCACATACATGAAACTCCCTCCCTTTACTGCTATGTGTCAGTACCCATCTGGACCCAAGCTACAAGCAAATTCCATCTGGTTGAGATTTAGTAATGACATTGTCAAGCATGAAATACCGGACATTTGCAGATACCCACAGAAAATGTCTGCTACTCAGATAGAATGCTTTGACTTTTGATGTCTGCTTCTGTGTTATTCAGCTATTTGTAATATCAAGCCTTCAAACAGGAGGCCAATTAACATTTTCAGCCTCTGGGCAAGTGCCTCAAGTTTTGCAACTGTGAGTTAAAACAGCAGGATATGATATGGACCCTGGGCCCTTAAACTTTTACCTACACTGGCCAGAGTAGGGTTTGATTTGTTTTGTTTTAAGAGACTGACTGTCACAGGAGGATTGTTAGAAATGACCTTATAACTGCAGTTATCTATTCCTTCCCTGTTGCATAATATTTGAATCTTTTAGGTCCTGTTCAGGCAAAAATTATTGGTGTAAGTTGTCATAACTTACTGCTACTGAAAGAGGATTTACATTTTATTTAGAATATAGCCCACACATGTGGAATGGATTCAGCTGGGATGGAGTCAAATCTTCTAAATATCAGCTTGTATGCTGCTGTGTTTTAGATTTTTAACCAAAACTATGCTGGTAACACACCAATGTTTTAGCTCTTGTTGAACAGCATTTACACAGCATTAAGGCCATCTATCTGTCACTCTGGCCCCCCACAGTGATTAGACTGGGGGTATGCAGAAGATTGGGAGGAAACAGAACAGTGCCAATGACCCAAATTACCAACACAGATAATCCATGCCAAATAACGTGGTCATGGTCAGTAGTAAAATGCAGGAGAGCTTGTTTAGGGAGTTTAGGTATCTTTCACATGGGAACTGGCTGGGTATCAGCCTATCTGTGGGAGGTGGTGATTGATTTGGTTTGCATCACTTTTCTTGTCTTCTCTCTCTCTTTCTTCTTCTATTTTTGTTTTTTAAACTATTTTTATCACTACCCACGAGTTTTCTGACTCTTGCTCTTTGTTTTCTCCTCCCCTGTCACACTGGAGGCCAGGGTTGGGGAGAACAAGCAAGCAGCTGTGGTACAGAGCTACCTACTTGGGTGAACCCACAAAAATGTGAAACAATATATTCAGAAAAGTATCAGAAGGTGCCATAGGATCTTTATCAATGTTGAATCCTCTGGATCTGGCTTTTTTTGGATAATCTAGCAGAACATATGCTAATTTCAAGACTTTGAGATAGGCACAGAACATAAATTATCAGCACTGTTGCAGATGAAGAGCTTACAGGTGATGGCATTAGAAGTTTAGTGATGAAGGTAAGAAGTTTTGATTTGAAAATATGAAACATCAGCCTTAACTTCTGTACTGAATAAACATACATTTGCATTTATGTTGAAACACCTGAAAAGAAAATACTTTTTTAATATCTACATGTCAGTGTTCAGTTAAGCTAAAATTACTTTCCATTCAAATAGAGAATGAATATATACATTAATTTAGATTAAAATATTTCAACTGATTGAATATTCTTTTCAGTAGTTATGAATACTTCATCTAATGGATTCACTTTTCATGCACAAAACTTTAAAAAAAAACAAAGGAAATGTTCTATAAAACTTTTTCTTTTTTTTGCAAAATACTCTTGATTAACATTCCAGCCGTGTAGTGTAAAATATCCTAATTATAGTAGTACTGTACATGACAGAGATTAACCACAACTTACTTAATAACAGAAAATCTGTGAAAAGGATAGTTTATTCAAATTAGGAAAGCTTGTTTCACTAAATGTGCTCAAATAACTGACAGAAAATTAATTATGTTATTAGTCAAAGAAGCTGCACTTTATTTGCTAATATTTGCTACAAGTTATTTTGTGCAATTGTCATGTTTTATTGCGTAGCTTTTTATACCCTGTAGTAACTAAAACACTTGTGATTCACTGTGAATGTATTAAGATCTGATGTCAGTGTACTAATCAAGAGAATACAATGAGAGTGGAGCACCTGACCATGCTTAGACAGGCTCTCCCCCTGTATATTCTTGGACTTGGGCTGCTTTCTACCACTGTATCGATACGTATTAAGAAGGTATGCTGAATTTGTAAATTAAATCAATTGAATGGTGTATATTTTTTCCATAAACATCTATTATTCATATAAATTGAAATAAAAATAAACTTTAGTTGCAACTATTCAAACCTGTAGTTGTCAATGCCTATAGAAGTTTTACAGCATCTACTTATATGTGCATCTTTTCTCTATTGTTCAACGTGGAAAACCAAACAATGAGAACACCATCACAGATGAAGCCATGAGTTTAGAACTAGTCAATGAAACTTTTCCAGATTAAAGGAGTTCATGCCTTTCATAGATGGATGCAACTGGCCATCTGGCAAATAGAATAAATGTTCTGTGAAGTTCATTTTTATCAGTGTGTAGGGAAAATATATTTAGAACCTTTTAACACTGTGCTATAAAGATAAATTAAGGATAATGAATTACTTTGCTGTACTTCAAAAACATAGGAAGCAGTAGTGTACTGGTCAGGCAAGAAAGTCTTCACCAAGTCAGCCAGACTTCTAAGGACAGCTTTCAACTAGACTTACCAGAAGAAGGGGATAGAGTTTTGAGTAAAGAAAGAACCAGGGAATGCTGCTGTGTTAGGAACCACCCTAGAAACACCCGTGAAATGCCTTAAAGGAATTAGGTCATGTTCCTCCAAAATGGTGACAGTCAATAGCCCAACTGAAATGACTACACCAATGAAGTAACATAAGTCAAAAAACCAGGAGATGATGGAAGCCACTGTGCATCTAGAAAGCTAGGATCTAATCACTTATTCTGAAACCTGGTGGGATGAATCAAACAGCTGGAGCACTGCAAACAATAGTTATAAACAAGGAATTTAGAGGAACAGGCAAAGGAGAGACTGGGGCATGGGTTACTTTCTATATATAAAAACCAGATTGATTGCACAGACCTATCCTTGCAAAACAATGATGAACATGTTGAGAGCTTCATGTGGATGAAAATTAGAGGCCAAACCAACAAAGCCTTGTGGTTGGTGTTTACTACCGGCTGCCTGATGAAGACGAAGACGTTGACAAATCCTTACTTCAACTACGGGAAGCACCATGTTCACTGATCCTGCTGGGGCATTCACATCTGATGGAAAAGCAGCACAGCAAGTTGTAAGCAGTCCTGGAGACTCTTTGAGTGCATCAAAGATAACTTTTTAATCCATGTGATAGTCTGACAAGAGGAGAAGCCTTACTAGACCTGTTGCTGGCCAACACAGATGAACTAATAAGAGACGTGAAGACTCCTGGCAGCCTGGGCTGCTGTGACCAGTGATCACGGGTGATCACGTTCTTAATGACCATGTGAAGAGGAAGAGCAGAGCCAAGAGACTGAATTTTAGAACTTTCAGTTCTTTGAGGGATTTGTGGATGGAACCCCTGGGAAACTGGCCTCAGGGACAAAGAAGATGAACAAAACTGACTGTTCTTTAAGGAAATCTTAGAGTGCAAAAGCTCTTGATTTTTATGTGTAAGAGATCAGAAAAGAAAGGCAGAAGACTGATGCAGTTGGCTGATGTAGTTGCTAACCCTCTCTCCATCATATTTGAAAATTCACAGCAGTCAGGCAAAGATCCCAATGACTGCAGAAAGGGATTATCACATCCATTTTTGCAAAGGGTAAAAAGGAGAACCTTGAGTACTTCTGACCAGAGCCTTTCAGTATGCAGAAGGGGGCCTGTAGCTACAGATCAAGGTAGAATGCCTCTAAACGGAAAGAGGCTATATTTAGATTGGACATAAGAACCTTTTTATGGTGAGGGTGGTGAGACACTGGAACAGCTTACCCAGAGAAGTTGTGGGTGCCCTATGCCTGGAAGTGTTCAAGGCCAGATTGGATGGGACTTGGAGTCTGGCCTAGTGGAAGTGCCCCTGACCAGGGTTCCTGACAGGAACTAGATGATCTTTATGACCCCTTCCAACTCAAACCGTTCTGTGATTCTAGATTCTGAGATTCTATATTCTGAGATTCTATATTCTATGATTCCATTATTCTGTACTTGCAAGGGTACAACACAAACAACTGCTTTCACTGTTGAAGAAAAGAGTAAGGAAGTTAGTAATGAAAATGGCTAGCTCTTACTGTGCATATGTATAAGTTGGCATATTGATTTTACATCTTTAAAAAACCAGGGAAAAAAAGCTTATTTCCATCTTAATTATTTTGAGTCATTATATTGACTGCTTGAGGAATTTTTTCATACTGCTTTTAAGCAATAAATAAATATTGGTTGTATGACTTTTATTTTAGAGTACTAAAAGAAAATAGCAATCCGTAGTTTATCTAAATGAATATTTTATGTTACTTATTCAAGATAAAAATTTCACAGCAATTGCCAAAGTAGTTTTTGGCAATCAGATGCTTTCAAAAAGAAGTTCTGTAACTAAATTTTTAACTGCCACTAGAAAATTTATCTGTGGGATTTCAATTAAAATAGAATGTTTTAAATTTTTCATAGTTTTACAATTAAATCTAGTATACAGAAAACAAAATCAGTGCTTAAGTAAAATGCTTTTTTAGAGATCTTTCATTACTAGGGGCAAAATGTGGAAGACTGGAAGACCAACAGCATATTTTTACTTCTTTATTGGTAGTTGTCAAGTAACTTTCAATATATGCCTATTATCAAGAATTTTGCTACAGGATTCTCCAATAAGTTTATAAAAAACACATTTTCTGACCCCAAAGAAACCAACATGTTAGTATCTGGTAATTTCAAATGGCTTCTGTAAATTTTGGCTGTCATCAACCTCTCTGCATGTACACCTACTCTTCGTCCTTCTTTAGATTTCACTCCAGACATAAAACATTCATCTTCCATTCTACGAAGTATTTTACATATTCTACATTTGAAATCAAAGGTTCATTTTGTGTAGAGTTTTTGCCTTTACTGCATCTGACAATAATATCTGACTTTACATCGTCTCATACTGAATTATGATAATGATTTTTAGAACATAAATTTATTACTTCTTCAAAGTTTAATTTAAAATGTATTATGATTGACTTCCCTTTGCATATTTAGCGTCAAAATGATCAGTTACAAAGAGGTCATGGTTATTCTGTCTCATTCATCAAGGACTTCAAGAGCTAGATCATTTCTCTACTGTGACTGTCTGAGAATACCTAGCAGAAGGTCATTCTGTGACATTATAAGCAGCATATACTCATTTTATGATTCTCTAAATTGCCTATGTAAAAGACAATCACAATAGCGCACCTGACGTTTGAATGCAATTAGTAAGTAAACTGATCATGTCTAGTTATGTGCAAATGTTGAATTAGGTATCTGAATAGTTGCCTATTGGAAATAGAAGCACACAAAGGAAAAAAGCAGCAAGACACTTTATGCATGGGACTGTCCTGTTTTTCTCAATTAAAAATTAAAAATAAGTAACTAGCAACAAAAAGAAAATTAGGAATTACACGGTGTTACAAAGCATATCAATAAATTACTGTGCTGTAAGGGTACTTAATAGCCTAGTAGTAGGTCTCTAATATTAATTCATATTCTGTATCAAAAAGACTGCGGAAGCAAATTCATTCTTTAGTTAATTCAGCTGAATCAATGCAGTGGTTTTAGGGGTAAATACGTTCAGTCTTTATACAGCAACTATGTATGTAGTTGTAGATCAAATGAATCCATGTTTAGGCAAGCCCTAGATACAGAAAATACATCTGTTTTTTTTACTTAAATTCACTTATAATTCAAATTCATATTGTCCTATTGTATTGTTAAGCTAAAAGAATATAGAAAGAATAATAACTGATGATGAAAGAAAAAAAACCCAGGTAAAATATGGTTGGCTTAAATTTTTAATCTTCCAATTCTAAAATTCCGCTCTTGCTACCTATCTCACACATTGTCATTTTCCAATATGTTTTTATAGTAAGTATTGGCCATATATTGGAGTGATCATCTCATATTTAAGTGAAGTAATACTGCTTATTTTTCCAATCCCAGCCATCCTCTATCCGGTAGATGCAGAGTCACACACCAGGATTTACAATGAACAAATCTACTAAAGACAAACCCTATTTCCTGCCTCAAGCAGGTAGCAATATCTGGGCTTCAACATATTATTCTAAACTACTAAGCTGTGGCTTATTCTATTATTGCATTTGAAACATGCAGAATGATCATTGTAGAAAGCAGAAATAAATGGCTCGTCCTGTTTATTCAGTTTTATGTCAGAAAAAGTTAAAGAAACATAAGTAAAAAGGTGAAAACCACTAACTGAAGGAGGTTTTCAAGTGCAGTAATCACTATGAAAGACAACTAGAGGTTAAGAGCTGGCAAATTAAATACAAACTGCATTAAGATGACAAGAAAGATTGAAGAAAGTTGAGAAGATGAAAGAAGAAAGAACACAAACCAATGGGGGATAAGGTTGAGTAATACCCAGTTTCTGAAGCTGATTCTTCTGATGACGTCAGTAGAAGTTTTGTTACAAATCCTGACAGGAGAGGGAAAGAGTTTTCTTTGTACTAACTGTAACCTTGACAATTTTATGCATGGCTCATAACATCTGCTTCAGTGAACAGCAGCTGGCTAATAACTTGCCAGAATACCAACTGAATTAGAAAGCTGTGAATCACTGAACTCTACCAATTACATGCTCAAAAGATTCTGTGAACTTCAAAGCTCTGTGTACACAAGTGAGCATTTGTAGCACCGGTTTCCTACAGAAAAGAAATGCTAGTAGTGCATTCAGCAGTCTATGCCATTATTCTCTAGTAAAAATGCTAAATGCGTAACTGTGTGCTTTGTGATTGGTTTTTGGAGGGTCAGCTTGGGCAAACTATTGGAATATATTTAATTCCTATATTTGTTAGACTGGCAATACAACTTTTAATTTGTTGTAAAGTTGTCTAGTGCTTTGCTGGATATCTCCTGGTAATTCACGAAATTAAATAGATTTTCAAATAAGTGTGATCATTTTTGGACTCTTTGTAAGACTCAGGCATTTGAAGTAGGTGCTAGAAAGCCTTTGTGAAATATTAAGCAACAACTTTTTCCATTGGTTTTGTTTCCAATACAGAATCTTGAGAAACTTGAATACTTGGACTGTTTCTAACAGGAAATAGGAGCTTTTGGATTTAGCAGAGTACATAGTTGAATTCTTAGGGCTGTAATTTATGACTAAATGGTTGAATTAAATATCAATATGAGATACAGAAATGCTACTTAGACATTTCTAATGTAGACACCAAAGTGTCTAAAAAATTTAGCTACTTGGTTCCAGGAGTGTGATTCAGACACAAAACTTACATACTTAGACTACTTATATGACATACGAGAATGATGAAGTGATAAAGAGTGATTCAGAAAAATTACATGCTAATCATACAGCAAGAGTAATCTATCATCAGAATGTTTTAATGCTTTCAAGCCACAATAGCTGTAGGAGGATCTGCTGGAGCAAAATTTTGCAACTGGCCTCAAAGACACCAATGGACTTGCAAGCAAATACTGAATTCCAATCTTAGCTTTAGAAAGCTGAGAGACATATTTATTCCTTTCTTCTCAGGTGGCTGTTTTACTCACTTGATTACAAATTATTTCAGCAAGGTACCAGTCTTGAGCAGAGATGGGGAATCACCCTTCAGGCAAGATGTAATTATTAATGATACAAATAAGGCAAATGAAACGTAGACTGACTTTGATTAAGCAGTTGGTGCATTAAACTCTGGGATAAGCAAGCAAAGGCTTCTATGCAAAAGACTGGATCAGATACGACACACCTTGAATCAAGAAGGGAATTGAACTCAAACTCTTTTTCATTTCTGTTTTAATCAAGTCACTCTTATGGAATGTAGGAATACTGGCCGCTCACCTTTTCCATCTATGCTTTCGAGCTAAACTGCAAAAACCTTTTGTGTTAGTTTACAGTTCTAAATAAACTCAACCTCTTGGAAAAAGGTTGATTTCTCTCTAAAACTGATCATCCTTGCACAGGTACTGATTTACGGGAGAAAATAAGGAAATTATAACCTGCTCATTTCCAGTCACAAACACATATAGTTGTACAATGCTTTATCTAGCAAGGTTAGGGTTACTTCTATTCCCCAGGAATTTGGAGATGGGGGTGGTTAGGGAGCTACTGCCATTAAGTAGTCAACTAGAGAATTTCTAGCTTTTGATATCACAGAGTGATGCCTATGCAAAAGCACAACTCAGAATAAAAATGTCTGGACTTTATCTGCCCAACTCTATCTGATGCTGGAATAAGAAAGCAGAACAGGTTGTACGGAAGATTTGCCCAAATTATCAGGACTGCATCTGCCAAACTATAATTGGGCACTGTAACACCCAGGACAGTGAAGTCCAGAGGCACTTTTATATCCTTGTAAATTATTTGGGGTAGGAAGCCAGAAGAGGATAGTAACCCAGGTAATGCCCAGCTGGCTTCAGATATGGAGGAGGTCAGAGAGATTGGTCTGGGGTTGCTTTGGATGAATGAGGCTGTTGGCTTTTTACAATGACAATCAGAGTTAAAAAGCAATAAATGTATAAAGGGAGCACACTCATGGGTGTCCAACAGCCTGCAGAATACTGTTTATGTTGTTGAACATAAGTCTTTGTCTAGAAATCGCTATCCAGCCACTATATCCATCAATGTTAGATTTTATGTCACTGAGTAGTACTACCTGGTCTCTCACCCACCCCACCCTAAACTCACCATGACAATCACAGTTGCATGATCTGTCTCATCATGTTCTGAGAGCACCAGAGTGTCACTTCTTTCTAGAAAAACAAAATTTTATTTTCCAAAGTACTTACACACTGTAAGAATGAACACATGAATATTCGCTTGTCAGGTAAGGATCAGTAATGCTCTGTGAATGCAAAAGAATCGTGTACAAGTCTGCATACACAGGCGTGCAGAAGATTTTTTTTCACTAATAATTTTATGCCTTGCAAATTGAATATTATTTTTATCTTTTTTCCTTTTTTTTCCCCATTGATGACTGTTGCACATATATATTTCTGGGAGTATTTCAAATTTATTAAACTTAAAATCCAGTAATTTGAAAGTTATTATATTTTTAAAATTACAAAATGTCTTAAGTCTGTTAAGAGGTTTCATTTAAGGCCAATCACTACCACTAGCAATTTAGCAGATGTGTTCCTGAAAGGTGAGAATGGCCTTTCTTGATTGAACAACTCATGGTTATTCCTCTGCCAGTGGGATGAGAAATGCTTTATGTGATGCAGCTGTTGAACATCAGAGAATAGTAAATTACTCTAACTACTCTATTTTCCAGAGAGTCCTAGGGTTTTCTTTTAATTTGGTTTATTTAAAAAAAAAATACAGAATTATTGTGCAAACTGGCTGCAGTCGGAAATCTCCTGTTAATAGCCTTAGAAAATGGAAGCTTCTGACACAGAATAGCTGGTATTAATACAAACATATTCACTATAACTGTGTCTAAGCCAAGTCAAGGAAGGAGAAAGAGTTATTTAAATTCTGTCTCTGTTCAGTTCTTGGCTATTTTTGATGCTGTTAATTTGAAAACTGCTAAGTCTAGATAGAAAAAGTGCTAGTACTACAAGTAATTTTTACACAGACAGCCCTTGTAACAACAGGACTGTTAATTGCTGTTAGTGGGCCAGGCTGGAATTATTATCATAGAGACAAAATTTACTTTAAATATTAACAAGATTTTAAATAATTTGTTCTCTGAAACGAAGACCCCAAATCCATCCTTAAAGAAACAGTTGGAAGCAGTTTAATGAGAAGACATAAATAAATAAAGAATTTGAGCAGAACCAAAGCGCCCCATAACATGATTCAGTCCTTTATTTTTGCCCTTTCCTTTTTCCCTCTGCATTTAGTCTTACGTGTGCTTCTGCTATTCAGATAGCACTTCACTTGGTACAAATTTGAATGAACCCTTTAAAAATGCCTTCAGAATAACTTTCTGCACAATTCCAGAAACACAATGCTTGAACAGACTCTTCCCTGCCCTAAGAAGGCATAGGAATTAGGAGAAAATGATTCCTGCATGCTCTGAGGACCCTGGTTTCAGATTGTCCATGATTACCTCCAATAGGATCAGGTACCTTTCAAATAAAGCCATATTCATGTGTTTTTAAGAACAGTGGTGATGACACTAACCCCAAATAGAGGAGCCTTATCTAGAGGTTACAGAATCCTCTCAGAAATGTGTAGACATGGACTAAATTCTCTCCTCAGACTCAGGAGGGTTAAAAGCTGTTTAGAAAATTAAAATTCTATGTAGAATTTCCTTAAATTTTCTGGATTCTTATCAGTAATTATAAAACAAATTATTTTTAATAGTTTTATGACTAAATATTTATTTATTTCATCATCATGATAGTATTTATTTTTCTTGTAACTTTTTCCCACTTCTTTTTTATCATGTTGCTTTAGGTTGAAACAAATCATTTCCAAAAATCTTGAAATGGTAGATTCTTCACTTTAAAAAGATTACTGAAAGTGGAAATTTCAAAGGAGACTAAATTACCAGCTTCAGCAACTTTCAATGAAATTTTTACTTTGTGCATTAGGTACTTTTAGGAATCCTGTCTCTCATAATAATTTAAATACTTGCATTAAAGTGGTAGGCTTTTAGAAGCGGTGAGTAAAAAGAGTTTCTACTGAAGTCAGTCTTATTTGAAAAGTAAGGCAATTTTTTAATCAAAGTGTTGGAATTCTAGCACTCAAATCTGAAGATTTAAAAGTTTAGGACTGAGAAGTTTAAGTAAACTGTGAATTCAGAAAAAAGCCCACAATGAATAAATTAAAAAATTTAAAGTAACTCTTGAAAACATTCCCCAGTGTGGTGTGTAATGAGCAGACAAGGGTTTGTCACATGTTTCTTGTGGGGGAAAACATGAAGGAACAAGCATCGTGGAGTTATTCTGACAGCGCTGTGCCGGTCTTACACCTAAAAGTTGATTCTGTTGCTAGGAAGTGAATGATGGGGGTGGAGTAGAAGTGAGAATGTCCCATTAAGTAATTTTTTCTTGATTTTCTCAGGAACTGAACCTTACGTGAGCATGTTATCTTGTCTATTTGTGCATATTCAATCTTTTTCTTTTTTTCCCAGATAATTTACCAAGTTCAGCTACATTTTTTTGGCAAATTGTCAGGCCTCTATGATTCATGAAAATATGGAGCCTAATGCAGGAGACTGACTGCATCATTGTTCCTATTTAGGTAAAATATGCCTCATGCAAGAAGGAGGAAGAAATCTCACAAATATTCTCACACTAGAATAATTTTAAATCAAAATCATACCTTACTACAGACAGTGGTCAGTTACCATGGCTGAGAAGTAGAATCGCCTGTGAATTTCAAATTGGGGTTTTATGATCACATTTAATTAATTGGGAAAATCATTCAGTTTAATCCATTAAAGAGAAGGCTTTAGTTAATAAAATGGCTAACGACATCTCAGCCTACCTGAGAAACATTCGATTGTTTAGCAAACAGGATCTTAAAACTAGCTACTAGCACTTAACAGTAGCACAGTCAAAACACACTGATACAGACTCTGCAAGAGAAGGTCCTGCAGAGACATGCCACGGTGGGCACAGCTGCATCCCCCCTGCCCTCTCCAGCTGCTAGTTGCAGAAAATTGAACTATTCAGACTTGCAGACACTGCCCCACACAGCCACTAACTCATTCCCCTTGACGGAATGGGCAGAGAGAACTGAAAGGGTAAGTGGGAGAAAACTTGTGGGTTGAGATAAAACCAGTTTAAAAGGTAGAGCAATTAAAAGCAAACAAATGAAACATTTTAAAAGGTAAGGCTCCCCATGCAAGCACAGCAAAACAGGGAATCCTTTCACCACCTTCCATGGGCAGGCAACTGTTCAGCCATCTCTAGGAAAGCTGTCACTCTATCACTCATAGCAGTGATTTGAAAAGACCAACACCATCACTCCAAATGTCCTTTGCTTCCTCTTCCTTCCCCCCAGCTTTATATGCTGACCATGATGCCATATGGTGTAGCATATCCCTTTGATCCGTTGGGGTCAGCTGTTCTGGCTGTGTCCCCTCTAAACTCCTTGTGTTCCCTCTCACCAGCCTTCTGACTGGGTGGTGTGAGGAACACAAAAGGCCTTGGCTCTGTGCAAGGCCTGCTCAGCAATAACAAAAATAACTTTGGGTTATCGACACTGTTTTGAGCACAAATCCAAATCACAGCTTCATCCCGGGTACTATGAAGAAAATAACTCTATCCACCCCTTGAGCCCATGACTTCTCAGTCCAATTGCTGGCACTTTGTTACCTTACTCACCTGCTAGTCTGCTTGCACAGAGGCTCTGAGTGGAGAGCACACTCACACAGGCAATGTTTTATACAGTATTGATTCTGACTAGGACAGACTGCAGTGATCAAGCACAAGGCACAGTCAGACGAAAGCACACCGACCAGCCACCTGTTCACATGCAGCTCAGTCTCTCTACCCTCTTCTTCCTTTGTTTTTCAACATGTTGTTGTCCCCAGTCCACCTTTCACTGCCTTGGGTGTTCCAGCCCAACTATAACTCTTGCACATTTCTGCCAGATCTTTGAGTTTAACTGGGTTTGCTTGATTTAGTCAGGCAGCCTGACTAAACTGCAGCCACCATAGGCATACCTGGTATGCTCCTACCCTCAGGAAAAAATCAACCTGAAAACCTACCCTGTGTGTTAGCCACCAAGGACAAAACTAGTACAAAAATAGAATTTCTGTTGTAGATTCCACATCAGTCATGAGGGGATGTCTATAAAAAGCTGAGAAGCTGATGCAAAGTTGCTATTCCTTATTTCCCTTCATGAGAGAGCATTAAAAGGCAGTTAAGAATGCACTCAACTTTTTCCTAATTTCACTCTACATTTAAGCAATTTCTGCATTTCTTTCAAGGACAATATCTGATTGCTTTCCTACACATTTACAATTTGAGCAATGGTTAGCAGGAAGTAATTAGAAGAATTACTAATTAGGCCTAATTAGAAGAATTTTGAATGAGAATGTGGGCCAGACATTGACAAAGTTTGTGCAAACAATCTAGAGCATTCATTTACTAATAACATATTTTCTTAGGCATAATTTGTCTAAAAGAAATAGCATCAGCAGTTCAGCTATAAATTCATATTTTAAAGCACATTTTATGATTTACTATCATATCTTAAATTTTTCCATAATAAAAAAAATATTACTTTTATCATCCAGTTCTATTGTGAAATAAGCAGATCTTTTTAATACATCTATCCTTTTCTATTATGTTAAATAGAGTACAACAATACCTACAGAAACTGAGGGCTGAAATAGGTTCTCAAAGAAGCAAAGTATGCACAGTTATCATCTGGCCTGGTAATGAAAAATACAACCAGTGTATGCCACAGGGTGAGTGGTAAGTGCGGGACAATTCCTACCTTCTTTGAACTACATCCACTAAGTGACTTGTAGGTGGCAAAGAATTAGGAAATGCATTCAGGCAGAAGGATTGTTTTTTAAGGCTACATAAACTCATGGAGTCTTTTGTTTTTACAGATCTCCATACTCAACTGTAGCCAAGGATTTGCCACTTCTTCAGCGCACTGTCATAATTATACCAAAATTGCCACTGTATACATAACCTTTTCCTTCAACTTTGTGGAGCAGTTTATGCTAGAGCTTTGTAGCCATCCCTAACATCTAGGAAGAGGAGTAATTCTATTAAAAAGTCATGCTTAATTTTGTCATTATGCAAACCCAATGTAATGCATTTTTAAACGTATTTAATGAATAAAACATGCCCTCTGTTTAAATGAGGAATACTCTGTAGCAAAGCTTTCTGGAAAGCAGTAGTTAGAAAATTTAACAATATTTTTCCTCACCTTCATTTAACTATTGATATATTCAAATGATAACACCTTGTAAATAACTTACTCCAGGATGAGACTGTCAAGAAAGTATTGGGCATTTTCAGTTCTTTTGACATACTGAATGAACACTTGATATATTTTATTTAATTCAATCACTTTATCAGAAAGACTGCTTAACAAAGTGGTAATCAATATATCGCAGATTTTGAAAATTAATCTTTCAGAGGAGCATGTCTTCTCAGTGGTCAATCAGAAAGCTGGACCAGGATGAGAAAGGATTTCTCCCATTCCCCAGTGTCATAGCCTACCAATTATTAGTTTAGTACATCACAAAAAAAAAAAAAAAATCCTTGTGGTGCTCAGATGTTCTTTTTTTCCTAGCAAAAAATTAACACACTAATGCAAAATATCATTTAAAGGGGGCTTCTTGGAGTGAAACATGCGTAACTCTTTATCTGAAGAAAGACAACCTATTTTAGGACTTTGCAGCACCTTTAGCCTTAGATCACCTTAATATACGTTTATTGTGACAGCAAAACAGGCCAGGCTGAGACATAAAGGAAAATAGCACACAGAGATTGAGGGTTTCACCCAAGTTACACGCAAAACAGATTAATCATACTGTAGTAACCTGAAGTTATTTAAAACTTTTTATGGTGTCATCTAATCTGGTTCAGAACAATTTCAGCTGTCAGCAACAAGCTGTGCATACTTTTCAGGCATTTGCGTCATGTATTTCTCCAAAGTTTTAAGTTCATACAGTATGAAAAATAAATATATTTTGATTTATTAGAACTGAAATAATCTTAATAATTATTTTTCAAATCTGATATGGTGAGAGATAAATTACTCATCAAAGGTATCAAAAATCCATCTGTGGGAGGGAAGAGTTGCTTACTAGCCCATTAAATGCAGGAGGTAACTCCTAATGAAAGAGTTTTATTTATGTATCCCTGATTTTAGCTAAGACTGTGGATATCTCTCCACATGCTGAAAAGAGGCAGTAAGTGACTATAAATTTTACAATAGCCTAATTCCCTTGCAAGATCTTAGGAATGAGATGGAATAAAACATGTTAAATATGATTTAGACATGCTGGTCTAAAACTACCGAGCTATAGGGCTTTTTCTCATTAAAAAAATACTGTATTTGTACTTTTTTGACATTGCAGGGTTGAAGTGGGTTTGTAGAGCCAGGTTTTGGTAGGAGGGGCGCTACAGGGGTGGCTTCTGTGAGCAGCTGCCAGAAGCTTTCCCCATGTCCAGCAGAGCCAATGCCGGACAGCTCCAGGATGGACGTGCCCCTGGCCAAGGCTGGACCGATGAGAAATGGTGGTAACATCTCTATGATAACAAGATGAAGGATAAGGAGGAAAACAAAAATTTACTGCACTTATGTAACTGTGTCCAGAGAAGAGCAGGGTGAGGACATGTCAGAGAAACAGCTCTGCAGACACCGAGGTCAGTGCAGGAGGGGCAGGAGGTGCTCCAGGTGCTGGAGTTGGGATTCGCCTGCAGCCCATGCTGAAGACCACGGTGAGGCAGCTGTGCCCCTGGAGCCCATGGAGGTCGGTGGGGATGCAGAGATCCACCTGTGGATCCACCTGTGGAGGAGACCCACACTGGAGCAGGTGGATGCCTGAGAGGAGGCTGTGACCGCCTATGAGGCCTGTGGAGAGAGTAGTCTACTCTGGAGCAGCCTGTCCTTGAACCCTGTGGAAGTGTGACCCACACTGCAGTAGTTTGTGAAGATGGACTCACATTGGAGAAGTTCATGGAGAATTATCTCCTGTAGGCAGGACTAAGCTGGAGCAAGGGAGGGACTCCTCTCCCTGAGCAGTGGCAGGAACAACCTGTGATGAACTGACCATAACCCCCATTCCCATGTCCCTGCACTGCTGGGGGAGGAGGTAGAGCTGGGAAGGAGAGAGGAGTGGGAGAAAGGTGTTCTTAAGGTCTTATTCTACTTGTCATTATCCTGCTCTGATTTTGTTAGTAATAAATTCAATTAATATCCCTAATTATAGCTTGGTTTGCCAGTGACATTATTTGGTGAGTGATCTCTCCCAGTCCTTATCTCAATTCATTAATCATTCACTATATTTTCTCTCCCCTGTCCAGCTGTGGAGGGGAGTGATAGGGAGGCTTTGGTGGGTGCTTGGCATCTAGCCAGAGTCAACCCACTATGAGGGGTTTTTTTTTCCTTCAATGGCAGGTTCAATTTTAACTACAAATTACCTCACAAAGTTGTTTCTTCTATTAATATGACTTTTTCACAATTATATTTTAGCTTGCCACCTTTTTTGTGTAATTCACCTACTTCAGGCCCTCAGTTAATAAAACTTTCATTAATATTTGAATGAAATCAACTGATATCCTCAACTCATGTTTCATTTGTCAAGTAAAATTACAGAAGGTTTAACGGGTCAGGAAGGATAGCATTTCCTAATTTGGAACTATTGCAAAATCAGCTCTGAAGTTTAGAAAAGAAACTTTTTATAATGGTGGGTCTGATTTAGGTTCACAGAGTCAGTTATGAAAAATGTCTGCCTTTGGGGTAAGAAACTGACTATAATGCACATATATAATTAATAATTTATAGTATCTATAATGGAAAGGCTTCATCAGTCCTCAGGTTGGCTCCCTCAGTCCTTTCTTCTAACCGCGCTGTTAACAACACCTAAATACAGGGTCAGAGAATTTCAGCTATGTAACAATACCAGAATTGGTTCCTGACTGATCCTTATCACACCTGGATTCCTGTTAGTGAAGCAAGAATTTCATTAAACTTCTAGTTTGAAATAGAAATGGTCTATTGACGTTAACTTGATTAAAACATTACAGATGAAATAATAACAATATCTTACAAAGTTTCACTAAGATATCAGAATAAGATATAATACTATTTATAAATAAATCACCAAAAGTGTATCATGTCTGGAGGCAATAGTCTTTCTACCCTATTAAGAATTCTAATCTACTGAGCCATATACTCAATAATTAATTATTTAGCCTTGCTCTGACTTGAAAGAATTCATCCACTCTGATGTTGCTTTCACACCCATCTTTTTCTATCATTCTACCTTTCCAACATTTCTAGAGTAAGAACTATTTTTCATGAAAAGTAGATTTTCACACAAATATGATCTATTTTTGCATTTGAAGACAGCACAATATAATATAAAACAAGTAATCATCAGAGCTCAGTTCAGCGTTCTTTCTAGTAATCATGTGTCTCCAGAGACACCAAAATACTTGTCAACTATGCTACTAAATTGGGTCACGTAATGTTAAAAACATCAAAGCTGGTCTTGTATCCCCCAAAAATAATTCCTAAGAAACTCATTTTATAATTTTGTATAATTATAGCTTAAAAACATATACAGAAATCTGTCATTTTTTCCTCTGGGGTGCCTTCAGGCCTTTGCAGTGATGTCTTGATCTTGAAGCTGCTCCAATTTATATGAAGACAAAAAGATTCAACAGATTTACTATAAAATTATTTAAACACTTTTTTCTTTTTCACTGTTTCAGAGCAACTTATGAATTCATTATTTAGAAGGACTATTGTTAACACATTAAAGTAATCTGACTCACAGGAATAATCAAGATATACATTTCAGCAATTCTTCCACAGATATAATTCAATTTTCTCTGACTTGCATGATTTTTCATAACCTCTCATTTTATGAGTTTTTTTCAATATTGTGTAACTGATCTGAAATTACAAAATAGCCACTTCAAGCACAGATGCACTACTGTCTCACAAAATTTAACTTTTTCTGCTTTTATTTTCAATCCCCCGCCATTAAACCAAGCATCTGGCCCCCTTCAATGTCATAGAAGCATAGAATGGCTTGGGTTGAAAGGGGCCTTAAAGATCATTTAGTTCCAACCCCCCTACCATGGCCAGGGAAACTTTTCACTTGACCAGGTTGCTCAAAGCCCCATCCAGACTGGCCTTGAACATTTCCTGCAGGGGGGGATATCCACAACTACCCTCACCTTCCAGTACCTCACCACTCTCACAACAAAGAGTTTCTTCCTGGTAACCAAACCAAACCTATTCTCCTTCAGTTTAAAGCCATTCCCCTTTGTCCTGTCTCTACAAGCCCACATAAAAACGATGTCCCCATCTTTCTTGCAGGCTCCCTTCAGGTAGTGAAAGACCACAGTTAGGTCATCCTGAAGCATTCTCTTCTCCAAGCTGAACAAACCCAATTCTCTCAGCCTTTATAGCAGAGGTGCTCAATCTCCCTAATAACCTTGGTGTCCCTCCTCTGGGCTCATCCAACAGGCCAATGTCCTTCCTGTGCAGGGGACACCAGAGTGCTCCTCGTGGGGTCACACAAGAGTGGAGCGGAGGTGCGGAAACCTCTTCCTCAACCTGATGGCTCCGTTGCTTTTGATGCAGACCAGGATGCGGGCATTCTCGGAGCACTTGGTGACTTCCAGCTCCTCCTTGTTGTCCACGCTACGTGCATTACTGGGAAGGCACCTCAGCTGGGCTTTTAGCTGTGTTGCCTTCCCACAGGAATACCCCTTAACTCCTTTGAGACATTTTCCTGGTTTCCCTGTTGGCTTCTGTTACCTCAGGAGTCCCTGGCTCATCCCTGTAAAACTGCAAATGTGCTCCAGTGCGGCCAGCACATTTCAGAGTCAGGGCAGAGAGCCCTCACTAGCACCTCTAAGCCTCCCATATCACCCCATAATTTCCCAGAAAAAGCTCCCTGGGGGCGGATTTTGTCCAGGTGGGGGTGGCTGTTGTCCCTGTTGGCTCCACCCATGTGAGTGAGCGCTGCCTTTGAGTCAGAGCTCCACCACTTCCTGCTGGGAAGGTGAGGTTGGGGTGGCTTTCTCTGCTCTGGTTCTGAGGTCTTGCTGGGTAGGAAAGCTCACCTCCCTCCCATGATGTGATCTTCAGCTCCAGAACATTTCATCTTTGAAATATATCATCTTTGAAATATATACTTTATTACATACACACATATATATGTATGTATGATGTATTTCTTCAAAAGATAGGAGGGCATTTAGGATATTTCAATTTTTTTTTTTT
>VZRO01008203.1:105377-150992 GCA_013397915.1 Daphoenositta chrysoptera
AGGAAAGTATAGCAATACAGAAATTAAGGGACAGGCCTGGGTTACAGTATTAGTTCTATAAATAGATTTAGATGGATTTTCACACTCTCTCAGGAAGTAAATTCACAAATGGCCTGATCTAATTCTCATTCAAATCAATAGCAGCCTTTATTAGGCTTTGAGACTAGTCTATTTAGTCTTTCTGTGTCTGAGTTATATTGCTGTAAATGGAGGACATCTCCTTTAATCACAGAAGTGAAGTGAGAATGAATGTTTAATAATTTATGAAGAGTCAAACAGTGCTCAGAGGTAGACCATAAAAGCAAGCAGACAGCTCCTTTCTGTATCTATTACTGAAAATACTGCACAAAGTCCAGCTCATCTAAGTTTTTTGCCCTGGCTAGGGAAAAAGGAGCATTGCTCAGATGACCCTGAAAACTCCTATCCTTTTTCTGTGATGGGGCAGGAAACTCAGGTGCGTTACAAGCACTGCTTCAAAATGATGACTAAAGGGAAGTTATTCGATGACTTTATGTCTACCTATCCTTTCTAGTTCTCTGTATATCCTAGAGATTTGAGTCATGCTCCCAAATACACCCTCCGTTCAGCTAGTGGTGTTGCGCTATTGCCACACATAGTCACTGGACGGGAAGCACAAAAGGATTTGTCTATAGTGATAAGCTCTCTCTCTCTGCTAATACTGGGTATAAGCAATAATATTTCATTATTTTTATTCAGTGTGGTTCCTGGCTTTTGGTATCCTTTAATATGGCTGAGTATTATCTGGATGACTATGAGCAGGCACAGACCAAAACCAGTCCAGGCACTGTGCCAGCAGTGAAATGATATTCTGGAACAAAGGACAGTGTTCAAGGATGTGTCTTGCTCCTATGCAAGTTTACCCACACAGCTGTGCCCAGACTGCTCTCAAAGCAACAGAATGAGCAATTTCTGATCTAAAACTGGGTGTTAGAACTGCTTAGCCATGGGAAGAAATTGATGTACAGTTCACAGTTCTCACAAAACTATATTTCAGGGCTCTTGAAATGTTCAGAGCTCTGACGTTCCTGTTACAGAACAGATTTGGCACATCTCAGTACTGACTTAGACTTTTTATTAAAGCTGCTAACACCACTCTTGATCTTGTACAGGGTTCTACACTGGACTTTTTATTGAATCACGGGAAAAAAAAAGGCATGCTTTCTCATCCCCTGGGGTAAAAGTAGATAAAGATAGTACAATAAGAAATTAAATGTTTAGCTAAGCAATCTACCAAGACAGTTAAAATAAAACTGCTGTTCAAAAATACAATTTTAATTATATTCAGATTTGCAGCTAACAGATTAATTCAATGTAGAACATCTCATTATAAAATAATAAGGTAAATTGATGATATCTTTGCACTTTGATAGGAGATGCAATTCAATACTAAATTAGACTGCTTTCATGAAATCCAGGTATCCCACAGTATTTAGGGTCTATTTTAACATTTAAAACAGCTATGTATCTGTAGCTCTGTATCTTCAAACATTTTTGTCTTGGTTATTTCATTATTTGTTTTACTGCTTCGTTTTCAAGTACACTCATGAACCTAGTAGCCAGATTGAGAAATCTACAAATACCACAATGCATCACTGAAAATACTAAAGTCTGATAAAGAATATTTTATAAGTTTGTTTTTTTTAATTCAAATAAAACAAGGATAAATTGATAAGTGTACTTAAAAATGGCTACTTAAGCTGGCTGAACATAGGTACTAAGTTTGCAAAAACTAAATATTGTATGATTCAATGACTGAGATTGTCATAATTAATAGATCATACTTTCACAAAAAATTGCACTTATAGGAAGAAAATAAAATTAAAAACTGTTCAGACTAAAAGTTCAATCTTTGAACAAAAGACATTTATCTTTGGTTAAAAGAAAACCAAAATATTTCAGCATTAGTATTATTAAACATAAATAGGCCAATTATTTGTTTACAATCAAATCTTCTATCTATAAGAGGTTTTCTTTTTACATGTATGTGGACTTGAAAATGCACGATTTCAGAAATAATAAAGTGCTTTATTAGGTACATTTTTACAGCTTGAGCTGCCAGAGTGAAAAAGCGTGTTAGAAATGTTAATTACTTGCTTTATTGCTCCAATAGCTCAATATATATGTTTATTGATATATTTCGTTGATATATTGCCTTATTTCCTGAGTACTAGAGCAGCTGGAGCCTATACTGGTATCTGAAAATTAGGACTTTTCCCACCATCAATAACAAAGGGTCATTTCATTTAAAAATTACCTTCATTTACTTAATATCATGTGGTTTCCCTTAAATAGGCAGCAAAGGTATCATTAGGGCTTTTTAGGGAATAAGTCCAATCCTGATAATTGTGAAGTTAATTTAACTGTGAAATGGAAGTATCTGCATGCCAGAAAATGTTCTCTAGTAATCTGTGGGCAATAAGCTCAAATAGTATAAATTTGTATAAATCTATTGAGTAGTGGATTTACACCATCAAAGATCCTAGCTCCATGTTAAAACTTGCTCCTATTCCTAGTAAAGTTTATGTAGGATAGTGAATTATGCAAATAGAGCTATCACTGGAACTTCCATCCAATTGTTGCAATCTTAGTTTTTATTATAAATGACTGTCTTTCTCAGACAGAAAGAAAAGGGCAAAGAATTCAATAACATATCCTAAGCCAGACCTAAACTCATATAAACCTTTTCTGAAGCCTTAGGGATTACAGAACTCTTTTATGTAGAGCTGAAGGGAAGGGATGCCATCCAGAGGGACCTTGACACAGCTGAGAGGTGGGTAAATGCAAACCTCACAAAGTCCAACAAAGCAAAGTGCAAGGTTCTACACCTGGGGTGTGGCAGTCCCAGACACACCTACAGGCTGGGCAGAGAAGGGATTAAGAGCAGCCCTATGGAGAAAGACTTGGGGCTGATGGTTGATGAAATATTTGAAATACTGAGCTGGCAGTGTGCACTTGCAGCTCACAAGGCCAGTCGTATCCCGGGCTGCATCCAAAGGAGTACGGCCAGCAGGTGGAAGGAGGTGACTCCCCCACTCTGCTCTTCTGAGACCCTTCCTGGAGCGCTGCATCCAGCTCTGGTGTCCCCACCATAAGAAGGACATGAAACTGGGGCAGCAAGTCCAGAGGAGGGTCATGAAGTTGATAAGATTGCTGGAGCACACCCCTTACAAAGACAGGCTGAGAAAGTTGGGGCTGTTCAGCCTGGAGAAGGGAAGGTTGTGTGGAGACCTCACAACAACATTCCAGTGTCTGAAGCGGCCTACAGGGATGTTGGAGAGGGACTCTGACAGAAACTCTGGTAATAGGACGAGGAGTAACGGGTACAAATTGTTCTTTAAGGTCCATTCCAATCCCTTAACATTCTATGATTCTATGATAAATTCATCCTTGAAGAGAGCCATTCCTACGAAAAGACTGCATAGAACAGCCACTTTATTCACAGAGACTGAGTTTATAGAACAAGCAGCAAATTCTTCTAACAGCCCAAGGATGCATCTTGCATTGAGATTTGTGCCAAAATACTCTGGTCTCAGTGATTCTTTTTCACCTTCTAATAAGAAGATTGACATGGTTTAATGTCCCGCTTTGGATTTGATTTCCCTTTACAAGTGGAGCTGCTCTGGAAGACAAGTGTATCAATCTTCATACAGCTTTCATACAGGATATTTTTCTCAGGTCCAGGATAGCATTATGTACAGAAAAAACCTGGTAATTCAAAGGCAAAGACATTTCCTGTGACTGCAGGAAGACAGGTTTAGGCTTGTCTTCTTCCAATTCTTGAACTTTTTTTTATATGAATGTAATGAATTTTCTATTCAATTAGTTTTGCTTGGTTCTGAAGGTCTTTTCATGATAAAAAAGAGGTCTTTTTGGAGCTCCTGTATAAGAATATGAAGAAGCCATATAGTTACGGTACACGCAACCAGGAATACTAAATATGGCTTTGGGGAAAACTATGGTAAGTCGCATCTTAGATAACTGCATGCTTTTCATGACCAAGGTTTTCATTACTGGTTATGGGAGTTCTGGATTTAGTCAAATTTTCTACTTTACAGAACACATCAGAAATAATGTAAGGAATCCAAACTGTTTAATAATAACTAAACTATTCTGTCTGGAGAACTGCTTTGCTTACCCTAGATTAGAGCCTGGCTGTGACAAATACATCAAATGTGGACAGTTAAAAAGTTAACAGGGTAGTTCAGAAAAAAAGATGAGCCAACAGGATAGCACAGATATATTTTAAGTCTTCTCTGGATAAACTTTTCTTCATCCTTACTAATCAAAGAGGTAGACTAACAGATTAAGTTTTATCAACCAACATCACGTACATAGTACTTCTCTCCACTTTGTAATTTTAGTATGTATTACTAGTCAAAAATATGCTGTGGAGAAACTGTTTTATGTTTTGTCTTAACTATGATCTGCTCTGTTCCACTTTTATCTGATAAAATCAGACAGCAGTTTAAAAACCAATTTAAATCCAAGTTTCTATGGATTATTTTATGTCTGGTAAAACTGTGGTAAATTACAATTAGTAAGTAACCTTGTATTAGGCTCCAATTTAAGTATTGTTTCTTAAATTGCAAAATAATGTCATTTGTCATCTAAACTAAACAAATAAAATATAGAGTGTGTCACTCTCAGTTTGATCCATTCTTAATTTGCAAACTCATGAATTTGCATATACACTTCTGTAGTCTTGTAAATTGCTTTTTGAAATTGGTTTTTGAAATAACCTGCTTTTTTTCTGCCTCACATTACTGTACTGACTGACAATTATTTGCATCATGAGAGGGCAAAGGAAACTCATGACATCTGACCATACTGGTCTTGTACTTGTACTGCTTCCTGCTTTTTGCAGGTCTTGTACTGCTTCCTGCTTTTTGCAGATTTCATAACATACATGCATCTTGCTGGCATCATTAGTAGCTGTCTTCATTGATACAGAAATTCTAGGACATGTGGTAGGGTTAAATTACTCTCACTTAATAACCACTTTTGGGTTGTTTCTTTTTTCACATACTCACACTAACTGGTCCCTCAATGCATCATTTAGGATCTCGGAACTGGCAATGCTCTGTTAATTTTCTTAATTCAGCCACTTAAAAAAAATTATAAATGGAGAAGCAGTCTGAAGTCACCAGCAGCTGAGGGAATAAGTGATGTTATGTAGTTTCGACAATCTAGGCAAATGTTTTCTGCACTGGTTTAATAGAATCACTTAGCTTATGCAACAGCTTAAAAAGGTTAACCACCATTACAGTCACTGAAACCACAAAGTAGGTTTGGTTTTTTTTTTTCAATTTAGGGTGTTAGGTAGTTCATATTATTTGAAGCCTGAGATACAGATGGGGCAGTTCTCTATTGAGCTATCAAACAATTCCATTTCCCCCAAGTTAGACATTAACCTCTTTTCTGTTTTAAACAAGTGATTTGCTCACAGTACCAGTAACTACATGTTTCTTTTTTCCTTATGTTTTTTGCTAGATTTCAATCCTATTTTTTTTACAATTTTTATGGGAGGTCATTCTGTCCTCTGTGTTATGTTCTGTGCAACTGCCTTAATAATTATATTATGAAGAAAAGAAATAATGAATTTTATGGTGTAAATGGCATGTTTAAGCTTTATTCAGATAAAAGTATTTTGGATCTAAGAAATGGTGAAGTAATCATAATACAAGAATTTTAAAATTATTTAAGGACATATCAACTTCTTTTACACTCAGTATGTAAAGAACTTTTCATTTGCATACTTTTCAACAATCACTGAATGCAGTTTTATAGATCACATACATGAAAATATGAGGGTTTGCAGCTTATATCTTTCTGTTTCCCCGTGTTTATACATTGTGTGCTCTACAGTGCAACATTTGGCCATGTGTTGCATAAAAACAAAATCTTTCTTCTTAACAGGAGGAAGATCCATGCTATTTGTCAATATATTGTGAATGTCTATATTTATATTAGCTAAGAAATCACTAGTTAGTAAGCAAAAACAAAAAACCAAAAAGCTCATACAAGCTTGCATCACTGAGCTAAATCCAGGGCATACTCACTTTTTAATAATGGGCGTACATTCGAGCCCCATCTCAAAAACAGTAGAACTGAAAGACACAAAACCAGGATCATGTTGCATTTCCAAATATAAAATCCTAAAAAAAATAGGACTTTTCAATCTGGAAAAGAAACAATAAACAGGTGACATATGTCTACCAAATCAAGAGCAGCATGGAAAAGAATAGTCAAGGATTGTTGCTGATTTTCTTCTTCGTGTTCAAACCCACCGGTTCAGCTGAATATTAGAACCTAGACCATTTATTTCTGATGTTGTGTAACAGGAGAACATATACCTTTTCTGTCTATAGTGAGAGATGCCACTCACAGGCCATTAATGCCCTTCATTCACTTTTTGAAATGTAGCGAAGTTATCACTGCAAAACTTTGCAGTTGGCTGAAGTTCCAGGTGTACATATAGTCTAGTGGAAGATGTTCCTGCCCACAGCAGTGGAGTTTGTAAATAGATGAATTTTAAGGTCCTTTCCAACCCAACCCATCCTATGATCCTATGAATCTATGGCTGCAAATGCCAGAATTTTAAATCAGAATTCCTAACAGTATTTCAGTGCAGATTACTTTAATTTGAAATTCTACCTGTCTTCTTCTACACCTTTAAGCTGCTGAACTGCTAAAGTATAAAATAATAGAGTCCACTCCTCTCTTTTAGGTAAGTAGATTAGTCTTTGCACCCCTGTTTATTACTTCTTCATAATATTTAAACTTTGTATAGCTCAAAAACAAAACCAACAAAAAAAGGCCACTAAACTGCATAATACAGATCCACTTGTAAAAAAAAGGACATACAGAAGCTGTAAATATACTTAAGTGAAAAATTGTGGAGTAATTGGAGACAGGAAAATTACTTTGACAATTTAACTCAAAAAGTAGGATAATCTACTGGGAAAAGGTAAAGGGGCTTGGGATTTTTCTTTTTTTAAATTATTTTTAGTATCTCAGGTCATCTATTTAAAGAAACAAAAATTGGTGGATTTGTGTTTGCTGTTGCACTGATAACAGCCTGTACAACAGAATTATGCAGGTAATATTTTGTCTTAAGTGGCATTGTAGATCAGTGAACACTCATTTAATACTTTGAGGAAAGATGGACACTAGAATTGTAAGTCATATGTCAAGAGTCAAGAAGCGTAATGCAAGTCCTTTCCATTAGACAAATTTGTGAAGTAAAACTTCTTATTAAATACATCTCAATATAATTACTTTATTTATCCTGCAGAAGAGGAAACTGAGGAGACACCTCACGGATCTCTTCAGCATCCTCATGAGAAGCAGACGGGCAGGTGCTGATCTCTTCACCCTTGTGACCCAGTGATAGGACTCAAGGAAATGGCCTGAAGCTGTGTCAGGGGAGGTTTAGGTTGGATATCAGGAAGAGGTTTTTCACCCAGAGGGTGGTTGGGCACTGGAACAGCTCTCCAGGGAAGTGGTCACAGCACCGAGCCTGTCTTAGTTCAAGAAGCATTTGGGCAACGCTCTCGGGCACATGATGTGACTTTTGGGATGTCTCATGCAAGGTCAGGAGTTGGACTTGCTGGGTTCTTTCTAACTCAGCATATTCTATGATTCTATGGCAATTTCTACCATTACTCTTAGCAGTGAAAGAAACATAGAGAAAGAAACTTCTAGTTAATAATATTTTCAGTTTTATATATATATCATTGATATATCTATTCCTGTTTCAGTCATCAAGACAGGAAAAGCCAGAGGGAATGCCTTTATCCCAGGTTCTGACACTATTTTCAGTATCACATTTTGGAAGCATGGTCAAATAGAAATATATGGATCTTTGAAGTACTGTGAACACAACTTTCTGCCTACACCTGTGTTTGGATATCCTCCAGAATAATAGAAAAGATACTGCAAACTGTGGCAGTTACAAAGCTTTGATTCTGGAAATCTGTTTTCATGAAACTCCCCGTTTTGGCTCTGTCAGTACTTAAAAACCCACTAATTTACAAAAAAACAACAACAACAAAAAAAAAAAAATTCTAGGCAAAATTATATTAAAGATTCTCAAGTATAAAAAAACTTCAGAGATGCCTTTTTATATTTCTGCTTGTCTCTTCAATATATTGCAAATTCAGCAAACCAAAATCCTTCTGCTGTAGTAGTTTATTTAATCACTGCTGGAACTCTAGGCATCAGGTCTAGATGTCATCTTACAGTGGCATTCTAGTTCAAAATACTCTGCAAAAATTTAAGGCCATGTGGCAAAAAAGGGACACCTATTCATGGACACTGCTGAGATCAATTTATCAGTTTAGCAAGGCTGTGTCAGGAATAGCTCAGCATTCACTCACACACACAGAGGTACACACATGCATGTACTGTAGTAGGGCTCTGAGGAAGACATTTTTACAAGTAGATTGTGATTTCAGTCTGAATATAGGCAGGATACAATCACAGGCCTTGGTTGTAGAGACCTATATGTTAGTACCTGAGTGACTGCTCTGTAACCTGAGCACGTACTCTGATGTCAGCATGCATTGCTTTTAATTACGTCCTGTACGAGCTCATTCCCAAGGAGAGGTGTAAGAACACAGTGTCCAGAGTGAACCTCCATGTACCACATCCGAAGTTGGGTATTGTACAGGTAAAAGATTGATAGCTTTGCTCACTTGGAAAAATATTTTAAAAAGTCAGAAACAGTGAGGCTGACCACCTCAATCATAGATGGGAGCTATGAGCAGCATGCTGTAGTCCACAAACAGGTTCTCATCCAGCAGTGCAACAGACAGGGTTCCCAGCGTTGTGTGGGATGTAAGATTGCTGTGATCTTTTCTATAATTTCTATCCTTTACACAATAAAATAGATAAAATTGAGTTTTTCTAATTGAGATCCCAAAAATACTGGTACTGAGTGGGAGTTAACTTAGACAGCCTTGGCACCATTTCAGTGGGTTGGCTTAGAGGAGCCTGAGGAAACACAGTGATCCCCACAGCCATGCCCAGTGTCAAACTGCCCAGCAGCCCAGGCCTGGCATGGGCTCTCTGCCTGTATGCATTTTCCCCCATACGCTGTCCTTGAGGAGGGGGGGTTATTTCATGGGTCATCAATCAAGTCAGACAATGATGATATCACACTACACCTTTCCAGCAGTCTCAGGCTGTGTTTCTGACATGTCTTAGCCCAGGGTCCCTGCCATGGCTCATCCCACTCAGTTCTTTTTTATGCTGTCCTGTTGCTGCATCTTATGCTGTTTGGTCACTCTGCTCGTGGGCAAGGCAAGGTTGTAATGTTCTTGCGATAATTACCTGGAGGTCCTTTTCTATTAATTTTTAAGTCTTCTTTGCAGAGCCTAATAAAAAAAAAAATACTTGGAAGTAACTTGCTTTCATTATAATCAAGTCATCTTTTTAATAAATGATTGTTCACTTGGCAATGAGAGCAAGTCAGTGCAATGTCTGGTAACTGTCAGTCAGGTTTGATTGCAGCACCGATTTGATCAAATTGCAGTTGATGAGTATCTCCAGTTTAAGTCACTTTGCATGCCTGTTTCCAGTTTTAGAAAACTATTTTGATGAGTGAAGGAATATTAACACTAAAAGTAAACAAGAAGATGATTAGATGGGCAACAGATTTTATCCTCCTGCTATAGATACATTGATATATCTTTTTAAGAACTTGTAGTAGAGAGCAGCTTGACAACTTTATTGGTTTTATGTTGGATTACT
This sequence comes from Daphoenositta chrysoptera, assembly GCA_013397915.1. Classification (NCBI taxonomy): domain Eukaryota; kingdom Metazoa; phylum Chordata; class Aves; order Passeriformes; genus Daphoenositta; species Daphoenositta chrysoptera. The sequence goes on from VZRO01008203.1 coordinate 115,152, forward strand.
TAAGTAATATTTCTGACAACAAGAAATGAAAAAGCAAATTAAGCAATTCATCCATTTTCAAGATGAGGACTTGTTAAATATACTTGCAAAGCTGATCTTCCCAAATCAAAAGAAAAAAATAGTGTTGTCTATCAGTCAAATGAATTTTGTCTACAAAATGAGACAAATCTGCAGCTTAAAAACTGACAGCTGAACAAACAAGCATTACAAAATCAACAATTTTATTTGTATATTTGTAAAGGTTTGCAATTGTGTGGGCTGCAGAGATTATACTTTCTCAGAGCCCAAATCTACTTCTTAGAAAAACCCAATACACAACACAAACAAAACACACACATACCCCTCAACAAACCCTGAAGTTCAAATTCAGCCCTAATTCTATACTTTTATAAGGAAAAAAATCTAAGAGAAGGTATGCCTTCAGGTATTGAAGCAATTTTCTTGTCCGTGGATGCTTAATGTCACTCAATATCGTTTGTCCCTTACTCTTTCCCCACCTCTCTTTACAATAGCCCCGATAACTGTTTGACACAATAAGTGCAAGAAATGCTTTTGGAGTGCTGGCAGCGTGGAAGGTACATTAAAGGGACCTCTCTGATGCTGAGGTCTAATAGCTGAGATTGCCCTGTCTCTCCCTTCTGGGGGGAATCAATATAGGTATCTCTGCTCATAGCCATCCATTCACACTAAATTTTCAGGTATTTATTCCCTTTGAGACTTGTATGTCTTTGAGAAACTTAAAAATTTTGACAATTAATCACAAGTTTTTAGGCATAAACCTGGTTACAGATGAACTACTTGACTTTGAGTGGATAATTTTTGCATTATTTTGTTTTTCATTTTCATTGAAATGTTGGCATAATGTTATAACATTAAAACTCAGCCATCAAATTCTATCAAGAAAGAACTTGAGACAGGAATTAAATCCTCAAACTTTCTAACAGTCTGGAATTAGCAATTGGATTAAATAATTTCTTCCCTCCCTAAGAACATTCAAAATAATTTCACAACTAAATGTTGAAAGCTTCTTTGTAGTGTTTAATTGGAAACCATTACTAATGATGGAACAGTATAGATCCTTTTTTTACCATTTAGTAAAATTGCAGCTAAAAAACACGAAGCCAAGTTTCTTTCATTTGTAAAACTTTTGGCTATTACTTATGTGAAAGACTATTTCTTATTTATACTATAACCCCTACAAGATTCTGTGCTACAGTTAGTAGTATTATTTCAGGTCCATTAGTGCTAAGTTTCATTTTTCAAGGTCTCTCAGGGCAGCTGAAATAATAGCAAAAAATTGAAGACATACGCTACTAATGAAGTCTGTTTCATAACCTCAGAGCTATGTTCTTGCACCATTTTGACAAAAAGTAATTACTTTCTTTATTTTACCCAACGGCTAAACTTCTAACATAAGAAAAAAGAGAGTGGGAAAAATACACATTGCATTAAATGGGCAGAATAGGTGAAAATAGAATGACATAATGCTTACTAGTAAGCCTATAAGTGCTAACTGAAACTATTCATATACCCACCAAAAAGAAGTTAAGAGTAGAACTGTTTGCTAGTTTTCCAGTAAACACTATTTTTAAGACAGAGAAAATGTACACACATGCGCGCACACACACATATATATATGCTCATTTTTATTTTAATCAGAGTGAATTATTCATGTCACTAATAATGAATGTAGTTTTAGAGCAAAGTAGGCTTGAGTTCTGGTTAGTAATGTATGTTTTTTTTCGTAACAGGTGTTACAGTCTGATGTAAAGTTTCCCATGCTGAATTTTAATAATATCATTTGGAGAGGTTTTTTTTCAACTCTAATTATAAGATGTTTTTTTCTCTTTTGTTTTTCCTTCTTACCTCAAAAGCAATCCCAAGGTTTTGCAGCTTTTAAGTGGGGTGGTTACAAGAACAATAATCAGTGATCTCTAAGCCAAAATATATTTGCTAAGAAGAATAGATATAATATGCACTTATTGATGTTTATTTTCAGATTTCTTCTCTGTGTCAAGCACAAACCAGCCCCTATGGTCCAGTTTAGAGCAGCAGCACAGACCAGAGGAGCAAGACTCTCACTCAGGGTCACCATGCCAAGCCCTGGCAGATGTTTGGGCTCCTGTGCCAAACAGGAGTCTCCGCCTTGGGCTCAGCTTTCCCCACGATGCCAGACACACCTGCATGTGTGCTCCTGTGCCCCTGCATTCACCTGCTTTATGGTTCTTTTATTGTATCAGCTCACTGCCTTAAATCACCACTGGCATCTCCCAATTACCATCACCAGATTTTTGCAACTTCCTGCCTCAAATGCGTTAGAAAAGTCTGCAATTTGTTTGTTTTCTTTTCCAACCCGTTCCAGGTTAATCTAGTCATTTAGAGATGGGCAGATCTAGTTGAAGGCTCATTGTTTTGGGTTGTTCTTTCAGCTAGGCTTCATTGTAAAAAAATAGTATGAAAAGTTGTTGTATTCTGCACAGTTTGTGGAGACTGCAGAGTGTATTATTTAGATGAGAGCTATGTTATGAAACTGCCATCAGACAATCCTTTACCTGCCCAACGAGGTCATGTTTTTGTTCAGAGTGACAAAATACTGCAAAGAAGCTGTGAGTTCAACTGGCTTAATTAAGCAAATATTAAAACCTTTTTATAAAACTAATTCCAAGCTGGGCCTATGTGCTGAGCTTTAAACCAATTTTAAATCATCTAGAGCCATCCTGGATAAATAGGGTCTGAATCTAACTGAATTCCACAGCATTCCCAGAGCTCAGATTATATTTTGAAACATAGTTCATGAGGATATTTAGCATCTGTATTAATAAAAATATCGAGACATCTTGTGACAGAAACAAGTCCCTAAACAATTTGGATAGAATATTAGCCATTGGTAGGTCAATTCCTTTACAGTGCTTAAAATATGGTTTCATCATTGCATAGTAGATATTCTAAAATAAGAGCAGAAAGAAATCAGAAGCCATTTTAATGTGCTCTTTTCAACCTCTGTCTAATCAACACATTAATTTTTTTTTATCATGGTTTACTGTCATCAGGTGCCCCATCTCTTACTTAGCCCCATTACACTACATACTGAATTAACAAAAAAGCCTTGCCGTAACCCTGGTCAACCAGCCCAATATATTTATGTTTCTAATATCCATGTTGAAGAAACAAGTCTGTCATTCTCAGACTAGAGAAGAAAATTACATAAAAACTATTACAGTGAAACATAGCTATGCATCTATTCAGCAATTTTTTTACACTTCTGCTTTAATCTCTGCTTGTGTCTTCTCTGAAGAAGGCTACAAAATGTCAGAAAAGTAGGCATCATGAAGGAAATTCTAGGAAAACAAAAATATTTGAGGAAAATAACTCCATTCAATGATGGGAGAAAGCAAAGAAGCAGAATTTTCTGAAGTTTAATTATGGAGTCATTTTGGCATAAGTAAAATAGCCCAATTACAAAGACTGAAAAATAAAGAGGCACACTATTTTGATACCTGGTAACCTGGAAATCTGTCAAAGCCATAAATACATTCCTTTTGTTCTTTTTTTTCCTGTGAGTGCATCACATTTAAGTGAATCTTCCGAATTGAAGTGGACATATATGTAGGAAGTAAAAATTTACTTCAACTCTATTTCCTGAAAGGTTAGCTTTGAAGAAATGGGGTTTCACACATTGAATTAAGGGCAGGTCTCCTCACATTGCAATCATGTGAAAGGAGAAATATCTTACAGAGTTTCAGGGTCAGAAAATGGATACAGAACTCATGGTGATTAATAATAAACTGTTTTGCAGTCACAGTATTTCAGACAACATTATTACCAATTAGTATAAATTAATAATACCAATAAGTAAAAAAATTATTAAAGTACCATGTTTTAAAAAATGTGCTATAGAAAAGCAACATAGCATTACATATAAATATTTTTTATGATTGTTATGTAATCTAGTGATTGGAAATAATATTTTTTTTTTACCTTTTCAAAACTAGAATTCTCTGAAGATGATAGATTTTATGCATACTTGCCATCTTGGTAATTCTGGAGTTACATCAAGGGTAAGAAAATTAAGTCTGATACCTTAATATCATGGTTGTAATTCCATAATTAACCCTTTACCAGAAAATAGGTGAATTAAGGCGATAAAGATGTATGAATGAAACAAAACATATTTTTAAGCCCTGGAATCTGGATAAAATATCTTCAGATTTCTCAAGAAGTTGGATTGCAGTTTTTAAATGACATTTGAACTCTAGTTCCTCATCAAAGAAATTTCAGGAAAAGCTAAAAGAAAGCAAATGTCTCTAAAACCAGATGCTAATTAAGCATAGTTATTAATTATTTTGAATAGCAAGCTCAAAGATCATCTGATAAATGGGTCTAATTAGATCTTTAGTATCTCAAGAAGAAACTACAAGTAAGTGTATTAAATCAGAAAAGCATAGTAAAATATATTGCACTTGGCAAGGCGTGTATGTCAGTATGAATGAAGATCAGGCAATATCCAAGTAAAGGTCAGATATTTTTGAAATATTAGGGAAGTAGCTACAGGGTAGGCTAAGGGTGAAGTCTTTAAATTGGATGAACAACAACAAAAAAATTCCAGTATGAATTTTTCAGACTATTAGTAGCCATAGGATTTTCTGCTATTTGACATTTTAAACTTCATCAAGTTTTCCTTGCTTTACAGAAACAGTGGTTATAGTTTTCTCCAAAATAAGCAAGCAGTAAGTAGACAAAAAGCCAAATAATTCTTCTATACCAACTCTTTATATGGACATTGGTGACTGTTGCAAGCTTTGCATTTCAACAATTGTGGAGAAAGTAAGCACACTTGTTTTCAGGTCAGCCTTTAAATTTCCTTGACCTTAAGTGATGTGGCATTAAATCAAGTTACACTAAGGAAACAGCACTGACCATTCTGACAACTGATTTCTCACTTGTGATGGATGAAGATATCTATATACTGATTCTCTTAGATTTATAGCTGTTGTTAGGAGCAGTAACCATGGTCTTCTCAAATCTGAACAGTCTTAGATGAAGTGAAGGGATTGCCCAAGTTAGCTGCTTATATTTTTCTTTTGCTGCCCTTTGGGTTCACAAAACAATTGTTTATCATTTCCAGAGACCTTTTGTCTGAATAAAGGCCATAGAAGCTTATGATGAGTGAACGTTAGAAAAAAGTTGGGAAAATTGCTGAAAAAAATTACAGAGAAAATTTAATACCAGCAAGCCAATGTAAGTGGTGAAAATTGTTTTTAAAGAAATTGATTTTCAGTAGATTTGGTGAAATAAAGAGAGATGAATTAACACATTAAGCTTTCCTAAACATCAGATGTGTTTCCAACCTCTGTAAGATGGAGTCAACATAAAGTTCTTAATTCCTCTAGACACTTTTATTTTAGATAAACATATCAGTGCCTTCTTTTTGAAAACAATAGAGTAAGTAAATTGAAATATAGTACTTATCATTTTGATTTCCACTATACTACTTGGAAGTTACACTATTTTCTAGATTTTCCCAAGATGAAAGCTACTTTCAATTACACAGTGTTGATACTAATCCATCAAACATTGGTTTATGCAAACTGTTCCCCAGGACCTCGTAGATATCAAAGGACTTGCAGGTGAAGTTCACCTGAATGTTTACAAGTTATTAAAGTTCTAATCTTTGACGTTCACAGTGGTTATTTCTCTGTCCCTGTATTTATCTCTCAAAATTAATGATTAAAAAGAATTTTCACGGTCAGTTCTATGAGTTGAGGAAGTGAGCCACTGAGATGAGCTCAGTTGGTCAGAGCATGGTGCCAACGCCAAGGTTGTGGATTTGGTCTCCGTGTGGGCCATTCACTGAACAGTTGGACTCGATGATCCTTGTGGGTCCCTTCCAACTCAGAATATTCTGTGATTCTGCCAATGTTAGTCACTACAAATTTCCAGGAGAATGCTTAGGATTCACTTCTTTCTGTATAATTTGAGACTGGGTTACTTATCCTTCATATTAATTCTCCCAGGATTCTCTTCAAGCAAGAGCCGACAATATAGGGACAAACCTTTGTCTCAGAAGGATTACTGGAAATATCCAAACTCACTTTAGATTAATCTGATTTTAGAAAAGTTAGAGGAGCAGATACTTAGCATGTTAGGTGTATTTAGGTACCTCAGAATGTAGAATCATAGATTATCAAGTTTTGGCTACTAAAGTAATGGTTTATGTTTTAAAAATTTTTGTATTAAATTTGCAGGTTTTGTTAAATGCTCTTAGCAAACATTAAGAAATATATTTTTATCTTCCCAGGTGTATTGGTTTGAAAACANTTTTGCTTAAATTTAGAACAGCTGACTTTCTCTTCATGGACCATTCAGATCAGTTTTAAGTTTTCAAACCCTCAACTTTTATTGGAATTGTTGCTACTGTGCAAAGCACGTCTAATGTACTAGTATTTATTGCTATCCTGAATTATTTCTTTATTATTTGAGCAATAAACCAGCACACTATTGCTTTGCCCATTGCAATTATCCACAACCCAGGAGATTTTTTTACCTTCAGGAAAGAAATGAGATGAAACAATATTGATTAGTAAGAAAGTAAAAATAGAATTAGTCCTTCAGCACAATTCCTTCCATAAAGAACTGTTTCAAAGGAAGGTTTTAGCACCTGAACAAGAATATCTTATGTCCCTGGGATCAGCACTAACTGCTGTTAGCTACATTGCTTTCATAAAATTGTATTATGCATTTGATCTTCCTCCCACAAAATCGGAGTCCAAGTGTTTTACAGCACATCAAGAATTTTTATTACATTCACAGTTCTAATACAATTTTTGCAATTAAATATAGATGCAGTAAATTTAGATATAGAGGTATTTTATCTGGTTTTGCTGTCATGGGCTATTAGTAAAAGTCAATTCTTGCAGTTATTTAAGGAAATATCTATAGATTTTATGAGTAGGTATTTATGCAGCCTTGAGAAGATCAGGTTTCTATGTCCAGAAAAGTTCAGTTTTCTAGACTTTTTCCAAACATTTTTGCCTTGATTCCTCAGCACTGATTGCTTCTTGTTGTCTTTCAACTACTGTCTCTACTTCATCCTCTATTCTATTGCCATCAAATAGGATTTTATGAAAGAAGCAAGTTAAAAGTCTCATCAGTTTATGTTTTTGCTATAATGCTAATACTTCCAACACCCTTGATCTGACACTGAGCACTGTGCTCTGTAGCAATTTAAATAAACATTACAGAATAGAAATAATTATGAATTTCATTCACTCCTCAAGTTAACAATGAGGTGTGGTAATGCCATTTCTGGCTTGTGCTTATAACTCAATAAATTGCTTGCACTGCTTACATAATGTCAGTGACAGTTTTTCTCTGCCTTCATATGGATAGTTTTATTTTTCTTGTGATACTTTTTTACAGCAGTTACTTTCATTCCAACATGAAGAGGTGGTCCCAGTTCCTATTGCTGCAAAATTCAGAGGAGGTATAATAAAAGAGGTTTGTACATGGATTTTCCTACCTTCTCTGGGTACTTTCTTCAATGCTGGTTAGGCTTGAACTCATTTTAGTTCCCTGATTATTCATTTTACCTTCCCAGTAATTTGTATGCTTTCTTTAAGGTACCTGACTGGAAAGGTTTCTGGCACAGAAATTCAGTCACAAACTTGGAATAACTTGAATTAAAGATCACACTTGTAAACACTAGGAGGCTGGCAGACTGGCTTAATTTGGGGAAGAACATCTTTTCCATTTCATGCTAACAAACACTTAACAAGCACTTACACATAACCTTATCTTTAACCTACTTAAAAAACTATGGGCTTTGCAAAACTTCTGTGAGTTGTGTTCAAAACATTTTTGGGGCATATATACCTGTTATAACTGTCATACATTAGGGCTGCTGCAGTTCTGGAGGAAAACAGAGTTTACAAACATTTGTAATGATCTTGTTAGAGTACACAATTTTGTGTTGATTTTATCCATTAAATGTTGACATTTTTTATCATAATGTCTGGTTATATCTGGCATTGATAAATCAGATGATCAAAGGAGAAAAAAAAACCAAATAAACTGAAGCACATACTTTGGGCAACAAGCAGGCTTGTAGCCATGTAAAAAATGTCAGGATGTTCTTATGCCATTTAGTAAAGTGGCTCACCACCATCTCCCTGCTGGGAGAAAGATCTATGCATTTGGCTATTACAACTCCAGGACCAGAGATAATGCTTTGTAGTTTGGGGGTTGTGAAAACCCTTCACCTGACCTCATCTGCAGGTTACCCCAAAATTTAATCTCTCAATGTTTTAGAGTAATGGGTCTTTCTGTTGGTGTTGCCCAATCTAAGAAGCTTTGCATGCTTCTGCAAAGCCCAGTGACCTAACTCTGCTGTGCAAATCTATGCATATACTTATTTAAGACTATACCATAAGAAAAGACAATATTTGCTTTTTCTGCTGAAAGAAATTGCTAAAAATGTGTAATTGAATGCAAGGAAAAAAGGGAAATATCACTGTTTGAAGGACTGAAGAGAAGCAATATACAGGACCATACTGATACAACTATTTTGATTTAAGGGCATGATTTTGTCACCCAGTTAGTAAGGCAGGCATTAGTAAAGGAACCTCATATACTGTCCTGCGGTAACCATGGCCAAATGACCTGACAGTATTGATTTGAAGCTGGGCAAAGGTGACCTTAAGGAGCTTGTAAACCAAGTCTACGCAGGGGGAACCTTGGAGAAACTCTTGGGGATTGTGAAGAGTTCAGAGTCATCGTAATGTACGGAGTATTTAGATATTAGCATCACACAAACTTCATTTTGATCCAAGTTTTAAAATGTGAGCAAATGCCCCTTGCAATTAAAATCATGATTTATAAGTAATATTAATTATTTATGAGTAGTAACTGATAAGCAGTATATATGTAATTTAGCAGAAGTGATTTGTTTAACTATAAAACCAGTTGAAGTAGGTAGAGGACAGCAGAAAGATTTAGCATTGTCTTTTCATTTGCCCTCTTCCCTTTTCCTCCAGTTTTCTCTGGTAATTTTTAAAAGAAAAAAAGAATGCCACTGAGATATAAATGTAAATCAAATTCATTTATGACCATTCAGTTTCAAGCAGATATGATTCTTTGCAATGGTAGATCCTGCTTGCTTTTGTCTGGTGAATACATGACAAATCTTGTATTTGGATGGTGTGTATGCCCTTATTTTTGTGTTCCTTATCTTCTAAAAGGGCTGGGCTGCAGGGCCTTTATCCAAACAAATGCAAAGTTTGCAGGCGTAAAAGCCACAGTTTGAGCCGTGAACATGTCATCATTTCTTTTAGACTTGCCAGGAATACAAACTTCTAATTTAAATCTGTTTGCAGTTTTCGTTCCAGAGAATCCTGTGAGAACTTTAGGGAGATGAACAAAAACACATGTTTAAATGAGGATTAGAAGTTGCCCTTCTTCAAAGTTTAAAGTTTATCTTAACCTTAGAAGGTTAACCTTAGATAACCTTAGAAGGTTAAGATAAACTTTAAAGGGGTTCTAACTTTGCCTCTTTGTAGCTTTTCTTAGTGCACTTTTCTGTTGCCATTTCTAAACTTTAACCCTGGAAACATTTATTTATAAAGTTTGAGCATGTTGAAGTGTCTTCCAAGCACTGTTGAATGTTTTTGAAGCAAATGAAACATTGTCTCTTTTCAAGTCTCTAGCAAATACAAAGAGAAGGCCAAGCAGGGGACAATACAGATCTGATCCTCAAAAGACATTGTTCACCAAACTCTGCTTCCTGTACAAAAATGTCCATTACAGGTTAATCAGTTCTGTAACAGAGAAGAGCACTTTTAAAGAATCACTAGGTGATAAAGTAGTTTTGTCCAGTTATTTTCAACTACAAAGGAAACTGAAAAAGCTCAGAGCACATAGTTATTCAGTAAACATTTCAATAGCAATACTGAACTCAGTTCTTTCCACCACTTCCTTTTCACCATGTTCTTTAGTATTCCTTAGTACAGCAGCTTCTTCCTTATCATCTAGTTAAATTTTTGTTGGTTAAATAGAGTAATAGATTATTAAATAGAGTAATGTATGTAAAGAGTGATTTCTGAGATATTTTTCAGCTTTGAGGGTGAAGCCTTGACTAGTATTTCCAGATTAAACAGTCAGAGGTGGATTATTCCTGTAGCACAGACCTTCCTGAGAAGTCCTTTGATATGAGATAAAAACATTATCACAGAGATTTTGGTGAAAGAGCTCTGAATTTTTGTTAGCCGTCTGGTACTGCATTTGTTTTACCTTTTCTCTTGGTTGTGAAAGATATCGTCACTTAAAGTTTTTCACTGTTCAAAAGCTTTTCTCAATTCTCTCCTAAGGCAGTTGATTAATCCTGTTTAGCTTTGGCAAGGAAACTCACATTTATGTCTGGAATGGTAAAAAAGGAAGTGCCTTAGCCTTCAAGAAACAAAATGTAATGACCATTTCATTACTGGAAAGTTGTCACTGTAATAATATTTCCAATTATTACTCATTTATGTTCTTATTTTTTTCATTATTATCTCAAAAAAGGTGTTTTTAAAATATCTAGAAAAGAAAGCTTAAGAATAGTGAAGATGTGACTGACCCAAAAACAGCTGTCAGAAAAAGTAAGATGCAGAAATCTAAACTAGTCACAAATTGGAAAAATTCCCTTGCATGTAATGGCAAGTGAATATCTCTCTATTCCATGGCTTTTGGTGCTTAATATAAAACATGATGAAGTGTCCAAAGGAAAGAGGCTGCTCCAGAGGTGATAGAGAAAGCCTTGAAGACTATCCTAGTCTAGCTGGAAATAGCTGTGGTTTTCTCAGATAAATCTTAGACTTATGTTACAGATTTACTGAGAAGCAAGACTATTAACTGCTTAGTACAGAACAGAGAAGAGTATCATGATTCTTTTATATTCCTGATACAACAAGGCTAATGGGAATTTTGAGTCAACACAAAATGCAGTCTTACAGCAGACTGGACATTTTTTTGTTTTGGAAGACATGATTGCGCTTCAAGTCAATGAGCTGTCTGAAACAGACCATTATAATGCTTTTAAATATAAAAAACACTGTGTAATTTCATTAAATATTTCCAGATTTGCTATTTAGGCAATGACAGCTTGATAATCCCTTCTTTTTTTATCTTCTATCTTCTAAGGCTAGACTGATCATGATATTAAGTGTTCAAGGAAGTACACAATATTTCTAAGGAAAATGGTATCCTTTAAAAAACATCTCATCTCTCCATTCTACAAATTAATCACATTGGCCTTTAATTCAAATTCCTAAATATTAATAAAACTATAGAGTGTTCATGATTCAGGACTTTTTCTAAAAATTCCATTGTATAAAATTCATGTATTTATGTAGGTATTTATATGTGCCAATTAATATTTAAAGACAGAATTATGTAAAGAACTAGACTGGCTGTGCCCCACTAACATTTTTGAATAATTGGACCATCTCAACCAATGGATTGGAAATCACTTGACATTGATTTGGCTTTTCAACCAAATTCAAGACTTTTAAAAAAGGCTATTAAAAATAGTAACTTCAGAATTATTTTGTAAATAGAAACTAGGCATTTCAAAACAAGAGACAGAAAATAGGTGGCCAGCTTTCTATATTTTCAAATGCCAGAGAGAGAGAGAGAGAGAAAATGGTCTAATAAGTGGACTATTCATATTATAATTAAACAGTAAGTTCTAATACTTGGTTTTACAACTAAAATGTATTCTCTCTACATTTTTAAATTATAGATAGACCTTAGTTTTCTGCTATAAAGTAAAATTTTGATTTGTTTTGCAGCAGAATTTAAAATATAAAATTTTCACTAAGTACTTTCATTTCTAAAAGATTACTCACTATTGTTCTGTGACTTTCTGTTAACTTTTAGAACATTTTTGGAGGAATTGAATAGGGGGAACAAAGTCTGACATTCTATTCCAAATGACACTCTGTCTATTGCACTAAGCATTGTTAGGATGATATAAACATTATCCAGGAAGATTGAGGAGGAAAGAAATTACGAAGAGAGAAAGACAGTAAAGCCAAAGAGGTTGCAATGTTTTCAAGGAGGGATAGTAACAGCACTTAGTTTCGGTTTGTTGTTGGGTTTTTTCCTGTAACATATCTTTCTTCATAGGCAAAAGTGAAGATAGGTGAGAAAAGAGACCTTACCTATGTTGTCCCTAAACTCAATGTCATTCAAGTAGCAAATTATTTTCTCTTACTGCCTGTGTCTTGGACTATCTTCATCTTAGGAGCTCAACAGAATGTGAACTGCACTGTCTCTAGAGCTGTGTCTAGCTTTTCTCTCAGCAGGCCATAGAAGAATCATCTGTGTCCTTGTGGTTTCAATCCCATCTTTTGGTTTTTTTTTGGTTTTTTTTTTTTTTTTTGTTTTTGTTTTTTTGTTTTGTTTTGTTTTTTTTTTTTTTTTAGGTATATCCCTTCCCTGGGGGTATCCAAAAGAATGTAGATGTTTTTTTCCATGTTTTATGCTGTCCTTGCTCATAGTTCCCTTAATACGATTACCCTGCCCTTCCCTCTTCCAAGATCACTGGTGGTCAGAATCACTTGAGACATTATTCAGACTTTAGGGATTTCTTGCAGATTTTTCAGTAAATAACTATTTGACAGCACATATAAACGGTACTGCAGCTTCTGTAGAGAGTGACTTATTTTGGCTTTCATCCTCCCAGCAATGTTTGAGTCTTTGTAGAAATGTGTGTTATTTCTATCTGCTCTATGCTATGCAGAGCTGGGAATATTTCTGCTCTGCATGTCTCATCTCATTTTAAATGCATTCCCCAACAGTACAAGAGGGGATATTTGTAGGATGTATTTATGAAAGCAGCATTTAGAGTTCAAAATGCTATTTACTTTCACATATATTTCCACTCCTAGAGTCTACATGATTTTTAAAAACAGGACAAATAGAAAAGAGACAGCTTACAAATAAAACACGTAAGAAAATGCACTAAGAGATAAAGGACTGTGAATGCCATATTCATTTTAAATTGAAGGAAAGTCATAATATTCCATTATTAGAGGTCAAGTGGTTGAATAAAAACTGATCCTTTTCCAGTGGCTGCTCCCTAAGTTCCTTTGAATATTATTGTACAAATGAATTCTCAACAGCTAAGAAATGTCAGAGCTCTCCTCAAGCCAAAAGTTTTACCTTCTCGAAAGATCTCCTTACCTGTTATGTACAAAACCCACTATGCCTTGTGAGATTTTTTCCATTTACTTCAATCGATTTTGAGCATTCACACTCATTGCATATATATCTCCTACAGAGCTCCCCAGAGATGATCATCATTTCTTAAAGATGAGATTCTGCCACCTGTTATCACAGAGGATATAAGCTTTGGGACTCTTTAGGTGAGAGCTGTCCATGCTTTTAAACTGAGTATATCCACTACTATGTGAAGTTTATGTGAAGTTTATTTTTTACTATTGGTAAAAATTACTTTGCCTGTCGCCAAGAGTACTCAATAAACCAAGAAAACCCCAAAAGCTAAAAACCTTACAGCCCCAAAGCCCTAAAAGCCCTTCAGGCATTATCACATCTAAATTGTTACTGCCCTTTAAGAAAGGGGTAAGATAGTCCTTGAGCTTTCCATTGTCTGATACTTAATATGAACCAGATCTGAAGCTGTTATCTCTCCCCCGTTGAGGTTAACAGGCAGTAGTACAAACAGGTTTCAACAACTCTGCAGAATGTTTTGAAGTGGGCCAATTTTAGACTTTTCCAGAAACACAATTTTCCTAAGTATTATCAGTATATTTCTGGATAAGAACAGGTGTTTAAGGTGAGTTTTCTGTGAAGGGAAAAAAAAAAAAAAAAAAGCTTAATCTTTGGGTAACCAGAAAACAAATTAAAAGTTAGGTAATTTGGTCATGGTGACATCAGAAAGAAATAATTTCCTATAAATATACTTGGAAATGTGAAATATCTAGATGGAAGAACAAGTTCTGAGCTAAAGCATATGCTGTAACCCCAAAAAGTTCTGTGGGCACAGACAATTAAAGTAATTTATTTGTACATTTTGGCACAAATACTCTGTCAATCTCAGTAAGACCTTAGACATGGTATTTAAAGATTGTGTTTTCATCACAATTTTTGCTTTCTGTATTCCCCAATTATTGTATCCGTTTAGTGGCTAAAATAAATTAGAAAGTTATTTGTATATTCTTTTTCAATATCAGATGGGGTACAGCTTCTAATAAATGTAATATTTTTTTTCACTTTCAAATGTAGATGCCAAATCAAGTTTTATGTGACTTGACATCTACTTTCTGCATGACTGTTATTCAGGGCACTACAAAGCCTTTCTAAGAAATAAAATGCCTCAGATAGATTTAACTGATAATTATCAAGTTGTTTGTTCTTTAATAAATCAGATGTTTATTAAGTGAGAATAAATTAAAATATTTGCATCACTTTAAATACCTATGTACCACTAACTGACAGATCTGAATTACTAATGATGCACCGAGGGGAAATTTATTATTAGTGATAAGAGGATCACTTTTCAATAATCTTTTAAATTATTCAGAGAAATAATACTCTGAGCATTTTAATATATACCATGGATTTGCAAATCATTTATCTCAACTATTTTTTTCAAGTGAATAGAAAATATCTTAAGCAACAAGCAGAGAAGCATTATTAGATACACATATAAAACACAAAGCTAGAGTCATAAACTTATGATTTTACACAAGAGGAGTTTTGCTTTGCAGAAAATTAATCTTCAACACCTGATGGAAATAAACACACATTTTTCCACCTTTTGGAATCACCTCATTATAACAAATAGTAAGTGCAGAGACTTTATGTCATAAAACTTTTTATTGCTACACTTCAAATAGGACTTATTTTCCCTCATTAAACCTGGTTTCAAACCAGATGAAAGAGTATGATAGCTATAAAAAGTAAAAAATCTTAATATGCCTATCAGGTGAAAAATATTTGTTGGGAAATGTCATGAATAAATATAGACTTATGTTTATAGAAGAAGGCAAAAATTATATTCTCATTCTGTAAAAAAGTATTTATATGTAGTAACGCTTCACAGTAAATTGGGAGCCCATAGTGAATATGAAACAGTTTAAAATAAAAAAATAAATTCTAGTCAAAACTGACTAAGTGTAAATATAGTATTTTTGTACATTGGTGTTAAAAGGGCATTATTTCTCCCTTTCCTCCCTTTTAACTTGAAGTTTTGATACTTAAAATCTCAGAAAAAATAATTTAAGTTTTATGAAAATGTTGTGATATATATACTAGGGTAAGTAAAAGCAGAACGTATCTTCTTTGTGCTTCACCTAGAAGTAAATAGAAAGAAAAACGTCTGGATAGAAGAAAATTTATAGTGTTTTATTGTGTCATGACCAGAGGCATGATATGACTAGAGCAAATTAATCATATTTAGGTGTGTATCTATGTGCATTTGATCAGAATTATTCTGGTTTTCCTATTTTCTTATTTGCTAGATGACATAAAAGATCTTCTGCGGTGAAAATTACATTTACATTGCTACACATCAGCAGTTACAAGAAGGTTTTATTAACAAGGGTGTCCCCATTGTATTTCAGACAGAGAAGAAGCAAAGGATTGAGCAGTTTGCATAAATGATTCTGAGCAAAAGAAACAGAACCCCCATAACCTGGATGCTAACCTAAGCCATTATCTAAACATGCAAGTGTTCCTTTTAAGCCTATATTCCTGTAAAATTAGACTTCTGCGATGGAAAATGTTTGTAAATCTGCCATCAGCCTTTTCCTCTGCCTCTTCTCCTCCCCAGATCCTTTAGATGTCATTGCAGTCAGAAGACCAAGTGGGTCAAAAGCAGGAGATGCATGATGCTCCTCCTGGGCTTTGGTTCCAGATCCCATCATCTCAGCCCTCAGCCTGTTGAAACATCACCCAGTATCTCTTCTGCTCCTCCTTTCTCTCACTAGGAAGGAAAGACTTTGTCACAATTTCAGAGATACCAAGGACAAGTATCAGATTTCCCCCAAATGTTGTCTGCTCTGGCCTTCCACTTGAAGTTAGGTCAAAGAACAGGCTAAAACTCATTTTAACTGGAAAAGATGGTGAAATAGAGCTGCGCACAGATTTGGATTCCTCTGGGGCTCTGAGCAAGGAGTCTGAAAACCAGCTGTTCTGCATAAATAGAAACTAAAAATAATAGAGACGTAGCACATTTTTACTAACATTTAATTTGCAGTGTATTATAAGGATCACTTTCTTTAATTGGAAGCTTAACGAAAGACTTTGTAATAAGTTGCTGCTGCCAAATAATATCCAGATTGCTGTTCAAGTAAGTGCAACTGGAAAATTAAGAGATAGCTTTAGAGCCCTCTTTAGATTCTTCATGTGTTTGTGTTCATAAATTCTTGGTTACTGATGATCACAAATACTTACTGCTGTTCAATTGAATTACATTATTTTGTTTTTATACAGATGAATGGATTAGCTACAAGCCAAATGATAATTCACACAGCTAAAACTATTTAAAAGCATATAAATTATTTGATTAATCTCCAAAAACAAGACAGTGGAAAATAAGGTTCAAATCTTTTACACTCAGTGGAGTACTCTGAAGCTACAGTGCCTAATGGGATGGTATTTTTAATGTATGCTATTTTAATCCTATATTTTCAATTTCAATCTGTAGTGATATCTTATTGTTTTAGAATATAGCTCTTAATTTGTATAAGAAATACTCTGTAGGTCTCTACTCATGGTAATGTCATCCCTTCCCTGAAGGATATGCTGTAAGGGAGACCATCTTTTCCAGGGCTGATGGCTTTCTTCAAGAGTCTCTTCAGTTTGTTTTTGAGTTCTTAGCAGATATGTTTTCTCTAAGTTTCAAAATATCATCTTCTCTCTGACTTCGGGGAACTTAGGGAGAATCATCCTTTTCAAGCAAATAAATATTTGTGGTGTGCATATCTATCACAAGACTCCTCCGTTTTTTTTTCAGTATAAAATAGAAGTAAATATGATTAATGAAACTATATAAGTTCTTTAGAAGTATTTTGATGTACCCAGTCTTTCTTTTTGTTTTTTTGTTGGATTTAATGCAAATATTTGTTAAATGGACTGGAAAACAAATAACTATTGCTACAATTTTGAAGATTGAATTCATTTTTATATCAGTCCCATTAATAACTACAAGTGTATACAAAATTAGAATCTGTTCCCCTGTTTTCTTAAGGTTGTGCTGTGTGACTGAAGTTGTTCACTAAAACACAGTTTCCACTGGGTAGATAAATAAGTAACAACATTTGTGTATCAGAGTCAGTTCTGTTTATTGACAGGGAATTGATATTCTCTCCTCCAGTACTCTCGCCTCTATTTCTCTCTCTCGTGTTGGCAGTTTGCTCTTCCCTCCAGGTCTCCATTTCATGCATCCTGTCAGCTGGTCAATATAAAGCTATAGCTGATTCAGAGCAATACATTCACTTTTAGGATCTGATGGATTGACCTTGGTGAATCAAACTCCCAACCTCCCTTTTGCTAACTCCCCTCTTACTGGTGATGGAGAGAAAAATAGAAGGAAGTTGAAACTCATGGATCAAGGTAATGACAATTTTATAGTAAAGGCAAAAGCTGTGCTTGCAAGCAAAACAGAAAGAGAAATTAACTCAGTTCTTCCCATCAGCAGGCAGAAGTACAACTACTGGAAAGTGGGGCTTCCAAATGCATAGCAGTTGCTTGGTGAGATAAATGCCATAACCATGAATGTCCCATCTTCAACCTACTTTCCCCGAGTTTTTATTGCTGAGTGCAACATCATGTGATATTGCACATGCCTTTTGTCAGTTTGGGTCAGCTGCTTTGACCATGTTCACTTCCAGTCTCTTGGCCACTCCACTTTACTGGCTTTGGCAGCCAGTGGGTGGGAGGGAAGAGAAGGTCTTAATACTGTGCAAGCACTGCTCAGCAGTAGCCAAAATAGTGATGTGTGTTATCAACCCTGGTTTAGCCACACATTGAACACACAGCATCATGCAGACTAACCTGAAGAAATTTAACTCTAAACTTTACCCCAACCAAACCCAGTACATTGAAATACAATAAGAAATACATATTGAAAACACTGAGGCTCTCTTATGAAAAATATGAGAGGTTGAGTTACAATTGACTTTCTAAGTAAAGACACTGATTTGGATTTTCATCGCATGTCCTATCGTATCTGTTTTCCTAATATTCATAGAAATTTCAAATCTTCAGACATTTTTATTCCCTTTCCTGAAATTACTGAACAGGCAAAACAGTTACTAGATAGGGACAGATAAGAATAAAGTCAGGTATACAGCCCAATCAGGCAAGTCTCGCTTTCTGTGATTCCTGGCAGCCCTCCTTTCTATTCTACTTTTTTCAGGGTTTTACTACATAATCAATTAAAAGGACTATGAAAAAAAGAACTAAATTACTATGAGATTAACTTTAGTGATAGTACAAAATCAAAAACATGAGCAATACACAGCAGAGTGCCACAGACATTCCAATGCTCTACTTTTCTGCTTTTATTAGAACACCAGAGACTTGCCCAATGTTGGCAACCTCCGCAGTCTCTTACACCATGCTACATGAGCTAATACTCAAGTTCTTTCTACTCTTCTGAAACAAAGGGCATGTTACTGTTCCGTTGCTTAGGAATGCAGCACAATAGCTGTGGAGAGAACCTCCTGGGTTCTTCAGCTCTGTCTTTTGATATTTCAAGCACGAAATAATAGAAGCAGCTCTTTGCACAAACTGTCTAGAAGGTGACAATATGTATACATTAAATCATATAAAACATTGTCTGGAGGTTTCTGACTCTTTCTTTCTACTGACTAAAAGACAGCCAAGATTACAAGATTGAGTTGCTCAGGCATAAATATGCTTAAAATTGGGTAAAATGAGCATACCTTAGATGCTGAGTGTGGAAGGGCCCACAAAACAATTACACTATGAAGCAATACCACCACCACCCCAAAACCTCAATACCTTAAATAAACACAAAATATATGGTAGAAGACCATGAAATCCTACATCTCCAATGAGCTACACAAAGGGCAAAGAGCAAGGCTAAACTAGGTCAAATCAGGTATTTATGAATATAATTCATAATAGTTTTACTTAAACTATTACTTAAACTAAATCTTTCTCAACAATCAAGAATAAACAAAGGAATCCTTACCAGCCGTTGACTATCCAATCTCAAAAAATAAAAGCGTGGTGACTCCAGGCTGGACAATCAATTTAATCCACAGTGTAAACAGGAAGCTGATTCAGGCAGTGAACTCTACCTAATGCAATAAAACACATAAGACTTACAAAAAATTCTCAAAAATAACAACAGAAAATCCTAACATCATTCCATTATATTTTCAAACTGCAAAGAGGCAGTAAACCACAATTTCACAATGTATTCCTATCTATGGGATTTTTTTTTCCAATGCCTCTGTAGGCTTAACAAACTGCACTTTAAAGCAATTTTAATTCTATGCCTCAACAAGAGAGTCAGGTGGTTATTTCAGAAGTTCACTTGCCAAATGATCTGAAACCTTATATAATATCCAGTCTAAACTTATTCATAGCCATTTATCATGTACTAATATTATTCTTAAAATTAAAGGATTTTTCTTTCCTTGATATATCCCCTCTCAATGTAGTTATAAAAAGTCATTATATCCCCTCTTAACCTTCCCCAGCTAGGCTAGGCAAACAGAGCTCTTCTTAATCTTTTCTTTGTAAGGTAAATATTCAATTCCTTTATTCATATCTCTTCTCTAAATCTGATCCAATTTAAATTAATCACTCCTGAGAGAAAGGATGAGAGATGTACACAATATTCCAGATGAGGCCTTGTGTAGTGTTATTTACATTCTTCTTTCTCTTAGAAGAATGTGTCATTCACCGCTTTCTGCAACAGCAGTAGCCTTGTTTCAAGGCTACATCATTCTTGCAGTTCGCACTCAACTGCAACAAATATCACCAGATATTTAACCCATTTCCTCACATCAGATTGACAATGTTCCTTCTGTAGCAAATTTTTGTTATTAATGCCTGAAAATATACCTTTGAACTTTGTGGTGCTAAATTGCATTACATTTGTGTGATTCCTTTCCTTAGAATGAGCAGATCCTCTTGATGCTGACTCAGAACCCTGTAGTCTGTTTCTCAACTATATAAGTAGTTTTCATTTCAATGTCATAAACAAATATAGTATATCTGTTCAGTTCCAACTCTGATGCTTGAGAGGTGTCTCAAGCCTGATTTTCCTTCAGCCTGTCTTGCTATTTGAGTGTAGCTGGGGATAGTGTCCTTCCTCCAAAATTTTCACACTCTGTGTTAATCACTGCAATCACAATGTTTAATGCTAATTTTCCTTCAGGAAATCTTATCAAATGTTTATCTTAAGTCTGAGTAGTGTAGCTTTACTTTATTAGCCTCTGTAGGAAGTCAAGTTATCTAAAAAGATATTAAGTTAGCCTGACACAATCTTTATGAGATAAAATCATGTTGTACTGTAAGTTCAATTTACCTCTATGACCCTAATTAGTTCTTGTTCAGAATCTGCTCTAATGCTTTGTATGGCATTATAATCATATTATCTGCTTAGATCATGAGTTTTCCCCACTGATTTTTATCTTTATACTACATTTGTTCTCCAAAGTTACTACCACCAGATTTACAGTTTACTTTTAAGTGGCTTCTACCAAATTTTCTAAACCATATGCTAATTCATTCAGTTGACTTGAACATGTTATCAAACCCTAAACCTTTCACACTTAGAAATAACGATTTTGCTTCAAATTTCCGCACCAGAATTTATATTGTGGTCTTCACATTTGAAGCAGATAATGCATCTTGTCATGATAATGTTGCTTAAATTTAAAAAAAAAAAACAACAAAACTAACAACAAAAACCAGAACCCAAACAACACAAACCCAACACAAAATCCATAGGATTAATTAAAAATTGTGGCCATTTCTAGATCTTCTTTGCTGGTTTCTAACTCCAAGTATGGAGAAGCCTCCTTATCTAGTTTCTCCTTTTTGCCTATGAAAAGAATAATGTATAAAGATTAGTATGTAAAAAAAAAACCAGTTTGTGTTTTAGTTTCTAATACTAGGGTAAGGCCTCTAAAATATTTACTCTTAATGTCTTCAAACTCTGAAATATTGTCATTCTTCTAAGGAATCCCTTTTTCCTATTCTTTCTGCCTCTGTTCTTCTTAATGAATCCTTAACACTTCTTTTTAATCTCCTATTAATCTTTTTAATCTTCTTATTAAATCCCTCTTCACATGATTATTCATGTTGAAAAGCTCTTTTATACAAGTATTTAGTTTTCTTCTTTGAATATATGCTCTAATCGTGTTGGAACAGTTTACTTAAAAGTAAAGTAAGAGTTCTTCCAGGTCCAGTGGCATTCTTCACTCTGAGGATGGGGAGACACTGGAACAGGTTTCCGAGTGAAATTGTGGATGTCCATTCCCTGGCAGTGTTCAAGGTCAGGTTGGATGGGGCTCTGCACAACCTGGTCTAGTGAAAGGTGTCCCTCCCCACAGCATGGGGGCTGGAACCAGATGATCCCTAAGGTCCCTTCTTGTTGTGGTGCCTTTTAAGCCGCAGCCTTCCCAGAGAGCACGGCCCCACAGCCCGGCAGCGATGAAGGAGGCAAGGGAGGGTCTCTGTATGAGGTTCCACAGAAGAACTTTAATTTACATGGCGTGAAGGTTCCCAGAGGCAAAGACAAAGACAAAGACACAGCAGGGTCGTGGGGTTTTGTATGGGGACGAGGAGGGCAGAGAGAGCACGAGGGCCAATGGTCTCAGGGCACAGGGGCGGTGCATGGGCGGGGTTGAGGTACAGGGGCCAACAGGGAAAACCTGAAGGAGTGGCCAGGAACAGGGAGCAGTGGGAGAGCGGGGAAGGGAGAACAATCTGGAAGGGGAAACATATAGGGTAGAAAAAGGGAGGAGAGAAACAAAACCAATAGCAGCAACGAAAGGTGCACACATAATGATGAGGGAACAAAGGATCTTGGGAGGAGCCAATCCACTCACCCTAACCAGAGAGCTCTCCCGGCTGCTGCCTTTCAGGAGGAGATTGAGGCTTTTGCTCTTTGGCCTTATAGGCCACTACACAGGTCCCCACACTTTCTGACCCAAACCATTCTCTGAATTCAAATCTCAAATTTTCCCAAACTGATCAGTATAATTAATTTATTCCCTGAGCATGCAAAAAGCTTGACTTTTTAAAATCCCAGGGATTATTTACAGATTTATTTTTGTCTATCTGGAAGATTGGCTTCGACTGAGCTCCCTCCACTTCTCACAGGACACCCATCCCTGTCCTGGTGGCATTCTGTGAAGTCACTCCAGTTTATTCAAATCCTCATTCTTCCACTAATGCAGGTCCAAAACTGGATGCAATAGTCCAGGCATGGTCTAACAAATGAAACTATTCAATGTGATTAATGAATTCAACTTTGCTAAGTGTTAATTCTTCTTACCTCAGTAAAGTACACTTTTCCTTCTTGAAGGTATTGTTGAGACTTCATTCAGTGAGAAATACAAAGTTATAAATTTTTTTATAACGATATTTTTCATTGTTCGGAATCGTGGTTCTTCCAATTTGGGGTGGGGGGGATATCAAAACAACTTTCTAATAACTATAGATAGAAAATCAAACTCTTCATTGACAAATTAGGCATAACTAAAAAGCCCCATACTAATAACAGTGAAGATGACCACAAATATGAAAACAGAATTTTTTCTGGAGTATTTCATATGGATGTATACTGATGATTCCAAAATTTCAGCATGCATTTGACAGAAAAAGTCAATTTGATCTCTGTCATGAATATTTGCTTCAAAATCTTGTATAAAAATTTTGGTGATCTTATGCAGGATATTGAAGAAATATTTTTGTCTTTGCCATCTGAGAATGGAAGTTTAAGTGAATTTGAATTATTTAAAGGAAGAATTAATGCAGTATTTGGAAACCTGATATTATGCACAGAACTTGAATCAGATGTAAAATAAAATTCCAGATAAAAAATTAACTTCTCAAAAATTCAAGAAAAGAATGTATTAATCTCTTTTCAGTGTACACAATTCAGACTTAGTTGTTTGGAATCCTGTGCAGCAAATTTTATGTGAATGTGACTGTACTTTAGTGGGGTGGTATCTCTATTGATTTGGCACTTGCCTGCAGATTAGGGCTCTTTATTCTGTGCACATTGATTTGTTTAGAAATAGTTAGGATGTCTAAAATGAACACTAAACTATAGAGTTGGATTTAATATTTAGGCCTGGGGGTTATTATTATTTTTGAATTGTAGAATCTAATTGGCTTGTATAACCACCTAGGATACATGGAAAAAAACCCCAAATATGTGCTCCTTCCTCAGTTAAAAAAATAACTTGTTGACAGGGCAAAGTTTGTACCAAATTGAAGGCTAACACCGCAAAACTTTAGAAAAGCATAAAACTAGTAATTCAGCAATATACATATAGGAAGGTAAATACCCACTCTAACATTTTTTAGGGCAGTCCATTGCCTCAATTTCCACAGATCTCAGTGTTGCCATGCTTGAAATAATGTCTTTGGACTTTATTATATCTTTCCTTTCCATTTATGTTCCACGTTACATTCTAAAGTAAAAAAAATCCTAGAATAACAAATGGATGCCCATCTCCTTTTTCCCTTTCACACTACCATAAGCTTCCATTTACTACTGAGATTCTTTATGCAACAGTACTTTCATGTAAAGGGAACATGGTTATCATTGATGTTTTTCCTGGATTATTAAGCTTGCTCTTGATTTTTATTGACCATTGCCATCTCTGGTCTCTCCAGTTCCATTGTGATTGTTGTAGCAATGTGTCATGTAAAACCTTCATTACTGTGCATTCCCTTTTTGTGATATTCTATATTTTCAGTGGAAAACTTCCATAAGTTCCATCAAACAGATGAAACAGTTCAGATCGGAAATGTTATTTTGATCATTTCATGCCATACACTACAAACACATATTATTTCCAAAATATAAGCATACATTTTTACCCAGAATTGTTTGCATATAAGCTGGCTACACAAGCAGAGAGTTTTCTGACCAGGCCACTCGGGGGACATTAATTATAATTTTAGTTGTTCATAGTTGCACAATTATTTTATAATCTCAAATTTTGGATAAACTTTAAAAAGAATGACTGAAAAAAACTCCAAGTCTATAAATTGTGCAGTTCCCTGTGATAACAATAGCTGCTGATTTTGTTTTTTCTACCAGTTTGTTAGGACAGAATAGGGGACCTTCTTACATTAGCCACCAAACCATGTTTGCAAGTGCTTTCAAGGCCACTATAGAACACAAAGGAATTCTGAGTGGTTTTATGTTTCAGGCAGTAATCATACAATCACATATATATATAAAATATATATTGGTCTGCTTTGTTTTCTAGCTAAAGTCACCATTAAAAACCTGCCTAATTTTCTTAGAGAGGGAAAACATAAATTCATAAAAGTACTTTAAATGCTCAGTATTCAGGAAAGGCTTTTCTTTTGCATGATCACTTTCTCATTTTACCTTACCTCCTAAGAGTTTTTTGAAAGAAAGTGTCTTGTTTGAAGGTCTTTCAGATGGTAATAAAGATGGTAATAACTTCTTTTTTTGTGAAAATTTTAAAATGTTATAGTAGAGAAGGTCTGGAAAGGTCATCAGGTTCCTGCCCTGAGGCTGAATCAGTTATACCCAGTGGTTAACTGAGAAGGTCAAAAGTAGATTTTACTGCTGTCCTTGTTGAAATCAGATCTTCGCTCAAGATTGAACAAGCCAAATTGCACAAAAGGCTAGGGAAGAAAACAGCAGACACAACAGGCAGTCTCAGCTGCTCCTTTAAGACCCTGCAAACTTGTAGAGCATCAAGTGATTTAAGAGATTGCTTTTAGCTGTTCTTTCCCCGTGGCTCACAGCAGCACTGTGATAAAGATAGTCTTCGTTCACTAAACTGGCTTTCTTTATCAAAAGACAAAAGCAAAAAAGACAGAGATAGAGGAGAAGAAAACAATAAGGTAGAAAAATAAAGCAGGTAGATATGTTTGTAACATTATGCAACCAATTTTCATACTATAGATCATGTCCAAGATTTCACAAAGACAGTGAAGACAGAAATATTGGATGAATAGTGCACCTTTGCTTTCATTCAGAATGTTTGATGGTAAAGATCAAGCAACTGAGATGGCTGAGTGAATGGAGATTGAAAGGACAGGTTTGTTGCCAGATTTACCCATGAAGACACTTCTAATACTTCATAAAAGAGGAATAGATGAAAAAGCTCAGCTGCTCAGTATTTTATTGAAAGTGCATTCTGGGGAAATTTTTAACATTACTTTAGGTGCGTTGATTTTGGTTCCCCCATTCTCTCATTTAGGATACATTGTTTTAGCTTAGCCCATTTTTATTTGATCAGATTTTTTATTATTCTTATTGACATTAATTCAGTCTTTTTCTTCGACTCTTACATTTTCTTTCAATATGCAAAATTAGGGTTTTGTTACTGTGACTTTTGTAAATTTCATATTTAAAATACCTATATGAAAGGGATAGTCACCTCTTTTGCCCAGCTGGTTGTATGCAGTGTGTTTGATGCAGCTCAGGATGGAGTTTGCCCTCTTGGCTGCCAGGGCACACCACTGGCTGATACTGAGCCTGGTGTCATCCAGCACCCCCAGATTCCTTTCTGCAGGGCTGTTCTCCAGCCACTGCTCTCCCTGTTTATACTTGTGCCTGCATTATTACATCCCAGGTGCTGGATACAGCATTTGGACTTGTTAAATTTCATCTCATTAATCACAGCCCAATGCCCCAATCAATCTAGATCTCTCAGCAAGGCATCTTGTCCCTTGAGAGAGTCAACAGCACTCCCAGTTTGGAATCATCAGCAGATTTACTAACAGTGCATTCAACTCCTGCATCTAGATAATTGATAAATATATCAAACAGAACTGGTCCCAGAGCTGATCCCTGAGGAACATCACTGGTGACTGGTCAAAAGTCACATGTAACTCCATTCTCTATAACACTTTGAGCCCTGCTATTTGGCCATTTCTTCATTTGGCCAGTACAGTAAGTACCTACTCATCTCATGGTTGGTCAACATGTCCTGAAGCATATAGTAAGGAACAGTATCAAAACTTTACTAAAATTCAGAAAAATGATATACGCTTCCTTCCCCTTACTCACTGGGCAGATAACCTTATTGTAAAAGGACAGCAAATTACTTATACAGGATTTCCCCTTCGTGAACACATGTTGACTGTGCCTGATGTTTGCATCTTTAAATGTCTTCCAATAGCACTTCACAAAGCCAAGACAAATTACAAGGAAAATTTTCTAGAAGGAAAAATGCAGATAGAAAAACATTTGAATGTAAATGGGTAGGACTTGAAGAAGAAAGACAGGGTTTCAGAATTCAGGAGTACAGTTCATCTAAACATTCATTTAAGTTCATTGTGAAATAAAAGCAACAATTAAAAGTTCAAATCAAATGGTCTAAAGGGAAATAAATATCAGTCGCATTAAATAAAAAGTGTTGACAATCATAAGAATCACATTACCTCTTTAACTATAATAGGTATACAATATTTTACTGCCAGTACTAGCATGTTATTTCTATCCTTTTCCGTGTCCTCTTAAAACAGGAAGAACATAAACATAGAAAAACCAGTGCACGCACTGCTATCATGTCAGAGCTAAGGAAAACTCTTGGAAGTGATGGAAGTGATGTCTTAGTCTGCTTAGGACAATCCTAGAAATAATTTTTTGTCTCTTTTACCCATTTTTAATGGTGACATAATTAGGTCTTCCTTTCTCAAATTACAGATCTGAGATTTTACCCATGCCAATGTGGCACACATCAGGTGGGTTTCCTACACTTCTCCATCATGTGCAAGAATTCCTCACTGGTGTATGATCAGAGGTATAAGTCAATATCCTGATTTTGAGTAAAAAACCCAACAAAAATGCTCCCACTCATTGCCAATCATTCACTAAGTCAGTGAAAAAGCTAAAAAGATTCACTAATAAAAGTTTTTAAATTAATTGTCTCAAAAAATGTTAGTGATACAATCCCTAAGAGAACTCTGACCCACTGGTGTTAGCAGAAGACAGAAAGCTGTGTCAGTACTCAGAAAAGGTAAAGAAGGATGACTAGGTAGAAGTTGACTAGTTTGACTTAAATCCTGAGAGAGATGCAGGAAAATTATTAGAGCATTAGATTACTAAAAAATTGAAAGAAGAGTGCAATTTGAATGATATTTTTTAAGGACCTTATAAAACACAACTGATTTTATTATATAAGAAGGTTAAAAATTGGTAACTGAAAAGATAATACACTAAAATTTTTAGAATACACTCGGTATTATATTTACATTTTATTTTGAGTAAGAATTAATGTAAATACCAATGAATAATATGTTCAAATAGTTTGAAAATCTGTTAGTGGACACAATAGTTCACACAATACCCTACCAGTTCTGATAAGGCCTTACTAATATTGACATTGTACCTGATAATGTTCTGTAGTTGTATCAATTATCTAGGCAGCAGACTACTATCTGATGGTGTTTGCAGATAATGTAAATTGTATTGGAAAGCTAAATAATGGCAAAGGACACGCAAAAGACATCCTGCATCAGAGGTATCAGGAAAATATTCTTACTGCCCAGTTGCTCAACAATACACCGTGGGTATACAATTAACCTTTCAAATTCTCAGTGAAATAACACATTCTAAATAAAGAAAGAGGTGGACAGAATTAAACAAAATTGCTATGCTTTACACAGACATCTTTCCCAAACCCTTATGTTTAGAACAAAATGTCTTTGAAAATACAGCTAAATGAAGATTATATTTCCAAGGAGAAATGAGTGATGATCCATGGGAAAAGATTAGCAGTGATCACACAGTTAAAGTAATCTTTGCAGTTAAAAGTCATCTAGCACAGTCGCTGGATCAGGGAACGGGATAGGTAGCAAGAATATTGAGGTGATTTCTCTCTTCACAAGTTCTGATGAAACTGATCCTGGAACAAACATGCAAAACCAGTGCCTGCACCTCTGGTTTTCATTTATTACAGAAATATCAGATAATGTTTAGAAAACACTGCAGCCATAGCACTACTGCAACACTATCAGGTATGAAACAAAAAGCCTCTCCTAAGTACACTTGTGATGCTTATAATATGTTTATATGATCCACATAAATAGTTCAAGCTTCCATGCTGCCTGGTTGCATGACTGCTGATCCTAGTGGGCTGTTATCGTTGATACTAGTAATATAAATTAAAATACAAACTTATAATACAAACTAAAATATGAGCTAATAATATAAAATTGTTCATTCCTAAAAGAATATAGAAAGTCTGTTAAGATACCTTTGAGTAGTTTCCTGCTGTGTAAGTTATTTTCCTAGAGCAAGGAGATGTTGCAGATGGTCATAGGCAATCCAATATTAGCATCCTTGCAACATGATGTTACACGTGAAGAGACAAAAGTCCAGCAGGAAGGCATTAGAGCACATGCAAAGGTGTAGTCAAGTCACAATATCACTTCAAACTAGTTGCATCTAAATTGCTAAGTATCATGCTAATAAAATTGGACAGGAATGCAGTAAAATGGAAAGGATAAAATATTACCATATTATCAAGGATAAAACTGCAATGTACAGCATTATTTTGAATGATAAATCACAAAATTACCATTTGATATTTTATCATTATTATGCAATGCTGAAAAACAGAAAATAAATTCAGATAACGGATTAATAAAGAAATTCAGTATCTTCTACCTAGTATGCCATATACCATATTATTAATAAAGGAATAAAATAAATCTTATTCTTGAAGCCATATCTATTGATAACATAAAAATGTCTCCACCATTGCATGTTTTTGGAAATAACAATAATGTTGTGACAACAGAAGAAAGAAAATATTTGTCTATGTTAATTACAGTTAAAAGACGTTCATAACATTGGACCAATAAAAGAATGGGGTCAGCAGTTCTGCAACATCAGGCAGAGTTTATCAAGTAACCTCTGCTATATTGATACACTTGCCCTTTACATGAGATCAAACAGTCTCATACTTTTTAACCATTATCTTTCTCCTGGATTTGTAGGCGAGCAAGGGCTCTCTCTGTGAAATGCCAGCTGCCTTGAAACGTAAATGAGTCTATGGCCTAGGGTCTTGATAGTTTAAAATGATGGGGCTAGGGTGCTTTCCTACAGGGTTGCATTCAGGTGCTCAGCTGTACCGGGTAGGTGAAATGTTTAGTCATGTTCTGTATGCAGAGCAGACACAAAGGAAACACCTCAAAGAACTGTGCTACATGAAGTCCTTAAGCTTTTTTCAGGAAGCAGTTCCCACTTCTTCAGTGCCGACTGTCACATACCAGCTGGAACACCAAGTGCCTGGTGTACCAGAGGGGGAAATATGGAACTTTGTTCTTTTATTAACCCGAGTGCTCACATGGTAGGGAGTCTGTGGAGCATTAGTATGTGCAGTAGCCAAAAGTTAGCCACAAGACTTGAGCAGACTCAGCATACTATTCATGTTAGCTGAGAATGGAATATGTATTTTTTACGGAATACAGGCATGATTAAAATTCATACTTCTTAAGCATTCATTCAGACCAGGTCAGAAACTCAATCTTTATTACTAGGAATAGTTCAGGTATGCACAGAGTGCTTCTATCAATCTAAGCAGATGAAAGAGCTAAGGGAAGTATAAGGCCAGCAATGTAACAGCCCAGCCCACACTGTTTTTTTCCCAGGGTAGGTTCTTCTTAAGCCTGTTGGGAGACATGCTGAGCTACAACCAGGCTCAAAGCATGTCACGAGCAGAAACATGCAGACCATGAAATGTGATACACATACACTAATGCTCACTGTCTCTTATGTCATAGTATGCCATGATATAGTACCATCAAGATCTTCCTAACCATTATCAAACATGTCTTGCCTCACAAAGGAAAAAAAAGTTGAAAGCAACAGCAACAAAAAAATCCCACCAACTGTTAGTCTTCTTGCCCAAATATGAGCTGTTCCTCTCACCCAAGGCATAATTGCTTGAGTTGCAGGACAAATCTGATTGTGAAGTACCTATTAATTACAGAAGGCAGAAATAAAGAGTGAAGATTAATAATGAATGAATGAAGATGATTAATGAGAAGGAAAAAGAGAAAAAGGAAAACAAAAAGGAAAGAGAGAAAAATAACAGGGTTTTCCCAACAATAAGTTAATTCCAATCTGTCATTCAGAATTTGATAGTGACATAAGCTGCCAACTGAGACATTACTGTTCTGGAGTAGAAGGAGTTAACACAGAGCTGATGGACACACTCTGCAGCCAGACTGAAGCACAGAGCAAACTAAAGGCAAATTAATTGTACTTTTCATTAAATCTCATCAAGGACAAGAGTAAATACCATTTCCAGCGTCATGTGCATTGAGAAAAGGGAATACAAATTTACAGTGAGATGAACATGGTTCCAGTAATTATTCCCTATTTTGTCCTGGAGATTTTTTTTCCAAAGTGTCCCATAGGCAGAATTTCTAGGTTAAATAGTGAATTCTACAATGGAAATAAAGTCTTTTAAGACCCTGTATGTTGCACTGATTTCCATTACAATTTAGAGTGCAATTTAGGCTGTATCTTTAATATTAAAAGGAGTTAATATAGCTTTACAGATTCATAGTCCTGACAGAATTAAAAATTAAAAATATATTGAAAATAGCTCTTGAAAATTATTTACACACTTTGAAGGGCTCCTTATCTGCATTTTGACTGTTATGTAATCTGTGCCTCTTGGCATAGAAATGAAAAGACCTTTTCTTGTTTGGATAAAGCATTTTCCATGCAAAAAATAATTTTTTCATTTAAATAAAGTGCTAGAGGAAGAGAAAGATACTGAATGTTAAATATTTTGGAAAATAAGATGGATTAATGAATCAAAAGGTAAAAATGTTCATTGATTTCAAAGAAAGAAAAAAATCAAAGGCAATGTAATTCTCCTCATTTCCCAGAAAATCATTGTTTCACACATAAAATAACATTTACAAAGAACTGCAGACTTGATGCTAGTCACAGTGGATTAAACTCTGTAGCGTATGCAGTACAGGGCATCCTGGGTTTCATAAGTGTCTCTTTCTGAACAAAAATCTGTGTAGAAAGATAGATTGTAAACTGAACAGGTTAATACTTCCAGACAGAACAAAAAACATGTGACTATGGTTATTATGGCAGATAAGGTCAGATCCCCTTTATTATTTAGTTTGTGAAATGGGATTTTAAGAAAATTCCTTTTTCAAATAATGCTATGTTGAAATGTGTGATGTAAAATGCAAGTCCAAAAGTTTCAAAGGCCATGATATGCACATGAACAGATCTAGGTTTGTTGGAGAGAAAATATGTCAAATTTACATTATATTAGTATGATTTTACTTACATAAAATTGCTAGTCTGGTACATTTACAGTTGAAATACTGAATTAGGTCTTGGTATTAAAAATGATCAAACAGCAAGAGCAATTTTTTTTTTTTTTTTTAAGGAAGTGCTAATCTATCATGCAGGGCTAAAAAAGATCTCTTGAGACAGCAGTAAGAGACAGATTATCTAATATGGCAAATGAAGAATTTCTGTGATAGTTTTTTCTGGATATTTCCAAGTTTTCCTGTTGCAAGTTCTGAGGTTCTGTCCAGTAGGGAAGACAGAGAGAAAGACTTTCACAAGTTTAAGATAAACATAACAGCTTCTTTTCTGTTTGAAGAGTTATTCACAATCTGTATAAAACCAGCTACCCTGACCCTGATTCAGAAAAGTATTCTCAATACTTTTTTATAACCTCGAGCTTTGTGGTATCCAAAGCAGGAACATTCACAAGTATCTGGCAACTAAATGCACCATGTATTTTTTAATTACTTCTACTGTTTATGTGGAAAAAAAATATGTATTTTTTGAAAAGCATATAATTTATTTTTAAATGGCATTTCTAGGAAATACTAAATTAATTTGAAGAAAATGCAGAAAAAAGTGAGCAAAAGATAGAATAAGGGGGAGAAAAAACAAAGCAAACGGTAAGCAGTCTTATTTATAAGAATTAACCTAGATATTTTGGAAGGAGGCAAGAACCCAAATACATCGTTCATGGTCAAAATACATAAAACACCCTGCATGTCGGGAAAACAGAGAGGATAACAAGAAAGCATAAAGATGTTTAAAGATCCTGCTTGAATGGGATTAGGAAGAATCCCTTCCATATTGCTTCTCTTAGTTAAGGATGTGGGGCTGATAAAAGTTCTTACTTAAATGCTAGCAGTTCCACCATGACCTTTGCAATATTCCCTATCACCTTTCTTAGAGAGTGCTGCTTTTTTGTTTGCCATTCACTGCACTTTGCTGCTACAATTTAGCCATTACACATAAAGTACTGTCTTTTACTCTGTTATTGAGCTGAACGAATTACAGTTTTAAAGAGCTATATGTGGGACTGGCAAGTGAGTGGCAGGTATGTGCATTTATATGTGTTTTTCTAGTCTACCTTCTCAGATGACAGTGATGGATAGTGGGGTGCTGGAACACAATAAAATTGAATGAAACAGTGAAGGCTTGCAATCTCTAAAGCCAGATTTTATCAGAGTAAAAAAAAAACAATGTTTCAGAGCATGATCTGCAAAAACAATGTTTCAGAGCATGATCTGCAAATACTGAAAATTGAAGTATTTTCCATTAGACTTGCAAATAAATATTTAGAAATAAATCTAGTATGATTCATCTCTCTGTTGCAGAGAGAGTCTCTGGAATGATTGAGCCTGCTCAGGTCAGACTCCCTGAAGCCTGCTGTTACCCTTCTGCTCCCTTTGCTGCATGCTCATGGGACCCTGAGTGAATATATAATCTCAGCAAACAACCAGCCTTGCCCCCTCTGGCAGAAGAGCCCATCTGACTCACAATTCAGCTGCCACAGATATATAAACAAGATAAGAGTCTGCTCTGATACCCAACCGTATTCTCTTAAAAAATATATGCAATCCATTGTCTTTTCAATAAGGTGTGAACATGTGAATTACACCAATTTTCACAGCTGACTAAAGTGATTCTTCTTTGTGTTGCTTATTGAACTTGACATATTCCTACTAAACTGGAGAAAGCTAGTAGCCATGTGGAAGGCCCTTTGATCCTCTAGAAAGACAATTACACCCCAAACTGTAAGGCATCTGATACTAGGCTCACCATTGCTTGGAGTCAGCATTATTGCTAATAGTGAAGAACAGGCTGTGTCCAGAACAGGCTTGTCTGCAGTTCTTGAATTCCCAGGCTGGCTAATTCTGGTTATAGAGCTTTTTGCATGGTACTTTTGGTAGTAATAATCAGGCCCTTATAATCAGCAGTTTCAAAATGCATACATTTTCTCATTTTTTCTTTTTAGGTCTTTTCTCCTGTATTTCCAAAAGACAAATATATGTTTCATATGTGAGCTGGTTTTAAGTGAAATCTATTTTCAACACTTCACAAAGCAGTATTAAGAAGATGAAAATCTACAGAATTTACCTAAATGATCATGCTAAACCTACAGTTAAAACAATAACTTCTATTTCCCAGGGCATTTGCAAGTGCCACAGGTATACTGAATTCTGTAATTTCAAGAATCTAAGGCCATTACTTCCACTTAAAGTAGAAACAACTCTAAACAACATAGGAAAAGACCATTTATAATATTATGAAACCTTCCAGGGATCTTAAATATAAATATATATATTTATGAATATGTTTTCCAGAACTTTATTTTTGATTATACTATGGCTATATAGCTGTCACTTATATTTAAAAATACAGTGTAATAGAAAATCTGAGGCATTATGGCATTGCCTTCTGCTGTATAGTCCATGCAAGACTATTACAGTTTAGAAGACTCATGATTTGTGAAGGAATATTTAGCATAAATAGGACTGGGCATGTACACAACTTAGTTGGGAACTGCCATAAGGAACTAATCATTGTAAATGTCCTTAGACCTTAAAACTTTGATGGCTTTGCCCCAACAAACTCCCTATGTCACCTTAGTTCTTTTTTCCAGAGGAGATACATTGGACTACTGCTTTCAAATTTCAGCATCAGCCCAAGTTCTCCTTTATCTGCCATAGCTGCCACATTTGCAAGTCCAAAATCTGTTCTAAGATAAAGAAAGCTTGTTTCTTTAAACATAATTACTTGGAAAATTTAAAACTTTGGTAAGTGCTACAAACAGATAGACAGACAGACCTTCAGACAGAAAAAAACTTGTGCTCTTCCCTTTCAGCATTTGTCAGACTGTTAAATCACAAAATCATAGAATTATAGAATGGTTTGGGTTGGAAAGGACCTTGAAGACCATCTAACTCCAAACCCCCTGCTGTGGACAGGGACACCTTCCACTATACCAGGTTCTTCTAAGCCCCATCCAATCTTGTCTTGAACACCTCCAGGGATGGGGTATCCACAACTTCACTGAGTAACCTCTTCTAGGGATTTACCACAGCCACAGTAACGTCTAATCTACACTTCTTTCACTTTGAAGCCATTCCCCCTTGTCCTGTCACTACATGCCCTTGTGAAAAGTTTCTCTCAGTCTTTCTCCTAGGCTCCCTTCAGTTACTGGAAGGCTGCAATTAGGTCACCACAAAGTCTTCTGTTTTTCAGGTTAAATAATCCAAGTTGTCTCAGCCTTTCCTCATAGGGGAGCTGCTTCATCCATCTGATCAGCTTGGTGGCTTCCTCTGGACTCGCTCCAAGAGGTCCATGTCCTTCCTGTGCTGGGGACCCCAGAGCTGATGCAGCACTGCAGGTGGGGTCTCACCAGGGCAAAGCAGAGGGGCAGAATCCCCTCCCTTGCCCTGCTGGCCACGCTGCTTTGGATGCAGCCCAGGATACATTTGGCTTTCTGGGCTGAGAGCACACATTGCCGGGGCATGTTCAGCCTCTCATCCACCAGTACCTTCAAGTCCTTCTTTTTAGGGCTTGTTGGAGACTGAAATGTATAGTTTATGGCTTAAACATCTTCATGTCATGAAGGACTTTTGCCTATTATAGCAGAACTGTATAACAAAAGCTGCATGGAAGACCACCACGTCCTGACTGAGGCCCTGCACTGCACAATGATAGAGATAAGATAAAGTGACTCAGGTCTGGGCTAGGGAAGAAAAATACATTTGCAGGATTAAGCCTAACAACTTCAGGTTGGAGACCACTGCCCCAGCGCTATCAGCTGCCAGGCTTGCACAGACCCACACACCAAAGGGAGGAGGAGGAGGAGAGGTCTTGGGTGTGTGGTAAAAAGGCCTCAGGACAGAGGCAGTTAACACTCATCCTTCTCCGTGCAGACCAGCCCAGCTGCAGGAGCCCCTTCACCCCGGGAAAAGCCACATCCACGTGAAGGACAGCTGAGGGGGTGTCATGGCCCGTCAAAGGCCACCCCAAAGGGGTTCCCAGACCCTGCACCAGAGCACGGCATGATGCAACAGATCTACAGTGTCACAAAGGACAGTGTCAAAATTGGCCACCCCAGGGGAGGCCCCTGGGTGTTCCCAAATGTATATTAATCCATTGGATTCCATAATTTTTGGTGGCACAGGGTGACATAGGACCCTCACTGCCAAGAAGACCAGATGTAGGGGAGCAGTGATATGTCGTTGGGACCCTCAGAAGGGTGATGTGCTTCTACTTAACCCCTGCCACTCTCCCAGTACCCTACCCCCCCCCCCCCCGCCCCACCG
>VZRO01008204.1:2010-12236 GCA_013397915.1 Daphoenositta chrysoptera
TTAATTTTGTGCCCAACTCTGTCCCAAAATTTTAAATCTTGTACCTGTGTGAGGGACATGTCAGGGAAATGAAAAAAGAGCCATCTGACAAAACGTTTTAAATCCCCTTTAGAAAATTTGAACCCACCCCCCATAAGGGCAGCCCCAACTTGTGGATAAACTCCTTTCTGTTCTGAAGTGAGCTTAGCGCCCATTCTCAGAACAGAGCAGCACCAATCAGCAGGAAAAGGGAAAAATCAAAAGAAAACCCCCAGTAGCCAATCTTACGTGGCGCGCAGAGTCCGGAGCAGCCCAAGTGCTTGCTCGAGAGGCTCGCTGGAGAAAAGAAACCTGCTGACTGGTCCTCGTCCCGCGCCGGTCCGTCGGCGATATGCCTGAAAATCGCTCTTCGGGTGCCGGCGCTTCCGCCTCGGCTCAGCTTCTAGAACGGAGCCTCACCGGGGCGGCTCTGGCAGCACGAACTGGGGTCCGGGTGGCGTAGGACTCCCTTCTGCGAGGACGTCCATTTCACAGACGTCCCTGTTCAGGCACCAGCACTGGGCGCGCGGTGGCGGGAGGGTTCAGCCCTCGCCCGGATCNCTCTAAGGTGTTTAATCTGTAGAGTCAGGGACCGAATCCCCAGATCTGAGGGTTACAGGGTCTTAAAAGAGGGGGAGTGACAAAGGGAGGTAACAAAGTCCATCCAATCAGGGTCCAAGGTTAAACTGACAATCAAATCACTGTGCAGTAGGGGCTGACACGAGGGGTGGAGTGGGTACATCAACCCAATGAGGGACCAAACTGAGGAGAAACTTCTAGAACAGGGGAGCGGTTGGGGGAAGATTGACAATCGGATTGATAGGGAAGAAGGGGGGATTGACAGGAAAAAGGGCGGGAGACCAAACCATTACAGGAGGAAAACAGGATCAAACCATGAAAAATACACAAGAACCATGAAAATACATAAGAACTACATAACAAATCCAACAAGCAGACCGCAACAAGGGAATACTGTAGTGCTGTAATGGCCATTTGCAGCAGCTCAAGGAATGGCTGGTGGCAAGGTTTTCTGTTAGCTTGCAGCTGCCTAAGCCTGATCTACTTGGTCTAATTCTAATTCCCTTCATGGCTTTGTACAAGAAGGATAAATCCCTTCTGTGCCTGTTGAAGCTCACAAGAGTAGGTAAAACAAAGTTCCAAGACCTGCTTTCAGGCTTTGTGTTTGACAGCTACACGTGAAATGGCAAGGGTGCAAGCTTGTGTGCTCCAGGCTGGTGTGCTCTGGTTTTCAGCCTTTACTGGGATCCATTATGGAACAGTATTTTCTGACAGGGATACCATGGTTGTTTGATTGCTTTGCAGTCACAGCAGGTCCAAGTTCCACACAGAATGATGGTATAAGAGTTTTGATTTTCACTTAGGCACCCAAATGGACAGTTGTTTTTCCATCTGTGAAGACAGTTGAACCTCAACATCTTGGTTTTCAAACATGGTTCCCTTGTTTCAAAATGTTGAAAATTATTGGCTTCAAAGTCATTAAAAACAACTTTCTAGCTCACCAGCTGTTGGTGCAGCTGTTCCTCACATTGTCTATACCAATGAAGGCTGCCTGAAAGCAGCTGGAATGGAGTTTCCCTATGCTCCTGGAAGGTTCTCTCCTACAACTCCAGTTCCACTGGATTATCTTATGCATTGGATCTGCTTTCTCAGTAGCCTGCCTGTGCTGAGCACCTCTTGGCAACTTGTAATTACTTAATAAACCACAATTTCTTTCTTGGTGCAAGTGAGACTTTGCATTTAATTCAAGTCTGAAGCCCAGCGCCCTCACAAACAGCATTTGGGAGGGTGACTGGGGAATGTCTACTGTCAGTAGAGTTCCAGGGTGGCACCCAAAAAAATCCCTGCAATGTAACTTTGAACAAACAATCATTTTTATGGATGCTTTGTTCTGCCAGCGTATTTACATCTCTCACTGTTGAGATAGATTGTCTTTGCTGTTTGTTGCTTTTGTGGCTCTTCTTTCCCCTCAACACTCTTCCATATTCTCTGCCTTCACAGGCACTCCACGCTCGTGGATCCCTTGAAAATCCTGTCCAGTGTCCTCTGTCCTGGCTCACTCAACCAGCCCTGGCTCAGACCTTGAGTTTTTTACAGGGGCTGGCACATATAAAAGGTAACTAAGGATGTGATTTAATAAGAAGGCAGGCCAGACCACCCTCTGAAGGATCAGGGCTAAGGCCCAGTCAGGTGATCATCCCACCCGAACTGCTGACATGTCTGATCCCTCCAACCTCCTTCCTTGTCATCTTCCCATACTTGTTCCACCCTGATCCTTCCTTTCCCGTGTCTTTGGTCATTTCCCTAAACATCCTGTAGTAAGTTTTGTGCAGTCCCCCAAGCTCCCTCAAATACCCCTTAAAATCCACACTAGCCATGTTTTCTCCATCCTATCAGTTATAAAATTGAGGCAGATCCTCTCCAAAACCAGAGCAGCTCCTGTAGTGGCCCATCAGTCAGTGCCAGGCAACTTCTGGCTTCCCTTATTGTCTCTCCCTCATCACCTGCTCGTTAATGGTTGTGTGCCGGTGTGTTAAATCACCGTTTTCCTCGTTATTTGTTATTTCTGTGATAGGGAATAGCAAACAATATACTGAAGCAGACGCTCTCCAGTTTCACAGGAGCTGGTGGCAGCTCGGCTGCGCTCCGGGGGATGATGCGGAGGCACCCCCGCACCAGAGCTCCGCAGGCGGCAGCTCCGAGCACCTGGAGATACAGGGAAGGGAATGCCTAAAAGCAGCAGGAGGAGGAGGAGGCGGGAGGGAGGGAAGAAGGGGACGGGTTCAGGGAAGGACGAGCAGGTTAAAGAGTCAAGCACACAGATGCATCAGCATTTTGCCAGCAAGCTCGGACCCACAGAAACCTCCTCCCCTCCTGGCAGCTCTTGCTGGTTGGGGAAGTAGGATGTGGTTCCAGCTCCTCGCTGCAGATGTTCTCCTGCCTTGGCAGGAGCACCCAAATACCTCATCCAAGGGGGAGCTGTCCTGCTCGGGTGGATAAGCTGCTGCCAGCTGCTTGGGGGATGGAGCAAAAAGCAGGGGGACTGGATATATGGCAGGTTCTTCATTTTTGCCCGGGCTGTCTAGAGGATGTCTGCTGTGCTGTCCTGGGGAGCATCCTCGTGCCAAGTACACGATGTTCCAGCCAGTGCTGGGATGTGAGCGAGGAGGAGCCAGCAGGTGGGCTGTGAGTGCGAGGAGATGAGTGCCAGGATGCTGTGCCTGGGGAGATGGGCTGGAACCAGGCACACTCGACACAGGGATGTGCAGGGCAGTGTTTCTGGAGAAAAGAGCATGGTGTCCCTGCAGATCGGCCTCTTTCCATGGCTCTGGTCTCCTGAGGCTACAGACAGTGGAGCTCTTGCTCTGTGGTGGTTACAACCTGCCAACTCCTATCCTAACCTCCCTGACAGATATGTCTCCATCTTGTTCAGAAAAAACTTGAATCACAACCCAGAAAGACTCTTCTTCCCTCCACTGACTCTTCAAAAAGGTGGAGCTCTGTGTACCAGAGCTGAAAGATCACTGTTTGGATGAGATGCTAATTAAAAACATGAAATATCTCTTTGGTAGCCTATCACTCACAACTTTGGTCCCAGCAAATGAGAAAGATTACTACACTTGCAACTACAAAGACAGAGATTTATTTAAAATATCAATGGATTAATATTTTGTCAGACCAGAGCAATATTTCAACAGAGAAGACAGGTAGATAGGTAGGTAGATAGATAGATAGACAGACAGATCTGAAGGATGAGTTCAGAAGAGATGTTTAGAAAAGATATTCATTGCTATAGAATGTATATTCCAGGCAAATTATTGA
The DNA here is from genome assembly GCA_013397915.1 of Daphoenositta chrysoptera. Classification (NCBI taxonomy): domain Eukaryota; kingdom Metazoa; phylum Chordata; class Aves; order Passeriformes; genus Daphoenositta; species Daphoenositta chrysoptera. The sequence goes on from VZRO01008204.1 coordinate 5,869, forward strand.
GAATGCAAGGCAAAAGAAACAGAAGAAATACAAAAACTTCAGTATGCTATAGACATTAAGAAGACATTAAAATATCACCAGAAATGTTAGCTTAGGAATAGCTTCTCTGTTATTTACAATTTCACCATTTTTATATCCATCAGATGGGAAAAACATCACACCAAATGTTCATAATTCCTGCTTTACTATATCAGAACAAGGTAGTAGGATCCATCTATACCAGATGAAATAATTTACCATCTGTAGCTGAGGAGGATGTGAAACATCACCTGCTAGATACAAACACTTTCAGTTCAGAAGTCTGTACACTCTCAGTCTTAAGACCAGTAGCTCAGTACTCTCATTTCACTAATTTTAGATCGTAACAAACTTTGGAAAACTGGAGAGGTGCCCGAGGACTGACGGAGGGTCAGCATGAACCAGTACTTAAAAGGGAATGATACTAGACTGGATAAACAGACTCTAATCAGGGATAAATTAATGAAGTGGTTACACTGGGACTCTGTCAGTAGAGGTTAATAAGTATTTTCCACTGTGCTTCACTGATCAGACACATCTTGTCTGATACAGAGACGTAAGACAGATACAGAGCAGGCAGGGGCTTTGTTTCTAGAACAGTATTTTACTGCCTGAGGACTAAGACAGTTTCCAAACACTGTCATCAGTCTCGGCCCAGAGTTACCTGACTACAAGCAGTGCCTTGTGCAGTGTGAGACCCCGAGATGAGAGTTCACACCTCTCACTTGGGATGGAGCCCTCCACCCTCAGACTCCCTGAAATCCATAAACTCTAGTAAGATAACAGCTCCCTTGTGCAAATAGGATTTGCATGACTTGCTTTTCAATTCAGAGGCTGTAGCCACTGCAGGTTTTGAATTGCACATGCCCACAGAGAAGAAAAAAGCCTGTGGTTGGGGCAGTGCCAGCTGGAAACATTTCAGCACAAGAGGCAGCAGTCTGGATTTCAGGCAGATGTTTTAGTCAGCCTCTGGCTAGGCATTGTTTAATGGAGCGTGTGCTTCAGGAGCACCGAGTTTTGGGAGGAGAATCTCCTGCATGTGCTTGGCTGACAGGTAGCCTTGAGGTGGCTTGGGGAGATGGACGAGCCACACGGACCCTCGCTGCCAGTGGGATGACCTCTCAAAGTGTGCTTGCTGTGGGCAGAGGTTTTTCATCTCACCTCTCTGCAGACTGTCACAAAATCCTGCATTTCAAGGCTGTGGCAGCGCCAAGGGGAGCATACACACATTATAAGGAAGGACAAATAGGTGGATAATTTTCTTTTCTGTTCATCCCACTGCGGAAAGCTTGAATGACAACATGGAAAACCTGCAAAATCAGGAGGGGGTACTGCTGCTCGGTGTCCTTTTGCCATTCAAAGCAGCTTTTTCCTTCTTGAAGATCAGTACCGATGCAGATTTCCCTGAGCTGTTCCTGCCGCCCTTGGTGGGTGACAGGTGATGTCTGACCTGCAGATGCAGCGGGTGAAGGGCTGTTTCACCGTGTAACGACCGGTGCCACACCGAGCTCCTTCCTCTGCTCTTCAAAGGGGCGTTTTGAAGCAGCCCCACAGCTGCTGCCCCACTTAATGTCTGCCACCAGCTCAGAGGAGCAGTTGGTAAACTGCTTTTACATCTATCAGAAGTCCAGGAGGGAAATTTGCATTATATATGCATACATATGCATATATTAGTGAAACGTTTATCTTTTTGAAGAGATTTTTTCTCAAAAATAAAAAATATTGTGGACATTTTTCTCTAAATCTATCGCACACTGTGGCTCTCAGCTGAGATTTTGGAGCATGAAGGAGCAGATGGGAAAGCTTCTGCAATACATTAAGTAAGATAATGTAAAAGAGGGAGAATCCACAATCCTCATAAAACTCAAATGCTGAAAAACCCACAAGAGAATGAAGATTATAATGAATAATTCAGACAACACATCCTTGAATCAGAATGTTTCAGCTTCCTCATTTGCTCAGTCTCTCATCTGATCTCAGGGAGCTAAACATAAATGTGGGAAAAGTGAAATGAAATAGTTTTGCCGAGCGTTGGAAGCGTTCCGGAGCTCGGAGGGAGCCGCGGGCGGAGGTTCGCCGCGGATCTGTGAGTTCGTGCCTCCCTCTGCCGACTGCCTCCCCAGACCTCGCTCTCCGGGGCTGCAAATCGTAAAAGGCCGTGGCTGTTTCCCCCTCCTGCGGGGCTGATGTTCCTCCCCACGTCTGGAGCAATGACAGCCAAGTCCAGGGAGCTGTTGGATGCGGGCTGTTCACATCAGCCCCACGGTGCCGGTGGGTGTCACTCCAGCAGTGCCGTGTTCCCTTCGTGGCATCTCCACCATGGGTCCCAGTGCCGCTCAGATTCTCCATTAATACTGAATTAATGCATGAATCCTTGTTTAGGGGAGAATCTCTGAAAGCTGTAAGGCAGAGACTCAAGGAAAGTTACCATAAACTGAGAGATGCAGGCAGAGACCTTTGGCGACATCACTAGATAACACCTGGGGCATGCTGGAAATACTTCACTGAATTTTGTTTTTGTCCTTTTTTTTTAAGTTTGAATATGTCTGTAACACGCCTTGGTGCCAGTTTTAAATTTTTTTGGTCCTTATAGGCAGCTACTAAGTAAAACTGACCGTGGGAACTGCAAAACTTAAAGGTTTCGGATTCTCTTCTCCTTTCACACACCCTCTGCAGAAACTTCCTGTTCTCTCAGCAGAACATGTGCCCCCAGCAAAGGCAAGAAATAGATAATCTCAGCATGGCAGGATTACCAGAAAGAATCATGCCCCTTGCTCTGGGGGGAGGAGCATGCTGGCTGTCCTTGAGCTGGTTTTCCCTTGGTGACCTGCCGGGGTTGGGTGACCCTTTCTCTAGAGGGAGTCAACCCCAACTCCTCTGGGATGATGGAGAGGGATCTCAGGGTTGTAAATGTCTTGTCCATTTATTCCTCTTCCTGAGTCTTTCCTCAGGCTGGGGGCTGATAGAGATGAGATTAAAGCCTGTTCTAACAAACCAAGTTTGTTAGTCAGGTTTCCTTTGGACTTGAAAACACAGACGAAAACAACTCCTGGGTGCTCCAGGAGTTTTGTGTTGTGGAAGCTTTGTTAGAAAGCTCTGAGGAAACTGGTATCCTTTCAAAATAAAGTGTGCCAAGCAGAATAGCCCCAGGGCCATCGTGCTGGGAGCTGAGGGCTGATTTAACAGTGCAAAAACCAATTACCAGGCTGTAATCAGGAACGGCTGTGTCGGGAAGCTGAAATCGCCACGGGGAAGGAGACAGGAGAGCAGGGTTTGCTCTTGCTGGAGCTGAGACTAAGATAAATTGCAGCAGAAAGCCCCTGCTACCAAAGAGTTATGGAATAAATCGATGCATTAGAAGCCTCAGCGCATGAGATCACTTGAAAGAACACGCAGAGCATCAGGGAGCCAGGTCGGTGAGGGGCTGAAGGCAGCACTGCCCGCCCAGATGAGTTACTGACCTCCACCCGGGGACTCCACTCACCCAGCTGGTGAGTTACAGAGGCAGCAGCATCAGTGACAGTGATGTATAATTAGCCTTGGGATATATCGAAATTTTCATGGATGTGCTGAATTAAACCTTCACCCAGAGTGCAGGGAACAGCACATGATGACTTTTAATATAAATAAAATATTAGACAGGAGAAAGCATATATTCTTTTATAGTCTATGATGCTGATGTTCTGAAGACTCCAAAGCTCTCTGCAATTTATGGGCCAAATCTATTTCTTGGAAGTAATGCCAGGAGTATTTTTGAGAAAGGAGAGCTAAAGCTCAGCATGTAAACCTTAGAACTGCTCTAAGAGATGCAGCCAGCTGCGATAAATGTAAAGCACACTAAATAAGACCAAGGGAGTTGTGTCCAACCTGAGCAGTACAAACCTTTCCAATGTTAAACCACCTAGTATTTCCTTTAATATTACTTCCTCCAGTAAAAAGCAGGTTGTTTTTTATTTCAGACCTGAGAAGCATAGGTAGTTTTCACTGAATATTGATATACTTACTTTGAATTGTAAAAAGAAGTGAATCTGTTGGGTCTGTTATGTTAATGGCTCAATCAGATTCACTCAACAAATTAGAGCTGCTGTCTACTAAGTGATCACACCACCCAGAAGCACTTTGATGCACAAGTGAGTGGCCCAGGTGGGAGAGATGTAGATTGGTTAAGTGGAGAAGACGTGTAGCACTTCAAAAACAAGATACTACAACAAAGCATGGGCTGAGAAACCAATAATTCCCCTGTTCCAATATTCACTGATTATTGATTCATTGATGATTATGTGCAGGTAACAATTTGTGGTTTTCGGCAAGTTTTGCCTGTGTTTTGCATTTGTTCTCGGTTATTCAACAGGTGTTGGAAGAAGGTTATGTCCCTTTGTCCCCCCGAGCCATAACTCCAAGTATAAATGCAGTACGTGACGCAGGGCACTGCCACAGTTGCTTCACCCCAGCCACCCCGCGCCCCACCCAGGCCCCACCACCCCCCGGTATTTAATCTGGGCCCAGCTGGAGCCTGCTCAGGAACATAATCAATACACAAGTGCTGCACAATGAGCACAGAACCAAGCGTTCCGTAGGTCAAGAGCACTCGTGTGCCAGGAAGCCACGTCCTTCACCCCGCGGGGTTGTTGTTTTCCAGGCGGCTCGAGAGGACACGGAGAGTCTCTCACTGCGCCCCGCAGACCCTTCCTCCCCGGCTCTCAGCCTGGGAACACCTGCTGGAGGGCTTCAGGAGCCCTTTGGGACTTCCCACCCAGTACTTCAGTCCTGCTCCTCGAAACCGTGGTGATTTCCCGGCCTTTATTGAATTGGGTGCTTTTCAGCTTGGCAGCGGCGGCGCTTTGGTCTCTGAGGGCCGAGGCCGAGGGGGATCGAGCGCTGCGGGGCCCCGAGTGCAGCGCGGCCCGGGTCTGAAATGACAGAAATGTTTCGCAAGAGCAGCGCTGATTTCACAGATTTTAACATTTTGGGCTCTTGCTCAAGAGCGGGGCAGCTCCTACGAGGCCTGTGGGGGGACTTTGGATCACGGGGGCAGAGGGAATGGGAGCCACCAGCAGAACAATGCTCTGACAGTTCACATCTTCTTCCTTCTGATCTCTTCACCTGCCCTATAAATACTTTATATTTTATATTTTATATCCAGCTAGAAAGAAATGGCCGTGCTATTTCTGCTAAATTACAATGAGATTTAGGGAAGTTTGTCTTTCAGGGCAAAAAGCCCCTTGGAAATCCTGGAGGCGCATGGCAGGGAGAGCAGGGTCAGGGGGAAACCACAGAGCTCGTCTGAACAAAAAACTTAAAATCTGTCCTGGAAGCCACGGCCTTTAATGCATCTTAATTGGTTTGTTTTCATCCTCAAATGCACTTGGAGAAAGGTTGTATCCATGATGGTCTGGGGGATATCCAAGAGGAAAGCTGTTTTCTGAGAGCAAGTGATGTAGTTAGAAAAAATGAAATTAATTAAAAAGTAAAAAAACCCCTCAAACCAATAAAAATAAAATACAAATTAAAATAAATAAAAATATAAATTGAAAATATAATTAGAAAATTAAATGAAATAAAAAGAAATTTTAAACCCCAATAAAATTCTCCCAGGCTTTCTCACGTGCAAACCCATCTTTAATTCCAAAGCAGCAGCAAGCTTTATCCTAAGCGGAAACAGTACGTGGGAAAACTTTGGCTAAGGAATGTATACATCAAAAGTGCTTCGCTGCCACCCATCTCAGCCCCAGGAATAATCCCTCTTTTTTATCAGGTTTAGATGGGTAACTCAGGAAGGGGACTGGAAACAGCACATGTAAGTTCATTTTTCAGCTCTAGCAGCATCAGATTTTAAAAAATAATTAAATGAATAAATAAATAAGCCCCTGCAATAAAATAAGGCGGAGTAGAATTAAGCAAAAATAAAATATAAAATAAGAAAAATATAACACTATAAATTAAAGGTTAGGTTGGATATCAGGAAAAGGGTTTTCCCCCAGAGGGTTTTTGGCACTGGAACAGCTCCCAGGGCAGTGGTCACAGCCTGACAGAGCTCAGGAGTGTTTGGACAACGCTCTCGGGCACAGGGTGGGATTCCTGGGGTGTCCTGGGCCAGGAGCTGGACTGGTGATACTGGTGGGTGCCTTCCAACTCAGGACAGTCTGCTGCCACGAGTCCATGAGAGTAAAACACAATAAAGGAAAATAAAATAAAATTAAAACACAAAAATAAAAAAATAAAATAAAATTTTAAAATTTTAAAGTTTTAAAATAAAAACACAATAAAGGAAAATAAAATAAAATTAAAACACAAAAATAAAAAAATAAAATAAAATTTTAAAATTTTAAAGTTTTAAAATAAAAACACAA
>VZRO01008204.1:12774-34799 GCA_013397915.1 Daphoenositta chrysoptera
CGCAGGCAGCCCAGCGGCCGGCCCGAGCCAGGAACCTGCCCGAATCCTGCAAACAAATAAAACACATCTAGGAAATAGGAAGGAATCCTCAGTTCCCCCCGAAACAGCATCAAAAATCAGAAAGGCTGCACCCCAGTAGAAAAATATAAAAGTAGCCCCCCAAATCCCAAAAGAAGGAAAAGCTTAAAATTGGCGTAATTATAAAAAAACCCTGAAATAAAACAAAAACAACCCTCTCCCGATTAGTGCCCCAAACCAAAAATAATCCAAGACCAGCCCCAAATATAAAAAACCAAACCATATCCCCAAAACTAACCCCCTCCCAGCAAGACCCCCATCCCAAATCAAAACTCACAAATCATTCCCCTCCTCCCGCAAGGAAATCAACTTTCAAAAATCCCCCCCAAACCCGTGTCGAGGAGTTGGGGCTCGGGGTGCCAGCGTCGGGGGCACCCCCGAGTGGGGCTGGGCAGGGGGTGGTCACAGAGCCGCTGTGTCCCGTCCGGGGGTGCCCTGCAGCCCCCCAAAGCGGGGCTGTGGGGCTGCAGCACCCCGGGGTGCCTCTGACCCGGCCTGGGGGTCTGGGACGGGGATGGGATGGGATGGGATGGGATGGGATGGGATGGGATGGGANTTCTCCTGGGCTGGAGGAGCCGGCTCTCCTCGGCTGCCGTGTGGCAGCAGCGGCTCCTCAGGTGTCAATCCCCGTCAGCCGCTCAGCCCTCGGCGCTGCTTCGGGGGGCTCTGCTGGGGAGGGGGTCCTGCGGCTGCCCGGCATCGGGATCCTTCGGGAATCACGATTCCTGGAGATGTCGCACCCCCGGTTTGTGACTTGGGGTTGTCCCCTGTCACCCGCACTTGTGTGTGTTCGGGGGTGCAGGCTGGAAGTGCGTGAGGTTATTCACAAGAGTGTGAAATGCATCACCGCCCTCCCTGCAAGTACTCGGAACTGCTGCTACGATGATAGTGTTTAATGAAAACATAAAGTGATACCAGCCGGATTTTTGGGGAAAAATAGGATGATGTGGCATAGGAGGACAGGCAGGACCCCAGGAGGATTAACTGAGGGGGGACAGGTGTCCCCCCCCAGCAGCTGCTGGCCCTGGTGGGGAGCACTGGAGGCGGGGGTGCCTTTGTTGAAGCAGTGCCCTGCACTCGGGTCCTGTTGGCCAGTCCTTGGTCAGGGATTTTGGGAAGCCCCCAGCAATGAGGGAGCTTCTGGGGACCAGGATGTGCCATCGGAGCTGGATAGCAGTCCTGGCAGGTAACCCCAAAATTTTTCAGCCCAGGTTAAGCCTTCGATCCCTATCCCCGTCTTTTTCCAGCCACGCCTCTGCTCGTAGAGTGGTAAATAATAAACATGGGATGCTAATTTCAGTTCCTGGGCTCTAACGGGGATCCAGCGTCCTGCACTTCACCCCCTGCCTGTCTCCTGTGGCATTTTTGGAAGCTGTCCTTTGGTCTCTCGCTGCTGTCCCCGTGTCCCTCAGACAAGGGATCACTGTGCTGGCCCGGGGTCCTTTCCTCCCCGATTCACTGGGGTTGCTTAGAAACGGACGCTGCTGAGGTCCCGAGCTGGAATGTTCTGTGTCAGGAATGGAGAAGCTGAACTTTGCCTTTAAATGGGAGCAGGTCTGCCGGGAGAAGTGTCTGCTTTTGGGTCTCTGCAAGGGATGGCTGATTCTGGCAAACCGGGAGCCTCTGCTCGGGCTGGGGCCACAGGGAGGGGCAGGGGCCGTGCTTGTGCCCCAGGAGCCCTGCACCCAAAATTAGGGGTCTCGCACTCTTGCCAGCAGCGGGAAATGGATGTAGAGACGGGGATTCCCTCTTCCTGCCTTCTTGCACTCTCCTGGTCCCCACGCTGGTGACTGGGAGGGTGAAGCTGCTCTGTGGGGATGGCAGGGCCGGGCAGCAGCAGCCTCCTTGCCCTGCCGTGCTCCAGCTGCTCCTGCCAGGCTCGCTCTCCCAAGCGACTGCCGAGCAGGGGCTGGGGCAAGATGGTACCAAAGGAGTCCCTGGTGGGAAGAGGGAGCGCAGCAGCACGGCGCTGATGAATGCCAGGCGCTGGGGATTCAGCTGTGGTTTCCAGGGATGCAGCGCTGGCAGCCAGTGGGTATGAGACAACACAAAGGCACAGCTGTACAGTGGCAAAGAGGGGACAGAGAGTCACAGGTGCAGCACTTGTTGGGAAAGAAGCTGGAAGTTGGGTTCCTCCGTGGTGGGAGCATTTACGTGTCAGTGGGTGGGAGTTAATTGCTGTGGGTTGGAAGCAGAAAGCAATTAGAGAGACTGAGCAGCTCGGGATGGGAGTGAGGAGCCTTCGAGGACTCACCAGGAAGTCCCCAAGTCTTGCAGCAGGCGGGTGGCCAGCACGGCCCTGAGCACAGCCTGTATTGCCTGCAATTCCACACGGCCGGGTCTGGCACTGCCTTCAGGTGTCCCCTGCGGCTGCAGTGGCTGCAATGGCTGCTGACCATCTGGACCTGCTGATGTAAGGCATAAAAATGGCCTTTCTGTCACTCCTGCAGAGATGGCAGCAGGTGCCCATGCTCCAGGGGACCAGCCCGTTCCCTGGTCCTGGCCAAGCCTCTGCCCACACGCCGCTAACTTGGAGGATTCAGGGATGGAATGGGGCAAAGACCAAAGCTGCCACTCTGTCAAAGCCTGTGAAGGGGGTGCAGTGGTGCAGATACATTCTCAGTCCTGCCTCAGTTGCCCTGCTGCTCCAAGTAACCTTGACCCAGATCCCAAAGAATCCTGGATGGTGCCCTCCTGCTTTGCAAGGATTTGACGCTTCCTGACCTTATGTCCCTTTCCCAGAGGCGGATGGAGGGAGACCTCTGCACTGCAGAAGCTCCCTGGGAGAAGCCCGATGCCTGCAGCCCCTGAGACACCGTCCCCAGAGTAGGAGGAGAGGGCAGAAACCCTCCTGTTTCAAAATGCAGCTTGTGCAACAGTGAAACATGGAATTCATCTCCTGTCTGGCCAGCAGCTCACTACATCTGGGCAGCTGGCTGGCTGAATGGGGACCCAGGTGGAGGCACTGCTGGGCTGTATCAGAAGTGTGTGAGTCTGTGCCAGTACCCTGCCCTGGTCCAGGTGACCTCAAGCAGCTGCAGGCTCTCTGTTTTGGTCTTCCTGCTGGGGTTTTTTGTCTTTTTACTCCAACACTATTACAATACATAGTGATGCTGGAGAAAAACCCTTCATGAATCAGCTGTGCTGGTGGTAAGAGCCAGCTGTGCCAGCCGGGTGGCAGGTAGGACACAAGGCTGACCACAGCTGGTTTCCCTGTGCCCAGTATCCAGGAGCGTCTGCCCGGGCGGGGCTGTGCCCTCGGACACGGCGTGGAGGTGAAAGGCTCCCTCAGCCCCAATCCCTTTAGCTGTCTCGGCCTCTGCTTGAGTATTTTTAACCTTTTTGCTGTGCTAAGCTGCCTGGGGCTGAAGTGTCAGCGGGCACTGGGGAATACAGCCTCTCACTGCCTTGCCAAGCCCGGGATTTCAGGATCAGTGTCTCTAATCCCCGGATCCTGAAATACCTTCTTCGGCGGCAGCGCGTTTGGAAAATGTGAGTGGCTGCAGGTTTGAGCCCGGGGAAGGGGATGCCTCGGCTGCAGGGCGGGGTGCCAGTGCTCCACTGCTGGCATCTGTAGCTGATCCGGCTGCTGCTGGGAAGTCCATCACTCAGCAGAGTGGGAGGAGAGGTCCCTGTGCTGGGGACGGCCTCTCCCACACTGACACAGCCACAGAGGAATGCTCCATGGTCACTGCCAGGTGTGACCCCCTTGCTTTCTCCTGTCCGTCCTCGCACAATGATCTCTCGTTAATTAAGAGAAGCAGAGTCATGGCTGAGTTTCTGGGTGGTGACTGACTGTGTGTCCATCCCTCTGACTGTGCTCACCAGGTGAGCTCTGCAGGTTGCTGACCCACTGCTGCTCTGCAGCTGGCTCCTGGCATTCCCTGCTGTCTCTGCTGTTGGAAACCCATCTCCTCATGGCACAAGGAATCCAGTTGCTCACCTCTTGCCACCCTGAATGGAGATACTGAGCCTGAATGCAAACTCTGGTCCCCCTCTGTAACATTGCCTTGGGGGGCTCACCCAGGTCTGCAGGGCAAGGGCAGAGCAAAACTGCCGTCCTCTCCTGGTACTGGAGTGGCTTTTGGGGGTAAGGACCCTTCCATGTCCTGCCTAAATTAAAGTTAGCTTTGAGTTCTTTGATTTGTTTTAGGTGAGGAGGAGGAGTCCAGCTGAGCTGTCACGGTATGCTCTCGAGGAGCATTTCATGCCTGCATTTCTCAAGTTGCTTCTCTTATTTTGCCTGGAGTTGCATCTCTTGTCTCCATTTTTGGGGTCAGTGGTGGGTATCTCGTAGCTGGCTCCCAGAGGTTCTGTTTGCATTTCCAAGCCTGTGTGTGGGAATGCTGGTGAGGAGAAAGGGTGGCTCACCAGCCACCTTCAAGCAAGAGGACCTTTGAGTTGTCATCCAGGTGACCATTTCCTATGGGGGGGTCACTTCCCACTGCTGCAGTCACCACTGTGCCCCCATGGCTTGGGGCTGCTGAGCTACAGGAGCATCAGTGGTCTCGTTTTACAAAGAGGAGTTGGGGACTAATAAAAGAGGTTTCTAAGAGTCTGCTTGCTGTGGCCCTATCCCTGGGGATGAACACAACCAGGGCACAGCATCCGCCTGTTCCTGAACCGCCTGAACGTGAGCTCCACAAAGCCTTAGGTCAGGGCTGCTGATGTCCCACAAAAGCATCATTTGCTGCTCTCTGCTTTCTTCTTGTGCCCTGCTGTTGCCATGTGTTACTTCTTCATAACCTGGGACTTGTCCCTCTACAAATCCAGATTCTAGGAGGGAAGAAAGGTGCAAGAGCAGGTGGAAGGAAGCCCGTGTTGGCCCTGCTGCTGGCTGCGATGTCTTGGGCAAAATGCTTTCACTGCACAAGCTCTTTTCTCACTTTCCTTTCACCATACTCAATGACTCTCAGTACAATTAATTTAAGTTTGTGGAGTTTTCTCTCTGCACACCTTTTTGACTGTAGCTGTTCTTTTAGCCTTTGATTTGAGTTGTCATCCATCTGCCATGTTACACCTGGCTGTGTCAGCGCAGTCCGACTGCAGGGATACATGTTTATACTCAGAGCAGCACCAGGGAGAAGGCAGTGTGCTGACAGGGATGGGAACGTTCTCCTTTTCCTTTGTTTTTCACTCTAGAAGGTGCATCAGTACAGGGTCTTGCTCTGGGTGCTCCTCTGAGCCCGTGGTCACACAGCCCAGTGTCACAGCCAGTCCCTGCCCTGATGCCTCTGGGATGGGACTGTGATGCTGGCACTGAGGGATCTCTCTTCCCAGCTGCAAAAAGGTTGTGTCCTCCCAGCCAGTTGTTTTACACTGATGAGCAGAAAGAAGTGTGGGGGGATATCTGTCCGTCCAAGCAGAGCCACCGTGTGGTGTGTTCAGATCTGCTGGTGTCAGGGTGGAACGTTTGGGGTGTGGGCAACGCTTCACCTCCTTGCCAGCAGCCCACAAATTCCCACCTAAGACTCTATCAATCTATTAATTCTCAGGCAGTAAGGCTAAAAAAAGCTTTTCCTGACAACCTCCATCTGTGCTCTCCTGCTTTAAAAAAAGGTTTAAAAATAATTTGCACAACTGTAATTGATTTGGATGTAGCAGAGAAGCCATTTGCAAACGAGCAAATCTGCTGCATGAGGCCTTGACCAGAACAACCTCCCTGGGCTCCGTGGAGGGAGGGAAAGCTTCCAGAGCTGACCAGGGAGCCTCGATGGTGTGCTGGGGATAACGTGGATCCTGACTGATGCTCTCAGTGTTGTTGGTTAATGGTCTGTTTTATGTAGTTTGGGGGTTTTTTTTGTTGGTGTTTTTTTTTGGTACACAAAACGCTCTTATCTTTTCTTCAGGACAGAATCATCAATCTAGTCGTTGGTGGCTTAACAACCTTGCTGCTTGTAGTAAGTATCTCCCATCCTACCCCATGTTGCACCTTTAGGTGACAGGGAGAAAACCAGAATTCCTCCCTAGAAACGGGTGGTGAAACTTCCAATGTCCAAACAGGCTCTAATTGAGGGCAGGCAGTCATTTTGGGACATATCTGTCTTTTGAAACTCTTTGACAACAGGAGAGGAATACCTTTCTTCATGCCATCTTTTAAGAGCTGCAGTAAAATCTTCGAAGTCCTCTGGTAGATTGTCCATCCTGGCTGAATGTGAGGCTGGATGAGACAACAAAGCATTTATGTGCCAGGAGAGCGTGTTTGCTTCTATTTCCTTCTATTTATGATTTATTGTCCTCTATTTATGGCTTATACAAGTCTTTCCAAAGTTTGTCCCTTTGTGTTGAGCTGTGCTTTCCCCAAGCTTTAAAGACAAACCCAATGCCCTGGTGACTGCAGGCCATCACTTGTGTGGTCCACGGGGGGATTGTTGGAGAGCTGAGGTGCAGGGAGGCTGTGGGGACAGGCGTGGGGACAGGGGAGGTGCCAGCTGGTGGAACTCTTGGCCGAAGGGATGCTCCTGCGTGGGCAGTGTGCACCCCCAGGCCTGATGGCTTCACGGCTGCTTGGAGGGCGCTTTCTGGCAACGAGCCAGCGTGGCAAAGCTTTCATTGTTTTTTTTCCACTCCTCTCAGTGTGCAGCTGTATCAAAGCCGTTTCCTCCAGACTTGCACATTTTCCTTCAGCTCCTCAGGGTGGGAGTCAGAGAGCAGGGAGGGGTGTGCAGAGCAGGATGGGAGCACAGCGCTGCTCCAGCCCTTGGGCTGAGCCTCCTCTCGCTGAGAGTGAAATCTCATCTTTGTTTTCCTCCATACAGGTCACTCTAATCAGTGCTTTTGTCTTCCCGCAACTACCTCCAAAACCTGTGAATGTATTTTTTGCTTTCTGCATCTCCTTGTGTTGCATTTCTGCTGGCATTCTTGTAAGTACCGCCACGTTTGCCGTGCTTGTGAGTCGATGGCTCTGAATAAAATCTGCTTTACGTGGTGCTGCCTTCTTTTTTACACTCTCCTAGAAAAGCTTTCCTGCCTCCATAGCACAAGCTGACAATGAGGGAGTGGTAATGAGTTTTGTATTTACTGCAGAGTGAGTGTGTGAGCTGAGCCCACTCCAGCAGCCCAGCTGTGGTGCAAGACTTGTCATCTCTATGGCACTGCCACCCAAAGCTGCCAGTGGAGACAAGAGTAGGAAACCAGGGAGCAGAGCACTGAAATGGGAATGCAGAGATGGATTGTGCTGCAGAAGTGGGAGCAGCCACGCACTTGCATTAGTCAGTGGCCTTTCAAACAGAGGATGAGTTATAAGGGTAGGAAGCTACAGCAAGTGGAAGATGTTCCTCTGTTTAACAACTGCAGAATTCCAAGGGAGCTGGTCCCAAGCCCTGGCAAAGGGAACTGGCAGGTCTGAGTTCATGGAATCACAGAATGGTTTGGGTTGGAAGGGGCTGTCAAAGACATCTAGGCCAATCCCCCTTCCATGGGCAGGCACATTGGTGGCTCCTTCTGCTGTAGCTCTTCATACTTGGAGCAGGCTCCTCTCTCCAGCTGTGACCTGGAACAGCCCTGAGCTCCTCACTGCTGGGGACTCTGGGAAGTTGCTCTGCATTGCCTGGTCAGTCCCAGTTTCTGATCCTACAGCTGGTGGCCACGACTCTGCCCAGAATAGACTGTGTTAGTGCAAAGCTGGTGTTTGTCCTCATCAGCCAGGGTGCAGCCAGCTTTGAGTGTCAGAACACCCCAGCTAAGCCACCCACTCTCCCTCCCTCTTAGCAAAGCTGACCAGACAGCACATGGCCCCAGGGACAGTTTCACACACACTCAGCCTCTCTGGCCAGAGCAAGCTGGATTGTTTTACAGGAAGAAAAAAACCCCAAAACCAGACCTACAAAACACCAGTTCAGTTACCACAGAAAGTTTCCTCAGAAGTACCTGGCTGTTTAAAATAACACAAACTCCTTTTCTCTTTCAGATCTACTGGTATCGACAAGGAGACCTGGAACCCAAATTTAGAAATCTAATTTACTACATATTGTTTTCTATTGTCATGTTATGTATATGTGCCAACCTGTACTTCCATGAAGTGGGTAAATGAAGGACATTGGGAATACCCAGCAATGATGCTGCTGTGTCAGACTGCTTCCAGCTCAGCTCTCCTCGAGACGTTTAAGTGAGAACAATCAGCCTGAGAGGAAAGAAGTGGGTTGTGCAAGGACAAATCAGTACATGATTTTCATGTAAATGTATATGTAATGTCCCTCTTGTTGGGGAGAATTATTGCCGTAAGACGTGACATTCTGCTTTTTTTTGAAGAGCTACTGTTGCGCTTAATGAACATTCCAGTTGTACTGATGTTTCAGAATGGCACAAGCTTTTTCATTTTGGAAAAAACTGCACTTTTTTTATTACTGTACAAATAAACTGCAGCATTGAAAGGATCTGTGGCAGTATAAATAAATGGCATCTTACAGTCAAGTAAGACAAATACTCTTTATTTTGTTGAAACTGAATATACAATTATTTCTGTTCCCTAGGCAACCATTTAAAACTACAACTTATTTTTCACATTAACAAAACCACAGACTGAAAAAGACCAACTCTTGATTATGAAGAGCTAATTACAGAAATAAATAAAATAATTTATACAAGTCTTTAGTTTCTATAGCTTTTTCTCTTGATTCCTAGCTAACAGGCTGCTGCTCAGCCTAGTGTCTGTTTCAAACGATGTAGGAATTAATTGGCCTCCTGTGCCTCGGGGGCCTATGTCCAAACTCTCACAGAGCTGTTCCTCCAAGACTTTGCCACCGTCACACCACTCCCCATTAGTAACTTGCTGCAGGAATCACCTCTGGAGAGGTGGCTGGTAGTGTCAGGTAAACAGCGAGAGAGACACGTGCCAACCTACTCACAACAATCTCAAAGAAATTCCAAGCTTGTGGAGGGAGGCCAGTGGGTCCCAGTAGCTTCCCTTTCTCATAGCCCTTCCCTTTTTTATTCAGCTTGCTGTAGTGATGAGAAAAAAGAAAAAAAAAAACCCCAAAAAAGAAGAAAAGGTTTTCCACAAACGATCTTTTCGAGCTCTGTCCATTGCCAGCAATGGACTCCTCAGGAACAAGCAGAACAAGCAGACCAGGCAAGTCCCATAAGCTTCTGCCTTCTTCCTATGCCACAGACAAACGAGTCAGATGAGATGGGAATACACACCACTGCTTCATGATGCTGCCCATCGCCCCTGAAGTCTTTGATGGAACTCACTCCTTCCTGAAATGTAACAGTCTCTTACTCCATGGATTACAAGAGTCAGTAAGTGCAGAAATCCTCACCCGTTCTTCATGAAACCTGTGCAAACTAATACTTGCTGTGGCACTAAGAGGCTCCGGTCCACAATCCCTGACTTCTGTCCAGTTTTCCACTTGTGCAGTTCAGCACATCAGTAACAAGTCAGATCAGAGCTGACTGGATGGATCTGGGCAGTCAGCACAGCAGCAGAGGCTCTCCAGAACACTGAACACCCCAGTGGGACGTGGCACCTCCCGGCCTCGGTTGGCAGCTCGGTCCCCCCTCCCAGATGAGGGAAGCAGCCTGAGCAGAGAAAGTGCACTGTAGTCATTTCACACTGGAAGCTCCTGTTCAGAGAGACAGACTGTGACTGCTTTCTTTGGAAATGTGGCACAGGGTTGTAACTAATTTCACAATGCAAACATGGTCAATAGAAAATGGACACCACTGCTGCTTCTCAGTGACAGCTCACTAAATCCTCAACATCCTTTGAATCTTCTGAGTCAGGACTGCCCAAGGATGAGCCAATAATGTGTGACCCATCTCCATGATGTTGCAGGATAGGATCTGTCAAGAGACAAAAAGCATTACAACTATTGCTGTGCCATTCTAACAAGATATAAAATACAAACTTAGGAGACAGGAAGTGTAGTCTGGAATCCTAACCAATTATAAGCAATGTTGCTCAAACCAGGCAGTTTGCAATTTCTAGTTTTAGAGGATCACAGAATAGCTGGGGTTGGAAGGGACCTCTGGAGATCCTCTAGTCCAACCCAAGTAAAGCTGGTTCAGCTAGAGCACATTGCACAGGACCACATCCGGGTGGGTTTTGAGTATCTATAGAGAAGGTAAGTGATGACCAAAATAGATGGATATGGATGCAACGGTGTGGCTCAGGTTTGCATCCATCAGGTTTTACACAATCAGTGCTGACCCTCTGCTGGCTCTGCAGGGAGATCCTTCCTCTGAGGAGCAGTGTTTGTTAGGTTACTTAAAGTTTCACAGCACTGACATGTAAAATTATTTACAAGAAAGCAAGGATCTACCAAGTGTTGTCTGCAGAGGATCAAAAGCTCTATACACTGCTTTAATGAAAGGGACTGTCATACCTGTGAGAGTTGTCAAGGGCAAGACTGATTCACTATCTATATCATCTGTTGCCTGGATAAAACCATGGGAAGAAGGAACAATAAGCACAGTCTCATCGTCTATTGTAGGTTGATCAACTTGTTCTTCTATTGTTGGGGAACCCAGGTCCTGCACAACACAGAACAGGCCATGAGAGTGCACTCCTGGGAGCATAAACAAAAACCTGCATTGCTCAGCCATACTCCACAGTAAGCAACACACTCTGGATGAATTTTATCTCATTAAATTGAAATGTCAGCACCTCAGATAGTTTATTTCAGCATTTACAGGACATGTTTCATCTTAGTGCAGGCACCCAGAAAACAAGATGAGAAGAATTTTACCTGTTGAGCAATATAAAGGCAGGTGGAGAGGAAATGAGACACTGCAAGGTGGTGATAAAATGTTCCCTTGCAAGTCAAATGTTTTGTTTCTGAAGAGGAATAATTAGGCTTTTCCACTACTTGCTGTCTAGATGTTCTGAAACTAAAACACTACATAGTACTTACCTGCTCCACAAACACAACACCTTTACCTAAAGTTTCACAGCTCCTGTTGTCAAATTTTAACTGACACTGAACACAGAGCTCAAAAGACTCACTTCATTTGCTGTGCCTTGCCTGGCCTGTCACTGGCTGGAGGTTGGCTTCAGCGTTTTTTTGCTGAACTTTGAGATACCAGAAGATTGGCAACACACAGATTCCTTCCAGGCACAAGTTGTCAATATCCTCCCCTCTTCCAGGCTTGCCATAACTGCTGCTGCTGCCTCTTCCCTGGCTCCTGAGGTACTGGAATGGCAGTGACACATCTGGCTGACTCAGTGTCAGAGCACACTCCTGGTTCCACAAACACACTGAAAAGTCATCCTACACAGTACTGCCAGAACCAGCAGAGATATTTGGATTCCAGCTTTTGAGTGTATCATGCCTAAGGTTTGCTCAAACTTCAGGGATTCCTGATGTAGAGTGCAAGCAAGTGTTGCTGACACAATGGGAGGTACCTGGATTTATCACCATTTTCAGAGGCAGCAGGAATTGTTTAGGAGAGGTCACAGCCCTCTATGTTTATGAAAACCCTGATGTTCCTCCACCTTGATTTCGTTAGGAAAATTTGTTTCCCTACATAACTCCACGATGTTTTTGCAAAGGCAGCTGCCTGAAAACGCCTTCCCTGATGCTGCTGAAGAGGAGCTGACAAGCTGTGGTGCAGCTCAGGGAGCTGCAGTAGGTCCCATCCACGAGGGCACCGTGTGCCTGACCTGCAGGAGCAGCTCTCTGCAGAGCACACAGCTCTGCCCTCCAGCAGCGCTGGGCTGCAAGGCTTGAAACTGGGAAGGGGAGGCGTGACAAACTAAAGAAGCCATTGTGGCAAATGGGCACCTTTCCCAGCCAGAAATAATAAAACCCTGCAGCATGACTGCCTGCCTCCCACTACCCACCCACAGTGACAATACAACCCTGGCAAGCTCATAAAAATAACACTGACTTAAAGAAAACAAAATTTAGGCATGTTTTTCTAGAGTAACTTTTTACTGAGAATTACTCACAGACAGTTCACTATTTCCTAGAATTTAAGTACACATGTCAAACTTGAATCTGACTAGAAGGGTAAAGCAAATTAGAATTACAAATTCAGTTTGTTTTTCTGTATAGAAAAAAAGTTTATAGTTTTATATCCTGCTAGCCATAGGCAATTTGTACAAAGTTAAATTAGGAACTAGGTTAGTATCAAAAGTTTATTAATTCTACCTCGAGAAGCTGAAGTTTTAAACTAAGAGTAGAAAGCTGATCGTCTGTGTCAAAGGTTGAAAATCTTATCACAAATACGTCAACCATGGCACAGAAAGAGGAAAATGGAAGAATAATCCCCAGCTTCAGATGTATTCAGGATTCAGAAGCTTCTGTAGTAGCAAACTTGAGATGTACAAAAATTCTCCCTTTTTTAAGAGCATAATGGATATGCACTGTCTATTAGAAGCTTCTTCAAAGACAAAGCCAAAGCCTATCAGTGATGGATTTTCAAGACTGACAAAGCAGAAATACAGCTACTGTAGAGCAGAGTGTTTTTAAAAACAGGATGGGGTATTTCACTGTGTCTTTTCCCACATTCTAACCTAATCAGACTTGTAAGGGAAGAGGTATTTTCTACCCACTGAAGAGTGTTATCTTCCTCTTAGCACCTCTGTTTTCTGTGACTTAGTCATTTGCATAATTCCAGCAACTGAAAGATGGGAGGAATTTAGTATAAACAATCCAAATACCTGTAATCATTTGGATAAACTCATTTCTGCATCTCAGGTGTTGGAGATGAATAAATCTGAGGCCAGAGAAAAGTACTGAAATGACTCCACAGCTAGTGAGGTGTTCAGTGCTCCAAATGAAGTCACATATAAGCCTCAGTACCAAATTAAATGCTGTTACTTTCATACTCACAACATACTGACAGAGCTCAAGGATAGAGGATCTCAACAAATGCTTGTAGAACTGATACAGAATCACAGAATTGTCTGGATTGGAAGGGACCTTGAAGATCATCTAGTTCTAACTCCCTGCCATGGGCAAGGACACGTTTTGCTAGACCAGGCTGCTCAAAGCCCCACCCAATCTGGCCTTGAACACTTCCAGAGATGAGGCAGCCCACAACTTCTCTGGGCAACGTGTTCCAGTGCCTCACCACCCTCACAGGAAAGAATTTCCTCTTAATACTTTATCTAAACCTACACTCTTTCAGTTTGAAACCATTCCCCCTTGTCCTGTCACTATATGCTCTTATAAATTAGTCTCCCTCCATCTTTCTTGTAGGCACCCTTCAAGTACCAATATACATGAAATCACTGAGGTATTTCAGACAAATACCTTAACATGAAGGCCAAAGATGCAATGAAATCATTCTCTATGCAGAAATGGGGAAAATGTCAAGTACCATGCCCTCCCTTACCTCAGTAACATATGTGCTGGGTAAATCAGAGTGAGAATCCTCATCCTGTTTCAGGCTGGTGTCTGCAATCTCCTCCTCTGTTCTTACCATAACTCCATCCATCAGTTCTCTACTATTCCTGCTGCTAAATTTGGAAGCATCATCTTCGTTGTAGGCCGACTGCTCTTCGTCACTCAGCTTGGACTGATGGATATCATCTGGGAAAGTATTTGTTCCCAGGGTGTCTGGAGGATCTGTCAGGTCAGCTGACTGAATGTCTGAATCCACAGTCAGCTCTGTCTGGGTGACAGAGGAGGAGATGTCTTCGGCAGCGACGGTGCGGATTATGACGCTCGGCGTGTGGCACTGCACCGTGACGTTGTCACTCGTGTTTAACAAATGCTCTGGCTGGCAGCAGCATTTGCAAAAAAGAGACAAATAGAACCCCAAAAAAGGTCAGAGACTTTCCTGTGACTGTCTACAAATCTTTCATGCAAATACAAGCAAAAAGATTCAGATTGCTAAGTGTAGTTTAGAGTTTTATATAATACAGGATGTCAGCCCAGATCATCTGCTGACCTTTCCTGTTCCTAAATGATGACTTTGTAGACTGAATGTGGTGTCATCTGTTCTTTAAATCACAAATAAAGTAAATATAAAACACTATGAAAGAGGTAACCATTCAGGTGAGGATCACTGTAGATTCAAAAGGTCAAGAGTTTTTTCCACTGAATTTGACGTCACTTTTGTGGTTCAATCTCCAGTTTGCTTCCCCTTTCCTCCCTCTACCAAAAAGCAATACTTGTCACTACTATCCAAGTGTTGTGAACCATTATCTATTTGTGAGAGTAACTGAAAACACCACAAAACAACAAGATTTGGTTTTGCTGGGGACCAAGCCACTAAATGGAGACATCCTGATCAGAACTTGCTCACTAAGCTAAATTTTAAAGCAACCTGAAGCAGCTTTTTAAAAAACAATACACAAACCACCAAAATCTTAGCCTTCAAGATTTTAAGCCAGGTAACATCGTTATGACTTAAGAAGTGCTCTGCACATTTGACATGCATGTGCAGGGCCCTGCACTCCAAAGCTCCCCGTCCCCCAGTGCCCACAGCCGGGGCTGTCCCCGCCCCTTATCTTACAGATAAGGCGTGGACGATGATCTGCTCGGGGGAGGCCGGAGCTGCCGCCGCCGTCAGGGTCATGGTGGGGCTCGTGGTCAGCGTCAGAGGGAGCCCTTGGCTCGAGCTCGTCTGCAGTAAGTAGGTACCTGGTGTCCCCGTCGGCTGCAGGTGGAAAGACTGCCAAGACAACGCAGGTTTAATACCCAAACACACCGTCCAGGCCATCCTGGAGCAGTCTGATTTACATGAACCAGCCTAACTGTACTGCCCTGGAAAACCAGCACACAAATCCAATCCCAGCCCTTCTGCACTGACGGCTGTACTGCACTCAAAAAACAAAAAAACTCATCTAAGGCCTTAGGCTACCAAGGCAAGTATTAAGGGCAGGAGCCCTTAATTGTCTGTATTATGCTGTACAGCAGGTGAGGAAGGAACTAATTCAACTTACTTTTGCTTTGAGATGAAAGAGAAACTGTGCTATAAATTACAGGACAATGGAACAGAGACAATCCTTACTTGCTGGGAGCTTTCTCTGGCTCCTTTATGTCAGATTTCAACAATGAAAAAAATCCAAGCACAAAGGAAAACTTCGTAGCACTAAAGCTTTAAGGCAAATTTAAAGCATTTAACTGTAATTCAGAGTTTACTCTGCAGCCCTAATGGATTACACTTTCAGAAATAAGTTTTAGAACTCTTAACTGCTTCTTTCTACTTGAAAACTGTTCCATTTTTTTTTTTTTAATGCAGAGCTCTATAGTCTAAAAAGTAGCTGGGCTTTAAAGAAAAAAACCCACAGTAACAAATACCAGTTACTTACTGGAAGAATCTCAAAGGTCTGTAGTGTTCCACTGTTCAGTGTTATTGTCTCAGAGTCAACAGTAGCAGCAGGGGAATCGGTTGAGGCTGCAAAAAGAAGGCAAAAAAAAAAAAAAAAAGAAAAGGAAAGTAGTAAACCAGAATGTTCAGCCCTGCAGAGAGCATAACACACTATAATTAATACATGGCAGGGTACTGTTAATTCTACTAAGAGGAAAAAGAAAACTGGCCGCAATCCTAATGACAAGGTTCTCTAATTGGTACCCAAGATACAATGCTATTTAAAGAGAACACTCTACAATCCAAAAGAGAAAAAGAAACTAAGTATGGGTTTA
This sequence comes from Daphoenositta chrysoptera, assembly GCA_013397915.1. Classification (NCBI taxonomy): domain Eukaryota; kingdom Metazoa; phylum Chordata; class Aves; order Passeriformes; genus Daphoenositta; species Daphoenositta chrysoptera. Next base: position 28,392 of record VZRO01008204.1, read on the forward strand.
GCACACCGAGATAAAAGCAGACAAATAAAGTTTCTGACACGATCTAATTACTTTCTGTAATGAGATTTGCAAGAGGTTCTAATGTAACGATACCTTTGGTGTAATGATGTGCTTTGGATCATGTACTGCTTGTTTTAAACTGCTGTCAGGCTTAATATTGTTGTGTTTCCCACAGACCTCTTTTTTTTCATATTTTTGATCTTTTCTGCCCTCCACAGTATGTCCACCCTGATGAAAGATCAAATGCTTCACAAGATATTTGCCTATCCTATATGTTATGACTGCAGTGTATAAAAGCTGTATTACTACAACTGTGTTAATTATTTATGCAGTTATCTCCATTAATTCTAAAAGTAGTGAAAAGAAGCATTGAAAACAGTTGATGTACCAGGTTAAGATCACCAGTTCCAAACAACTTGTACCCAAAACTTTATAACCATAATTATGATTTCTACTTAGTCTTAAAAAAACAAATCACAAGTTCCAGGAAGCTGGAACCAAATTAATACTCTCCCTGGGACTTCCCCGTAATTTCCTGAATACCAAAAGGGGAAAAGATCTACAAGGTTATAACAGTGACCCAAGCACTGGAAACTTTGCCATCTCAGACTCTGTGGCTGTAAAATACAGTAATTTTGGTCTCTTACAAAGATAAAAGCTCAAGCTTTTATTGCTGTAGTAGTATGTTCAAGGTTCAAGGTTTCCTGCTGCAGATTTCCTGGTACTCAGTAGCAGAGAGCTGTAAAGTGTGGCCTGTCAGTCACCCAGCCAGCTATATTCATAAAACCTCAGGAACTGCCCCTCTGAAACTCTGAGCCTTCCACCAAATGCAGCTGAAAGGGGCTAATAGCTTCAGCTCTCAAGGGACTGTGAAACACCCAATGCAAAATTCACTTCCATTTCACAACCAGAAATTCTTTAGAAAAGCAGAATAAAATGGGGAAAAAGGCATGTTAGGCAGACAGGGGCAAGTGAAGTCACAAAATAACATTACAGCATTCAATTCAGAAAGGACTAAAGGTTCCAGGATCCCAGCCCCTCCTGCCTGCTCATCAAAACCCATCAGCTTTGATGAAGCTTCATCAAAGTCTGAGACCACTGACATATTATGACAGATAAAAAGCTCTTGGCTTGATGTCATGTGTCATTCTTATTAGAAAATGAACCACGTAAAATGAAGATAGCACTTAACAAATAAATTAAGATAGGTTAATCGAATAAAATTATAAACAGGTAATTGTTTGCCAAATGCCTATTCAGTCACAGTTCCTAGCCTGATCAACTTAGCTCAGTTGGTCAGAGCAGGGTGCTAATAGTGCCAAGGTTGTGGGTCCAACCCCTCTACAGGCCATTCACTTAGGAGTTGGGACTCAATGATCCACGTGGATCCCTTCCAACTCAGAATATTCTGTAACTAATCTGGTAATCAGCAAGACCAAAGCACTAATTTTTTCCTAATAAATTTTACACATGACAAATGGTGCAAAATAGTATACAGTGCAGATGACAGACTGCATGTGACTAGAGTTACTTAATAAGATTAGTTACAAAATCAAGCAATAAGAACTACACTCGGAGCAGACCTGGTAGTCAATGTTAGATAATGGGCAAAGTTCATCCTTAAGAGCATGAGAAGCACCAACTTAAAAAAAAAAATACAGTGGTTTAGCAGAACACTGGCTGAATGTTGGTGTGACTTGGCAGCGAACACTCTGCAAGTGTTTGTGCCTAGAAAGAACTGCATAATAAAGAGCAGACTAGAAAAAAGCATTTATACCTTCCCTTCAGTGCCCTGCATCAGAATTTAGGGACAGCAGTCTATGTAATTTACAAAAGGAGATCTTGTGCATGATGTTCATTGTTCTGCACAAGAGTGACCAGAAACGACTTAAGAAATAAACATATATACTCTATCTTCATTAAGAGGTTTGTGTACTGAGGGTTTTTTTTAAAGAACAGGTTCTGTGGCAAACTCCTGTGTGCACACACAGACAGACAGACACCTACAACACCTGTGTCCAGGTGCTCCAATTGTAGCTTCTTGGAACTACTGTCACAGCAATATCTACATTTGCCTAACAAAATTACAAACAGGTACAAGGAACCCTGAAATGTTTCATGTGAAGTTATGGCAAGACCAAGGGAGAACTGATACAACTCTTTAAGACATACTCAACCCTCCCCCACCACCTTAACGTGAGAAAGCTTGAGGCTTGGTGTGAGTGGTTTCAGTACTCACAGACGTGGGTGATCTGCACTGGGATCTGCAGAGCTGCCACGGGGCTCGGGGCACTGCCCGTGCTCTCCTCCAAGCGAGCCACCCGGATCTGCACGTGCTGCACCCCCGAGCTGGAGTTGCTGTTTGCTAATCCACTGCCACATTTGCTGTCTGCCAGCTGGTGCCCTGGATTGTTCTTTTGGTTCTCGTGGAGCTGTTTAAGACCCTTTATCAGCACTGAGAGAAAAAACACTCATGCTAAAGCAGGTTGAAGAAGAACGTTTGAAATGCTGCAATTGGTGATTTACCCAAGATGGAAAGAGCAAACCAAATCTTACAGAATCTGGAACTTAAGCAATCTCCAGAGATACAGAAACTAGAAATTTAGTACATATATAGATCATTTATAGTCAACTACTGCAGTGAACTAGATTTCCCCATGGAACCCAGGCATTTCACGATGCTTGGGGACAAAAAAGAACACACAGCCCATACAATTTTGGAACTCTCTACAACGATGGATGGTATACGCCCAATCTACAATCAAGTGCCAGTATCACTGCTTGTGTAATGCTGCTATCAAAAGTAAATCCTCCCATCTTCTACAACACAGAAGCAGATTTGTTCAAGAACTTGACAGAAATGTCACTGAAAACAGGTAGCAAGAGAGAATGAATCCCACAGTGGTTATATTACAATTCTTCACCTGTGCATGAAGAGGCCCATTGCTCCAACTGAACCACCCACCCTTCTTCTCTGTAATTGCTTTGGCCCTGCTGAGGGTGCAGCTGACCTAACAGCAGGTTACAAAACCTGAGGCCTCAGCTTTTCTAGCATTCATTACAGCAAACTGCCTTAACATCTCCTCTCTGTCAGGGAAAAGAGAGCAGAGCCTGTTGATTCAGTGCAGCATTTGTACTATGAATTATTTGATGCAACAGCTGCCTGTTAATGTGTGGTAACAGAGGCTCTCCTCCCAGCTGCAGCCTCCAGGCAGGACTAATATATAACCACACTGTCAACCACAGCACAAGTGTGCATTAAATTACATCTTTCATTAATTATGACATGACTAATCTCTCTGAGTTTTTTTCCTCTCCCCAAGTCAGACAAAGGGAGGTCTGAAGGTCACAGACACCCCTTTGGCTTAGGCACTAGGTTTCTCCAAGCCAGAATGGGAAAATGGTATGAGATGTATTTTATACCCCTGACTCCTCCCCTCCACTGCAGCTGGTAGTAGAGTTACCTTCTGTCTACAGCTAAGGCTCAGCACTGACAGAGATGACATTTTAACATGGGAAAGGTCACACATTTAACCTGAGGCTGCAGTTAGGCTGCAGATACATGTCCTCTTCCACCTGAAGAGGTCACTGCCCTCCATACCAAAGATCACCATCATCTGAGATCTGCCAGCTGAGCTGCTTAAATACATGCTCTCACTTTAGCCAAAGAGAGAAGGGATGGCAAAACTGTCTAGCTGTACACATAAGCTTGGCTTGTTTGACTGAAACATTTAAGGATTGCTTGTAGGAGCAATTCAGCCAGCAGATCCAAGGGGCCAGTAACTTCCAGCAAAGGAGCAATGTGCTCTTTGGCCAGCAATGCTGTAAGCAGACAACAAAATGCAGCCTTATTCCTTTGACATATGTGAAAGGGGCTTTCAGAAGAGAAGTGTGCAAGCAGTACATTACCAGGGAATGAAACATCTTTGTGGTTTGCAATCTGTCTTTTAATGGTCCACCATTTACTCCGAAGCCACTGCGGGGAGCGGACGCTACTCCATCCTTCAGCCAGTAAATCCCAATTGATATCATTTTCATCAGACACTTCAAGTTCCGCTATCCTGGCAGGATACAGAAAATATTGGCCTGTCAGAAACTGCCCTCCAGGCCGGCAGGGGTGTTGCACGTGTCCGGCCGTGTCACACGTAACAGCGCAGAATGACATGCGAGTGACCAGCCCACCAGAGCTCGGGAATCGACACAGGCTTCCAAGGCTCCACGCTGCCAGAGGTCAAGCAGAATCATAAACAACAGAAGATGGACTAGACCTGTTAGATGACCCAGTCCATCTCCTTGCCATGCAGGATTATTCTCCTTATTTACTTATACATTAGGATTTAGATCGGATTATCGTGAAGCATTCCAAGTGGTGGTACTTGCATCTTTTCTTTTTGAAAAAACATTCCCCAAACACATCTCCAAGGCAGGAAATACTTCCTGAGGTTCACTCTGAACTTTCACTTAATTAATTTCATGTTATGATATTTACTTGTTTTCTTCTAAGTAACAACCATCCGTCCTTAACATAGATTTTTGCCTTCTCTCAGATGCTTCTTAGCCAAAGTAGATGAAATTATTTACAGCATTAAACACTTTCTCATAAATCAATCCCACCAGGCTCTCCAGATAAGGGACAGTCTTCTCTATCAGAATCTGTCTGAAAGCACTAAAAATCTCTGAATTGCCCTTATCTGTACCTGAACCATATGAAAGAGAGAGGAATAGTGAGGGAAAAATATTTTTGCGGAAGTTAAGAAAAGTCCTCTTCACAAACAAAGCAAGAGCACTCTTGCTAGCTAAAGAAAGAAAAAAGTAAAAACGAAAAAAACTACCAAAACCAACCCTGTAGGATGAGTAAATGATATCTGGAGAGACCAAACCAGAAATACTAAGAAATATACCCCAGTACATTCTGAAATGTGGAATCAGGCTCCTCATTTTGAGCTCATGTCAAACAGCTTCAGTAAATTTGTTAATACTACTTTGCAAGTAATCCCTGGATGTCTTGGCTTTTTATTCCCACCCAACCATAAAAATCCACTGGCTAAAAAGCCTGAGTTAAAGGCATTCAAAATGGGAGGAGGACTGGAGAGAGCAAAAGATTTCCAAAGTCACTACCAGGTCACCAGTTCAAATGTAGACAGAGATGCTGATATCCAATCAGTGTTTGGTGGCCTACATGAAATTAATTTGCAGTCTCAGTTTAGCTCTTTGTAGACAAGACGTCCACATCACAGAAACCACCACCACACTTGACCCTTGTTGGTCATCTCAGCAGAGAGGCCAAGGACTGAACGGGCAGGGAGACTGAGCTACCCTCCAGTTAAGGGTTAAAGCGCATCGGTGGGGCAACGTGTGGGAAGCTTGCACGGTTTGCTGCCTGTGCTGTACCTTTTCTGTGGAATAAAGAAGACTTCAGTCTCCAGGGTTTTCAATCTGACACCTTTCACGAACACTAACATTCACTAAAAAAACAAAAAACAAAAAATACGTTCAATAATAAATCTCTGGGAACTGTAAACACAGCAGTGATTTTTGGAAGGTTCTAGAATTTTCAGTGGCTAGGAAACCAGCAAAACGGACCCCAAGGGAATCCTGCTAGCAACACGAATTACAAACCTTTAAAAGTAACTAAAATAACGAACCTCAAGATGAGATTTATTTCGTCCTCCTTGGTCCACTCGGTGCCCCCGCTCTGTTTCCAGTTGAGATAGTTGAGCCATTTGGAGCGGCACTGCTTCTCCGAGCGCGTCCCGACCCGCTCGGCCACAGCAGCCCACGACACCCCCTGGGTGACAATGTCCCCTGGCTCTGTGCTTGTCAGCTCGTGCACTACTTCTGCCAGCCTTTTTTCTTCTTTCTCTGTCCACTTTCCTGAAAGAGAGAGAACCCCTCCAGCTTAACTAGCAGCAGGTACCCTCTGTTCTGACCCGTAACGTGCCAGCAGACATTTAACTTCCGTGTCCAACACCTTATTCCAGATGCAAATATTGACTTGTGAAGATGTAACTCTTCTTCATTTCTAACAATTTATATTATATCCATTCTTGATTAACAAATCAACAGGTGGTGTAGAGAGCACTTGAGAAATTTAAATAATGCCCGATGAAAACCCAGGCATCCTACAATTTAAATTAAGCAAAACACTGCATAATCATGTTCATCATTTTAACAATCGTTTTCCTCCTTCACATGACAGCAGGTTGCTTAAAATGTTGATCTGTGACTAGTTCTGACACATCTGGAACCACAGGCTACAATTCCATTGTTCTGCTGCCAAATTTCTCTCTTTTCTCTTCCTCTCACAGATGAATGAGGCCACACAGAACTTGTCCAGTGACTAAACCAAACTGATGCAAGCTATCTGAACTGTATTAGCTGGAGTGAATTAACCATGCAACAATTTAG
>VZRO01008207.1:0-113839 GCA_013397915.1 Daphoenositta chrysoptera
TGTGGGTGTGTCTGGGATTGCCCCCATGCAGATGTTGGACCTTGCACTTGGCCTTGCTGAGCTCCATGAGGTTTGCTTGGTGCCACCTCTCAGGCCTGTCCAGGTCCCTGTGGATGCCATACCTTCCCTCCAGCGTGTCTCGACTGCCCCACACAGCTCAGTGTCATCAGCAAACTTGCTGAGGGTGCCCTCAATTCCACTGTCCATGTCACTGACAAAGGTGTGGAACTGTATCAGCCCCAGGACCAAACCCTGAGGGACACCACTCGTCCCTGGTCTCTATGTGGACAATGAGCTGTTGATCACAGCTTTTTATGTGTCGCCATCCAGTCAGTTCTTTATCCAGAGTGGTCCATCCATCAAATCAACATCTCTCCAATACAGAGACAAGGATGGCAAGTGGGACAGTGTCAAATTCTTTGCATAAAGCCAGGTAGACAATGGGAGTTGCTCTGCCCTTGTCCACCAAAGCTGTAGCCCCATAATTGAAGACCACCAAATTTATCAGGCACGGTTTGCCCTTAGTAAAGCCATGCTGGTTGTCACCAATCACATCTTTGTTTTCCATGTGCCTTAGCAGTTTCCAGGACAATCTGCTCCATGATCTTTCCTGTCACAGAGGAGAGACTGACAGGTCTATAGTTCCTCAGGGGTTCTGCGTTCCCCTTTTTTAAAATAGGGGTTATAGTTCCCTTTTTTCAGTCATCAGGGACTTCATTTGACTGGCACATTTTTTCAAAAATTATGTATAGCAGCTTAGCAGCTTCTTCTGCCACCTCCCAGAACCTACAGATGAATCTTATTGGATCCTATGGACTTGTACACATTCAGGTTCCTTAGATGGTCTCAGACTTGATCCTTTCCTACGGTGAGTTTAGGATCTTCATTCTCCCAGTCCCTGCATTTGCCTTTCTCAAATTGATTGACATGGCTGGAACACTTGCTGTTGAAGACTGAGGCACAGAGGTTGTTGAGAACCTCAGCCTTCTCTTTGTCCAGGGTATCCATGTCTCCCATTTCCTTTTGAAGAGGGGCCACCATTATCCTTAACCTTTCTCTTCCTTGCAACACAGCTATGGACTCAAGGTGCGCAGTGCCAAGTACAGGGGGATAATCCCTGCCCTGCTCCTGCTGGCCTCACCATTGCTGATCCAGGCCAGGATGCCCTTGGCCTTGTTGGCCACCTGGGTGCACACTGGATCATGTTCAGCCACCATCAACCAGCACAACCAGGTTCTTTTCCACTGGGCAGCTATCCTGCCACTCTTCCCCCAGCCTGTGGCACTGCCTGGGGTTGTTGTGACCCAAGGGCAGGACCTGTCACTTGGCCTTGTTGAACCTCACACCCCTGGCCTCAGCCCATCGATCCAGCCTGTCCAGATCCCTCTGCAGAGCCTTCCTGCCCTGCAGCAGATCAACTCCTGCCCAACTTGGTTTCATCTGCCAACTGACTGAGGGTGCACCTGATCCCCTTGTGAGGATCAGCAATAAAAATACTGAACAGGACTGGGCACCATAGTGAGCCCAGGAGAACTCATTAGCAACCAGCTGCCAACTGGGTGTGGCACCACTCAGCACCATTCTTTGTTCCAGTCACCTGCAAGAATTTTTAACATTTTTGCTGCAATGTGACAGGAAATTCTTTATTAACAAGTCTGACACTCATCTTACAACTGAAGGAAGAAAAAAGCTGAACTCTCCTTTTATTTAGTCTTTACTATCCATTACTGTAGCTCTCCCGTGATAGCTGCCATATGGAGAGACAGACCCTGCCCTATACACAGCCAGCAAATGCTGAAAGCCAGGAGCCTTAAGCCTCCACTCTGGCCCATAGGGCCACCCAACTGCAATGTTCTGCAAAATGCACCAGTAAAAGCAATAACCATCAGTTTTCAAAACTCCAGATTCAAGCATTTACACAAATCCTAGAGAGAAAAAGGACGTTTCAGGCAAATGATTCAAACGTACTTCAGCATCCTTTTTAGGTAACAGGGTGCATCAGATTCATGATCGGTCAGGATTGCACCAAAGGTGAGTACCAGCAAGCATCAGAAGAGGAAAATGGAGGGTTTTCTACACTGGTCAGAAAGACAATGACACGTAAACATAATGGAAGAAGCAGTAAATTTGAGGTACAGCTAATGGGTTTTCTCAACTCTTTAATCCCTATGACTTATGCACAGATAAGCCTATCCATGGGGAAAATGACAAACACTGTGAAGAAAGATCCTGAGCACACTGATTTCACAATCCACAGTCTTTCACTGAGCTAAAAATATTCATCTGAACCTCAGACCAGAATGAACAGGATTTAAAACATACATATCTATTGAGAAAACTACTAAGCTTACAGACATATCTGAAGGAGCCACATGGTGAGGCTCTCAAAATGCTGTATTAACTGTTGACCACAGAAACTTGTTCTAAAAACACTGTAATGTCAAAGGAAAAAGAAATCATCATCACGGCAAAAAACTTCTTAATTTAAAAACTTCAAATCAACTGGAAACTGAAAAAGCAGGAAAGCCGTTTTTCCTCTTTCAGTCTCTAAATAGAAAATGTAGGCACAAAAGGATAAGACACTTTTGTTCTAAAATTCTGAAGGACATAGTGACCAGGAAAAGTCAGTTCTGCTAATAACTGCTGATAACAGTTATTTTGCTTAGTATACCCTGGAGTTCAGATGCAAAACATGTTTTGATAAACCCTTTGTTTTCTTATAAAACAGCACATTGAATATTCATTCATTGTAATATAAAATGCTACAATGTTATACTGGAATTTAAATCAAATTTTTAACTACATGAGCTTGATACTAATAGGGAAAAACAGAATATAACTCATTATTCTCTGAACAAGCATAACAATCCTCTATATTAATCCTAATGTAAAAAATGCTCAGATAGATAAAAAAGCTGCAAAACAGATTTTTTTTTTTTTACTAATTAATATATTGTACCTCATAAAAGCATAAAAGCAACAGAATTTTTATGGAAAAAGTTTAAAGTTACAAACACAAAACAAGATTTACCTCCTTTCTTTACATATGGGTGAGTTCTTTTATTTTAACTACATGATTGTGTCCAATTTGATAATGCTCACTAGAGGAAAGGTCAGGCCATCAGGATCACTAGAACTAAATGTTGGTTATATTAGCAGACAGAATGCTGCTTTCAGAGCGGCACTGTCATTTCCTGTTCTTTTTACACTCAGAAAGAAAACACAGACGAGCTACAGTTTGAAGAGGGTTAACATACTGATCTGGTCTTGGAGCAAGCCTCCTTCGTAGGCTCATTGTCTGACTACAAAGTCTACTTGAACTGCAAGGGTCTACTCTGAGAGATGATTTTGCATCAGACATCTTCAGTAAGTACGACATTATTGGACAATCATTGCCTTCACGCCCTGTCATACTGGTGGAGCACAAGTTGTCTCTTGTGTGTAGGTGAGCAAAATGGATGGGCAGGGTAGGAGGATACATGCACTGAACCCCAAAGAAATGTAGAGATCTCACTGAAAAGAGGGTAGCCAGCTCAAAATCTTTTACATTTGTCAGATTCGGATGGCTTCATTCTGACATTTGTACAGAATACACACCTGTCAGAAAAGCAGAAGGAAGATTCTCTCTACTGCTTCATAGCATTAGTTCACCTTCTCCAGACTTGTCTCTCAACCTAAGACTGGACCTAGAAGTAAAACACATATCTACTTAAATAATGTTAACAAAATATGTTTTGGAAGAAAGCAAACGAAAACTTTCCTGGACTGTTATGGAATCAGCTACAGCCCCAAAACGTAGAATATAGTTATAATCCCTATTGCAGTACTGCAAGTAGAAGAACACAGTGCAGGTAATACCATGCTCCCACAGACACAAGAAAGAAAGAGAACAACATGAACACAGAACTTCACTTTCATACTTGCTTCACAAAAAAGATGACCATGACCCTGAAACTTACCTGTACACGTCATACATCATTCTGAAAAAGACATTTAATCATGGATTTCAGAAAACATCATTAACTCAGACTCATTGCAGCACCATAACCCTGTTGTTTCAAATCAAATCATAAAGGTTCTCTATCCTGCTATTCTTTACTATCTACACTGTAAACTTTACTAACAATACTTTTGTATCTTAGCCAAAACTGCAAGGCAAAACATTGCATAGCAGTGAGAAATCAGGCTCCATGGGACCTACTAAACACCGTTATGTTTTGACATCTCTTGGTATGGCAGTTTTTAATTGAAAATGCCCCCTACAAGCATCAAATCAAGCAAAAATCCCCCAGGTTTAAATGATTATCATAGAAAAATCAGAATCTTTAATCTTCAATACTGCAACCTCTATGATATAAACCCAAAGCTTCTTTCTCCCTTTTTATCCCTTTTGAGACCTGTTTATTACAGATTAGCCTCTGACAGAAAAATCTGAACTGACCACTCTGTTCTTTTGCCTAATACACAAAGCTTCCTTCAAGCATGAAAACATTTTTTTTGCCCAATCAGTGTCTTAATTCACAAATAGAGTCTAGAAGTTGGATTTCAACTACTTCAGACAATCATAGAATCATTTTGGTTCAAGAAGACCATCAAGTGCAACCATTAACCCAGCACTGCCAAGTCCACTGCTAACTCATGTTCCCAAGTGCCACATCTACATGCCTTTTAAATACCCCCAGCGACAGTGACTCCACCACTTTCCCAGGCAGCCTTGAGTGCTTGACAACTTTTTCTGACAAGAAAGTGTTCTTAATATCTAATTTAAACCTTCCCTGGTGCAACTTGAGGCACTTTCCTCATCCATTGCTTATAATCTGGGAGAAGAGACTGACCCTCATCTCACGACAACCTTTCGGGCAGTTGTAGAGAGCAGTAAGGTCCCCTGAGCCTCCTTTTCTCCAGGTTAAACAACCCCAGCTCTCTCAGCTGCTCCTCACAGGACTTGCTCCAGACCCTCCACTTCCAAAAGACAAATCATACAGTTCATTACAGGTGAGAAGGCAAGTGACACTTCCCAATTTAAGGATGAGCACATGAACATGATACTCATGACGAATACGTACACAAACACATTACAAAAATATTTTTCCTCAGAAAGCAGAAATTGCAAACATTGAAGAAACCTGGGGCCAGCGCATTAAAATCTGATACATCACTTAGAGAAAATTTAAGTGAATACAAATTAAGCAGAGAGCCATTAAATAAGAACTTTTACTTCATCTGATGATTGCACACATTGCAAACATTTTGACAACTGATTCTTAACCATTACACACACAAGGAAAACCACTGTCAAGCATCTGTATCACATTCTTTACAAAATAAGATTAATGCAATGAGCTAAACAGAAAGTTTCATTTCTTACTGTCTCATGGACTTGAAAGAAAGAAACCAAAAGATCTTTTTGGCCCGAAGAGACACAGAAGCATGTCCTTACCCCAAGTCTGGGACAAATGCTTGGAGAGATGGGAATGCAAGCAAACTTCACTGCAAGAGATCCACACGAGTAACAGTCCGGGGAAGAGTTTCACACTCTCCCACGCTTCATATAAACGAAAATGAGCAGAGAGACATCTGCTGAAAACATCTCTTCCACTTACCTCAGCTGCAGAACGGGCGTTTGGTTTAACACTGGCCTCTGCCTCCCCGCGACGGCGAAGGGACAGACAAAATAGGAACTGGCTCGGCTGAGCACACGTAACGCTTTTTCCTGTAATTCTGCAGGCCAGCCTCCCCACCCCCGCCGCCGGATTAGCGGTGTGGGACTCGGGCGGCCCCCGCTGCCCCGCACGGCGCGGCCGCCGCGGGCGATGCTCTGCCCTGCCCGGAGCCCGCCGGCCCCTGNTCGGGGACACAGCCCGGCCGCCGCGCAGGCTGAGGGCGCGCCCGCAGCAGCCCCGCCGCTCTTTGGAAGGGCGGCAATCAGCCGGCCGTGCGGGGGTGTAGCAGCGACGTCTTGGTGCAGATGAATCGAGTCAAGAGTGTCTTCCAATGGCATAAACACGCGCGGCGAAACAAGCGCTTTGGGTAACACCCACAACTGAGGAGCACTCACGCGTAAGCACCTCATGCATCATTTAGGGCACAGGCAAGGGAATAATTCAAGTGGTGATCCCTTTTAAAACTAACAAATGTATTCCACTTAATGGCTTGAAAGAACACTGCAGCCCATCAGCAACATGAAAAGGAATAACGGGACAGAAAATCGGAAGGAACGTTGCAATTAAGATGCTGTGAAATTAGTAAATGGAAATCCAAAATCCCAAGTACTGTGCCTCCTATTAAGCACGCACAGTCCTTGCTAAACAGACACTCTCCAAGAACAGATAGTGAATTTTAATAATGCAATCAGTACATCAAGAAGTCTTGGCCCCAGTTCAGGAAGAGATCCATTACAGACAACAAATAGTTTATCCTGCACTAGTGTCACACGCAACAGAAGCTGTAGATTGACTCATTCAACTTCTATGACTTATGCAGTTAAGGTTTTTTCATTTTAACACAAAAGCTCAAAACCCACTCCAACTTCCAGATCAATCATTAGCCTTCACCCTCTTTAGCTAATCATCAGATTCAGCCAGGTAGTCTGTTTGCTTCCCTTTTTATTTTTGGATGACGTTGCCATCTCCCCATCATCCATAACCTCAGTGTGAGGCTGCACTGTAAACTGCTTTAATGTTTCTAAATACCCCTTGCTATTTAGAAATATACATTAGCATGCATAGTGATATTTTGAAAACTTGCATTTGTTTTACTACGAGGTAACAGATAAAATAGAAATGTGGTTCAAAAGAAGCAGATGTAAACTCTAACCTAAGTGCTCTTTGGTATGCCAGATCTTTTTCTTTAGTAAGAATTTTTAAAAGGGCAGGACCAGACCCTTAATTATATTTAATTATTGAACTTCTATTCTAGATTTGGTCTGATTAGTTGCCTCTTCTCACAGATTAATACATTGGTTTTACTGATACACTGAAAGTTGGCTGCTCAATCTTTCAAAATGATGAAAAGTTGCACCAGACCTAACAGACTAGTTAAACATCTATTTAACTTTTAAAAACCTTGAGTCATCCCTCTGCCTGCCTCAGGGCTACAAACATGCTTAAATTAAAGCTTCCACAGTCTTAAACCTTTGGGTGTGCACTGGGCAGTAGCACTTACGGCATTCCAGGATGCAGAGGGCACTTAATGATATACTGTTATCAGCTACTGTTTCAGCTACTACCGTTTGTAACAAGTTAACAGTAAAGAGAAAAACATCTTACAAAAGGGATGTCATTTACCGAAAGTGATTAACAGTTTCCCGTCTTCTGTGGCAAGAGTACCATAGAAATCCTGCCAAAAAATGTGTTCCATATCCACACTTGCAGACACTTATATCCACTTTGGACATGAATGCTCTAGAAGAACTAACTCTTCTGTCCTGAGGGTGGGAGCAAAGTGAAGCCACTGTTCGTGAAACACAAGGAAGTGCGTGCCTTCCACAGAAAGACTAAACTGTTTTCATTGCTGATGCCTCTCTACCAGTATTGTTTGGGCTGGTGATTCAGGGGTAACTGTTCCAGAGATGGGTTAAAAGCAGATGGTACCCCTTCTTAAAAGGGAGCATTTCCACTGTCTTTTGGCAGGGTGAGAAAGGAGACTGCAGAACTACTGCTAAAAACCTGACCCTTAATGCAAATCCATTTGTTACCCCTAGAAGTTCAGTTTTGAAAAACTTTTACCTTCTGTATTATGTATGGCCACACCCTATAAAGTTACTGGCCACTGTATAGTTACAGTGATTAATTAACACCGGCATAGGATAGAGAATTTTGTAGTTCAGTGGAAAAAATTAGGTGCATTTTAATTGACCAGTCTGCAAATTGACCTTGCAGCATTTAATTGTGCAGTCTTAGTAAAAGCAGGTTTGATGGAAAACATACACTGGATTTTACCTCAGAAGTTGCAGAGTTGTTTTAACCGAGAAACTCATTAGGCTGATTCCTACCTATGCCAATGACTTGAACCACTTCATTCCTCTAAATGGAAAGAGAAGGGCATGAGAAGAGACTTTCATTGACTTAAGCCATTCCAAAACACAAATAAAAACCATGAGTGTCCTTCTATTCCCTACTGTTTTCATTCGTGGGGAAGAACAATCCAGGCAAACTAGTCTGATTTTTATTTCAATTTCTGAGTATGCATAACTCCATTTTTCAGTGAGTAGCTTGTCATTAGAAGTCTGCTAGTATCAACCTCCATGTAAGGCTGCATTTAACAGGTAAAAAAGTTAACTGTGCTGTCCTAAATTTCACTTTACAGTAACATAAAAATTCAACAACAGCAGTACCCTCAAAACCATGCTCTTAAATTACTGGTTTATGAGCCTTAGTTTAAATCCAACACATTGTCCAAGCTTATGACTAACATATCACTGAATAAGCAACAATAATGGGTGTGACAACCAACTCTTTAGGGGAAGGAAGCACCTAAGATTTGTAAATGCTTACTGGTTGAAAGGAACGAGTCAAAGGGTCAGCAATCAATCAGAAAGTTTTATTAGTAAATTACACACTTGGCATGGAAATTGGTGTTTGTCCCTGACCTACTAAATAAGCACACAGATGTGGGTTTTTGATAAAAGGGGTAGGGGGAGAGAGAAAGGACCACCACAATCCATCATGTGCCTGAAGTCAGCTTCCCTACAATGGGCAACATCTGTAGGACTATTTTGACATAATTTTAAAGGCAGACTCTACAAACTGCTCAAATCTAACAAAAGGCATAAGAAATGTACCAATTACTATGTTTTGCAGTGTGCAAATACCAACATTTAATACATACAGGAAGGTTTTAATGCAATTAAATGCAATTATTTGTGAATCTTCTTAATGTGTACTCTAGAGTGAAAATGCACTCCTCTAGAAAAGAATCAGGTATTTTGCCAAGAAGGCCACAAAGCCGTTACCAATTTCAGAATAGAGAAATATGCCATACTTCCTTCCCATCACATCTTCCTTCACAGCATTGCAACATCACAACATCTGTAATTGCAATCTGTTAGAGGCCAGGTAATGTTAATCTCTTGGCAAAGAACGGATGTTTTATTCCCAGACTAATGTCTTAGTGGGAATTTTTTTACATGTTTTCATCCTATGGTAATTTAAGATTCCCAAGCCTTTTACTACAATTGCAAAAGCAAAGAAACATAATTAAACCCATTTGTACAAACAGGCTAAAGGAATTATTGAAAATCCCATGTGGCTTTAATAGCAGAACTACAAGGCACCATTTCTTGTAATTTTCCACCCCAAGACCACAATGAGCAGACTCTTTATGACAACTACAACCAGCATGAGTTACTCCTGGCAGAGAGTCACTATTGAAGAGAAAGATGCAGGAGTTTGTAGTAACCACCTGCAATGAAGCAAGTTTCTCACATACACTTTAACAAAGAACACAGAAAAAGAAAGAGGCTATGTAGATGAGAACAGCTTATCATACAAATATTCTTTTCTTACACCTACTGTTGCCTAATAAATCATACCACAAAATGCCATGCTGACTCGTTTTTTGAACAATCCCAGGGATGGCAACTCCACCACCAACCTGGGGAGCCAGGTTTAATCCTTAACGACTCTTTTCATAAGTTTTTCCCAACATCCAAGATAAACTTCCCCTGGTGCAACCTGAGGCCATTTCCACTTGTCATAGAACCATAGAATGATTAAGGTTGGAAAAGACCTCCAAGATCATTGAGTCCAACCTTTGATCGAACACCACCCTGTCAACTGTACCGCAGCACTAAGGGTCAAGTCCAGATGGTTTTTGAAATCTTCCAGGTATGGTGACTCCACCATCTCCCTGGGCAGCCCATTCCAATGCCTAATCACCCTTTCTGTGAAGAACTTCTCCCTGATACTCAATCTGAACATCCCCTGGTGCAGCTTAGGACCATTTCCTCTCATCCTGTCACTGGCTGCCCTGGAGAAGAGGCCAACCCCAACCTGGACACAACCTCCTTTTAGGTCACGCCTGAGCCTCCTTTTCTCCAGACTAAACACTCCCAGCTCCCTCAGCTGCTCCTCTCAGGACTTGTGCTCCAGACCCTTCCCCAGCTCCCCTGCCCTTCTCTGGACTCACTCCAGCACCTCAATGTCCTTCTTGGAGTGAGGGGCCCAGAACTGGACACAGCACTCGAGGTGTGGCCTCAGCAGTGCCCAGTACAGGGGACAATCCCTGCCCTGCTCCTGCTGGCCACACCATTGCTGATCCAGGCCAGGGTGCCCTTGGCCTTCTTGGCCACCTGGGCACTGCTGGCTCGTGTTCAGCTGCTGTCACCAGCACCCCCAGGGCCTTTCCAGCCACTCTGTCCCAGCCTGTGGCACTGCCTGGGGTTGCTGTGACCCAAGGGCAGGACCCAGCACTGGGACTTGATGAAACTCACACCCCTGGCCTCAGCCCATCAATCCAGCCTGTCCAGATCCCTCTGCAGAGCCTTCCTGCCCTCCAGCACATCAACATTCCCATACAATTTGGTTTCAACTGTGAACTGACTGAGGGTGCACTCAATCCCCTCATAGAGATCACTGATAAAGATATTAAACAGAAGTGCTCCCAGTACTGAGCCCTGGGGAACCCCACCCATGACCAGCCACCAGCTGGATGTAACTCCACTCACCACCACGCTCAAGGCCTGGACATCCTGACAGTTTTCACCCAGTGAACCCAGCAGCTGTCCAAGCCATGGGCTGCCAGCTTTACCGTGAGAATGCTGTGGGGAACTGTGTCAAAGGCTTTCTTAAAGTCCAGGTAGATGACACTAAGTACTCCGTGAAACTGTTCAGAATGAAAAACAGTTAAGAGGCAGAACACTTCACTAACTGGCAAATCTGAGGTAGATCTTGGTGACTGAAGAATACAATATGGAAGTACAACTGCTTTTTATAAAATGAAAGATCTGTAGCTTGGAGAGGAGTTACAGTAGCATGACCAACCCGAATTTGAGACAGTGCAGGTACTGGCTAAGGCACCGCATTTCTGGAATAGGACCCACAGTTCAGGAAATGTCTCAGACACATTACTTGTTTCCAAGTCTCCAAAATCTGTATAACAATTCATAGAAAGATTTGAGCTTCTCTCTTTCCTACCTGGCCACTCACAATTGTACCTCCCAAGGAGTCAGGACATCAAGTCTTCACTTGGTGAGGCTGGGCTTTTTTGTTGCTGTGGTCTGAGATCAGGTTTTTCCTCATGACTTGTCAGATGTCTTATGAAGGGTATATTAGCATTTAGTCAAGACTAACATGCTACTAGTTATCTACACCTTCTAATAAACCACTGCTTTATATTCTTAAATTGTATATACTGTACTTGCAGTCTACACGCACAAGGATTCCCGAAGTGGTTCAGAGAGGGTGAATTACATATTCATCAGTCTAGACAGAAAACGTGTATAAAGCAAGTATATTAATTTCTAGAAGTGATCGTTAAATGAGCTGATCAACTACTACAAAACATTTTATATTGCAGGCTCAGAGATTCATTTGTTCTGGTGAAGAATGTTCCTTTGTTTAGTACATTTGTGTATGCTGCAAATGACCTTGTAATACAGAATCTCTTAAGGAAACATAGATCTTCGATATAATTTAATTGGACTGGCATGTTTAGACCAGGAAGCCCATGCAATACCACTGTAGGGGTAGCTTCGCATTTTCAACTGATATATGATAATGATCCTAAAGGAAGAAATCCAGCATTTTTAAGCAGGAGGGGTGGAGGAGCAGAGTTGGTGAAGACAAAGAATTATTGAGAAAGAATTACTGAGACGTCATCTGCCTGTTTTCATCTCCCTGCTACTAGCGGTAAAGGCAAAGGCACTAAGAAGCCAGTTGAGTCAAATTCTTTCTGTAAAAACCTCAATTCTTTTTTCAAGACAAAAAGTCTTTGTAAACAAGCATCCCATCTCCTATGATCATGCATATTTCATTTTGAAGAGTGGAGGATGAGCAAAGAACAGCATTCTTTAAAGCTGGGAGATAATTAAAGATTGGGTATTGAACACTATTTTAGCTGACAGAAACTTAGTTACAGAAGGAGGGAAAAGACAACAGTGCAAGGAAATCCTGCTTTGAAGTACCGCACTGCAAGAAGAATGACAAGCTCATAGAACATTAAAATTAGCTGACTACAGCCATTGTCCATAGTTTTTTAAGACAGTATCAGCAGGCAACATGTACCTTTACAGTGAAAATACTATTCCTACTTATATATGGATATTGGGCTCTGAAAGGTAAATCAGATTTATTTAGAAGCATGAAGAGGAAGACATATTTTCAGCAGTTTGGCTCCCAAATAATTTGTCTAGTCAGCTCTAAACAAAGTGCTGATTCTCTGGTCTTGAATACAAAGTAGTTCCTCTAAGCTTCCTTTCTCACCAGAGTATTTTTTCTGCTTAATAAAAAGAAATCAAAGCTAAACTCATTACAATTAGGAGTGTCAAAGACCGTACCATAGTTACTTTGAAGGAAATAAACAGCATAAAATAAAAAACATGTAATATTTATATTTCAAGCACTACTGAACTATTGTCTAGAATTAGTTCTACTGGATTTCAACATTTTCCTACAGCTATCTAGAAAAAAAATAAAAGTATCAGATAAATTTGAAGAGAATGTGCTTAAATGTAAGATTCCCACATCCTTGGTCCACACTCCATACTCAAATGATTTCATCTACTGTTGCTTATTAGTTGATGGAGTTAAGACATGGAAACAGTCATACCATAAAAATCTCAGGTAACTGAGGGTTTACAAGGAATGTTACTGCTGAAGACTGACACTAACCACACACAACAGCAGTCATACAAAAAAGTAAAATCTGTAATGACAGAATAGTATTTTTACCTTTGACAATTTCTGAAGTACAGGACACGTACAGACATCCATTTATGGTATCACTGAAGACGAAATTGTGACAGATGTCAAATATCCCCCTCTTGTGTCACCAGGGAATTCCCTGGAACTGCTGGACAGCACATTCAAATTACTCAACTTGGCCAACAGAAAAAAAAACCAAACCCAAACCCTTATTATTACCTAGTATTGAAGCTTTACACATTGTCTTAAATCAAAGAGGAATACAGATTTTGCATACAGCCAGCTGACACACTGAAAATACTCAGCAAGCTTGCTTTTTGTTCCCAGTCCTTTAACTGAGGTCAGTGAAGAGATAGGTCTATTCCTTGGTATTCTTACAGCTAATTTGTAGGAGAATGCAAATGCCGACAAGTATCATCAACAAAGAGATGTTTTCAGAATAGACTGTTTATGTCTTCAACAGACTACAGATGGCTTTTCTGATCTGCCAAAACACTCTGGAGGATTTTAATAAACCTGGTATTAGTTTTGCAGACATTCTATTTTCTTTCTGTTTTTCAGAACTCTTGTTTACAGTCCTTCAATTCTTACAGACAGAATTTTTGAGTTGGGATGCAGCCCTTAATCAGCAAAGTTAAGCATACTGTGAAAACTTTGCTTTATTCAGCTACTACCTGAAGATTCCTTACAATTCGTCCATAGCACATGTACAGCTCCAGATCAAAGGCTATACACTACTGATTTATATTTTCCTTTAGTGGCAAGAACTGGACATAATGCATGCTCAAACTGGTATTAAAACACATGCTGTCAATGTTTTTATACATCCCATAAAAATTGAATTTAACTTGAAACAAATCCATGTTCATTGTTCAATGACAGGTTTGATATAATTTCTCAACACTAGTCTGTCATGAACTTTCAACCTAATCTTGAACTAAAGTTCCAATAGAAATAGCAATCTTTACATAAACATGGAGGCAAAAGATAGGGAAAAAACATTCAGTGACCCGAGTTTAGCACCAACTACAAGGAGTAGAATGACCTAAAAGGAATCACAGGTACGTGGTTACGTTGTTCTCAGTTTTAAATCAGTTCAGCAAAACCTTTTAAGAACACTTACCCTGACTCACCACCAGAAGGACAAAAGAATTCTCTTGAATGAAGAAGGTATTGACATGGTATTTTCCAATAAGTTTTTCAACATGTTCTCCATGTAAGATTACTTGAGCGCAAAAATTAACAGGCAGCTGACAGTGCACTTAATTCCCCACCCCAACTTCCCTTGTCAGCATTTTCCTCCAGCTGAAAATAACACTGAAGTGTTTTCCTGCAGATTAAATATTTATCTAAAGACTCACAAAGCTTAAACCAAAACTGAGTATTTTATCTTTCTGCAAATATTGTTCAAGTTTTTATTTCTCTTAATTTTATTTCTCCTTCATAGCAGACTTGGCCCTTCCAACTCTCATCCTTTCATAAAAAGTAGTAAACGTGACTTTTCATCTTTGAATTATTTCAATAGCAGTCTACAGACTGGTTTGTTAGTTCCATTTTTTTTATGAGAGCCTGCAGCTCTACGCTAGAACAGCCACCGTTTTTTTCCTACCACCTTTCTGTGCAAATGATTATGAAGAATGGGGCCAGAACAGCTGTTTTATAGAAAATGTAACAATTGCAGAACTCCCTCTGCTGCCTGACCACAACTCACAAGTCATAAAATGGGAGACAAAGCAAAAAACACACAGTGATCTAAGTGATCCTTTATACATTGCTAAGGCAGGTTCCCTTCAAATGTTTACTCTAGGTTATAAGGGACTCTTTCCTTCTACTTCTCTTCACAGAAATGGACAAATTTTATCAGCTCACAGCTTCTTCCAACAGTTACAGTTTACTCACACTTACTGCACCCAGCCAGCAAAAGCACCCTCAATTTACCTGAAATTCAGAATGGATGCAAAAAGCTTCAAGGATACTTCTCAGGAAAAGGAGTCATGCTGCCCATGGTGTTTTACTCTGAATTATTAACATCATGCTTAAATACATCTACTGCTTCTGAGTTGCAATTTAAGTATACTATCCTTCCAGCTCACTTCCAAGTACACAATTAAGACTTTATCTCTTTTTGCATAATGTATAGCAGTAAAATTACAGTCTACAAAAGTAACAGTACTTCTCTAAGTAGGTATTTAAGTAAATAGTTTTCAAAATATATTAATACAAAGAATGACAATCCACTCTTCCACAATGAGAGATTTCCTAGTACTGTTCAATCAGTTCTGATTCTCACTAACCTGGGTGCTAAGCCTTCAGTCCTGTAAGCAGAGGTCAGAAGTATTATTTCCCTGGACTGAGGGAAGACTGTACAAGAAATACTGCTCAGCACCGTGTGCCAAATAGCAAGCCACTGTAAGCTTGTAAGCTTGGTCAGCTGTGCAGGATACTACAAAATATAATGACCTTGCTCTTTTCCTTTGGGACCCAATGATACACATCTTTGTAGCACCCTGTACTGGTAACAGAAAAAAACTTCAATGAAAAAGCAACTTCACAGAAATCTAAAACCGTTAACAACTGCTTACTCCCCTATAGCTTCTGCAAGCCGGGGAAAATTTTTGGATATAAGGCACCAAGGCACTAAAGGCACCACTTTGTTCTAAAGCAAATTTTTCCATAAGAGATAGCAGAAATGTATTTATGTCAGTCAAAGCTAAAAACACTCTACTCGATGCAACACAGGGTTCCACCGTCCTTTTCTGAAGACAGCTCTGTACAAAACATGTATTTTCACCAAGTGGTTGTTGTAGCCACTGACCTTTAGTCCATATGCAGATGCAAATGTTCCATGCATGTCAAAGTTACACCAGTTCATGAAACTGCAATGACATATAGCTGATACAGAGCCAACAATCAAAGTGCATTTCTCAAACTTTTATTAACTGCTTAAGAGCTGTTTAACAGATCCTTACATCATCATAACACAAGATTCAAACTTTTTAACTGACATGTTACAAAAAAAGGAACAAGATCTAGACAAACCCTTACATGAGGCTCTTTCCCAAATTAGGCCTTCACAAGATTATCTTCTCATGTAACACTTCACTTACAGCACAACAAAAGACAAACTAGTTTGGTATAAAGTAGTTTAATCCCATGACTCAATTTCTCTTGTAGAACATTCCATCTTTACTTCTCCTGTATTCATGTTGCCTCTGCCTCTGTAATTCTAGGAAACACAACAGGTCCCAGTTTAGAATTATTAACACTTTCAATTATTTAATGGTAAGTCACAACAATACAATTCTAGCTTTCTGCATGCATCTATCTCAATGTAATCTGAACACTGCTTTTAAATAAATAAAAGGTTTTCATCATTAACCTCCTGTACACAAGGATTTTGACCCTGTTGTGCAATTACTGCAATTTAATCAACCTCAGATTTTATTAAGTGTGGGAATAACACTTCCCACAGTTCACATCCCAACTTATTTTCTTACCCAACACAAATCATATAATTGTGGGGGAAAAAAACTTTCTTCTCCACTACATATTTAAGAACGACTGTCTGTGTTACCTTCCCAGTAAAATCCTTTTCCTTTGGAAAAAGAATAAAGCTCAGTAATCTCTAAGACTGTCTCAAAATAATCAGGTAAGATCCTCCAAAGATTCCTCTTTCAAATTCATCATTTGATTATCAAATGGCCTTTTCATGAAAAACTGGGCTGATTACAAATGCCGAGTTTCTGTCAGACTGACATGAGAAGGTGTTGTAAGAATTAGAACCTCATGATCTCCAACTCAGAGAGTTGGTACACTGTATGTATGTGATAATAAGGGCAGTATTCCCAATGCAAGCAGACAGATTTCACTTGCAAATCTATTTTATTCTGGACAAAGAGTCACAGTCAGATTTGGTAACTTGGAGGTTGCAAAGGACATGGACAAACTTGGACCTAGAAATGATGGATTTCATAAAATGCTGGGAGACACTACACAAAGGATGGAGATGTGCACTTGGAAGCAATCTAGTGAGATCCACCTTTGAAAGCAATCTAATAAAAAAAGCAAAAAATAAAGCGTCCTTGAACTGGAATATACAATAAAGATCCACTGAGTTACGAATTACTCTGCAAGAAGACAAACATACACAACAGGTGCAATGTAAGGCTGCAAGTGTGAGAAAGAAGCAATGTCTGTGTAACTGAGATCTCATGGAAACCCCCCCCAAAAAATGATTCAGATCTAGTAAGGGAACTAGCCAGCCAGACAAAAACACCCAAACCACCCAATGCTTTCAATGATTATGGTATGGGAAAAGATCAGTAATGAAAGGAAAGTCAGAGCTTGAACAGAATTTTCCAGACACTGTGTAATCAGTGAGAGCAATTACTTCTCCTATGGTCTCAAGGAACATTTGGAAGCAATGAAGATGTGATAAAGTTCCTATGGAATCAAGACATGAAGGAAGGAAATGCTTTCAAATTGGAGTAAGCACGAAATTTAAATCCTAAAATTAGCAGAAGTAGCAGACTAGAAGGCTTCTCCCCATCACAGACATTAAGAATAATTTTGACACGGACCAGATTATGGCATTTGTCTCAGTATAATTAGCTGAAGTTTTCAGTCAAATGAGTTTCCTGACTGGGTGATTCATAACAAATAGTAACTGTATAATCAGCTACTATTTGCTCCCATCCTACACGTACAGTAGAGAAATTTCTGAGCTACAGCTTTTGTGTATGCTTGCATGAATGTTTTCTTCCAGAATAATCCTGACTTAATAGATCAAGACTAAAGCAGCTATTAAGAGGCCACACTGTAAGAGCCCAAGTCAAGCAACTTGTCTGAAATCAGTTTCAGTACAACTGAATTCTCTGAAGATGGACAACTAAGAAAAGGGACACAATTACAGTCAGAACAGTTTCAGTGGCATCACTCTGGATATATATACTACTAAAGACACTTTTAAACTGAGGCAAAGGTATAATAGCCAAGACTTTCAGGTAATTTCCAGACCTACCTTTTGGGTATTAACTGGGAGTCGTCCTCTTTCAGCCTCAAAAGCAACTTCTGTCAACCAAACAGGGACTTCCTGCTGAGCCTATGTAATTAGGAAAATCAATTCAGAGACTTTGACTGCTTTATCAATTCAGATTAAGAGTTCTGTAACTGTACCAAAGATGTAACAGTTGATCAGTACATTCAAGTGAAATTTTTAAGGAACAGAAAAAGTTAAGCACTAAGATTTGAAACTTACATCTGAAAGCACTTTAACTAGAGGTTGTGCAAGATGACCATCTGAATTGTCATCAAAGAAGCCAACTGCTTTCCCTGTATTTCCACAACGACCAGTTCGCCCAATTCGGTGTACATACTCTTCAATGGTGGAAGGAAGATCAAAATTAATAACATGCTGAACACTTTCAATGTCCAGACCTCTTGCTGCCACGGAGGTTGCCACAAGAACTGGACATTTTCCAGAACGAAAGTCCCGAAGAGCTATTTCTCTCTCTCTCTGTTCTCTATCTCTACAAAGAAAGCAAGGGTTAGAGTGGATGTCTCAAAAAATCGACAGTATTATTTAAGTTACAATTAAAATGCCATGTTTCATGAACAGAAGCTCTTGGGGGGGACAAAAAACAAAACAAAACAAAAAAGACCCAAACAACTCACACACTACCAGTTTAGGTTTCCTGAATTTTTAACTGAGGAGCAGTAAGACAGAACAACTGTTTTAACATAAGTCTCTCAGGAAATTGAGGGTATTTAAAAGAACTGGAGATAATTATGCATCAAACTCACTGTCTCTCTAAGAAAATCCACTTGCTTAATTGATTACAAGTGCTTTTCCTACAGCTTTGTAGCAGGGAGCCAAAATACGCAAGACAAAGTCTACCTAGACTCCTGCACAGGCCGTTTTTCAGATATACTAAAAAGTGTGGCAATCAACAGTACAGAATTTGTCTTCTGTTTATCATCACGACAAGAAAGCTAGATTTGCTCTAGCATTTGCATGTTTAAAGAATATTACAAATTATCCAATACTTAACTACAGCGGGTCAGAATTTCACTCATGTTCTTTATTGTCCAAATAAGAAAATAAATTAGGAAGCTGAACAGTGCTCTTTAGGATCTCAACATGGGTTATTTTGTGAAACCTGGTATAACCACTACTCCAGAGAAGAGTTAACTAGCCTAACTTCAACTCAAAAAGACAAAGTGAATCAGAAACCAGTAACAGTGGTTGCTGTGAACAATGACAGTTTAACAGCTTCCACTGAAACAGTTACTCTCTTTATAAAATACTTCAATTCACAGTATAACAATTCTACAGAAATGTATTAAGAACCTCCTCCCACACAAGGGGGTTGTAGGTTAGTAATACAGACTCGCTAGGAATGGAAGGCCAGATCTTCTCAAAAGCTGTATGGCTTTCACACACCCATAAATCCAAGAGCCATAGGATACAGGCAAACATCCTGCATCTGCATGCTAAGACCATTTTAGTCCTTCTTCAACCTTGATATTCTGATCTCTGTCAGAACATATGGCAAGCTAAAGTACACAGATATGGCCAAACACTAAGTTCTCAATAAAATTTCTTACAAGACACAGTACTAGGTGACTTTCACTTTAAAAATACTTACCCATGGATACTAGTGGCTGGTATGTTTTCTTGACAAAGAAAGCATGCAATGAAGTCTGCTTTTTTCTTTGTATCCACAAAGACCAGGGTTCGTTCATTACCTACATTGAACAGAAATTTGAAGCCACTGCAGTTTGAAACATGATGCATTTTCACCATTTGGAGTTGCAGTTATCTATAGATATCAACACCTAATATAGGCACACATTTTGAATAAAGTCTTTCAAGTATGACTAATTTCTTGCCTATTCTGAGCTAATTAAATTCAATCCATCAATTTCTAGATCAATATGGAAACTGAGTGAAGACACATAGATTCTGTTTTTCTCCTCATTAAAAGGAGGAAACAAACATTATTCTCTGTGACAAGCATGCATTCCCTTTCTACAGCATGTCGCTAAAAGCAGCACATTATCCTGAGCACTGAACAGCAAGATTTCACAGAATTTTTTAATTCCGAGTTCACATTCAGTCTTCAGCATTAACACTTACGACATACAGAACAAAAAAGGAAAAAAACCCAGACACTAATAAAATACAGGCCCAAACACACAATTTTAATACACCTATAATCTTGAGGTAATATCCCCAGATACTGAAGTATTGTAACTGACCACATAAAATAGAAAGCCATCTAGGAAGGCTGTCTGCTAGTACTTAATAGAGATGAGTCACTGACAAACACTGGGCATTAGACTAGATTCAATGACATTTACAAGTTCCTTCCAACCCAAACTACCCCATGATTCTATGAAATACCCCTAAACAAATATGCCTAAAAACCTGCAATTCCCCAAGTTCTGCTTCCAGTTTCATCAACAGTCTTGTAAAGCATGTAACACACAATAAAATCATAGAACCATCACCTTTTAAACACAAGTTTAAAATCAAGCAATTTTGACTTCCCCGTTAAACAACCGGCATTACGGAAAGTTACCTATGCTGTGCAGAATTTCTATCAGTTTATCCCTCTTGAAATACTGAGAAACTTGAAGAATACTTTGCTGAACATCACTGCATGCTCCACCCACATGTCCGACAACAACAAACAGAAAATCAGTTTTCAAAAATTCACCAGCTAGCCTGAAAAAGAGTCAAAATTGAGCAACATGAAACGCATTATGCAATTGGTTTTGCTTTAAAAGCACGTATTTTCATTTATGTTTAAGCAACACTTAAAACAAATAATTTTAACCTCCATCTTGTGATGAACAATACAAGTAGTTGTATGTACATTTTTTTAAAAGCCACAAGAGTCTGGGCTGCATGATGCATGACCAGCAGGTCAAGGGACTCTGCCTCTGCCTTTGTAAGACCCCAGCTGGAGTACTGCATCCAGATGTGGCATTTTTAGTACACGACAGACATGTTAGTGAGGATGCAGAGAGGCCACAAGGATGATCAGAGGGCTGGAGCCCCTCTCCTCTGAAGACAAGCTAAGAGAGTTGAGGAGTGGGGGTCATTCAGCCTGGAATGACCTCACTGAAGCCTTCTAGTACCTAAAGGGGGTTTATAAAAAAGAGGGAGAGAAACCTTTTACACAGGCTGATAGGACAGGACAAATACAGGCTGGATAGAGAATGGATCAAGACTACACCTGGAGGGAAAGACTTGGGGCTGCGGGTGGATGAGAAGCTGAACATGACCCAGCAAGGTGCACTTGCAGCCCAGAAAGCCAAGTGTGCCCTGGGCTGCATCAAAAGCAGTATGGCCAGCAGGTCCGGGGAGAGGATTTTGGCTCTCTGCTCTGATACTTTGAGACCCCACCTGTGTTCAGCTCTGGGGTCTTCAGTAAAAGAAAGATGACCTCCTGGAGTGAGTTCACAGGGGCCACTAACCTGATAACAGGGCTGGAGCACCTCTCCTATGAAGACAGGCTGACAAGAGGTGCAGTTGTTCAGCCTGGGGAAGGGAAAGCTTCAGGGAGACCTTGGAGTAGCCTTCCAGGGTGAGCAGCTGTACAGTACTTAGTTGCCAGGTGGAATTAAACCACAGCCATTTAGTGGGAGATATAAAACTTCAAACGCTAAACTGAAGTTCTCCAGTCAACTAGAAAAATGCATGGTTCTCTCAAAACTCACATGCACAGAAAGAGATTCAACTATCAGATCAAAGGTCTATGTAATAGCAGAAACAAATTCAGGTATAAAACCAAACATTATGTTAAAACTACATCTGATTATGTTCACTGAACAGAAGTGCAGGACGATCTGAACCCAACAGGTCCAAAGAAAGCACTGTGTCCAATACTACCAAAACAGTATACTGTTTAAAGCTCTCCCAGTAGCAGAATATGGGGAAATCATTAGCTTTCCTGACTTCAGCACCAGAAAAGCATTAAATCCAGGAATGAACTGACTGCAGAAAAGAAGGGTTTTCACACTCTAAAATGTGAACATTACCTTCAGGCATTTCAGTTTCAAAAGGTTACAAGAACAAGAGGGACAAGCAAAAACAGCCTCAAAGCTGCACCAGTGAAGGCTTAGACTGCCTATTAGGAAAAAAATCTTCACTGAAAGAGCTGTCAAGCATTGGACCAGGCTGGCCTGGAAAGTAGTGGAATCATCATCCCAGAAGGTACTTAAAAGATGTGCAGATGTGGCACTTGGGGCACTGGTTTAGTGGTTGACTTGCTGGTGCTGGGTTAGTGGTTAGACTTGATCACCTTAAGGGTCTTTTCCAACCCAAGTGCTTCTATGACTCTAATGTTATTATGCACTTCCAAACCATGATCCAAGCACTCAGGTTGCTGAAGTCTTCCACCAGCACCTGTAAATCCTGCAGGACTGAAAGTACAAAGTAGTCTACTCACTGCAGTAGAAAGGTAGCTCTTTTTTCATTAAACAGAAGCAGACAGTAAATGTCTTTCCAGTTCAAGGAATCTCCTCCTTTCAGATGCTGGTCGTTAAGACTACTCTTGATTCATCCCATGAATGCAACAAAAGCACATAGCAAAAGCATGGGCAAAACCACAACGATAAAAACAGACCTAGAGATCAAGGGACCCAGATTCTTTCAAACACAAAACCTGAGCAAATCAGAGCACACTGTGTATCTTACAGGGAGATACACAAGCCTGCTCTCTTCCCAGGATACACTGAGACATGAGACCACGTTCCTCCAGAAACAAGTAAACACATGGAATGAACACAAACTATACTTGTATACAGTATCATTTAAATGCTTGATTCCCAGCTGAGCAAACAAGGTCATTATTAGTTCTCTACAAGATTATTTTTCCATACAAAGAGCCCTAAGAAAGTCTTGAC
Organism: Daphoenositta chrysoptera; assembly: GCA_013397915.1. Classification (NCBI taxonomy): domain Eukaryota; kingdom Metazoa; phylum Chordata; class Aves; order Passeriformes; genus Daphoenositta; species Daphoenositta chrysoptera. The sequence continues at coordinate 22,779 of VZRO01008207.1, forward strand.
AAGGAACCAAAGACACAACAGGTAAGTCCTGCTTTAAGAAAGGTGATACATTTCCACATCAGTGGTTGGCAGTACCTGACTGAACAGGAGAAAACCACCCATTTCCCTCTTTCATTCAGGACAGTCAACTACAGAAGAGTATTTTTGCCCTGCCTCAAAAAAGATCTTTCAGACATTTTGGAAATCAAATAAGTTGTCAAAATTTGACTCACTGAAGTACCAACACACTTTGTAACAGCATCCCTACCACAAGAGTCACCAAAATTATTTGCACTGCTCCAACTATATTTTAGGCTCATCTGATTTATCAATGAGTATTCAGATGCCAATGTCCTGAAAAGCAGAAGAAACACTAGTTTCCATCCACGTGCAGGGAATCAGTTGTTTTGTTCTGTTACTCAGCAACCATACTACCATCTGTTGAAGATTGTTCCCTTATGAAAGAGGAACTTTCGAGGTAATGAGTAGTAAATATGTACAATGTATTGTAAACCCATTTCTGGAAGCTTTAAAACTACTGAAAATAAATACCAATTATCCATGTAAGTAAGAATTGCGTATCAGAAACACTGGTAAGTTGAACAATAGCTGACAGTACTATCAGTGCTGGTGAAACACCAGCATCATTGCTTTTCAGCTTGCACAGATGTGGTGGGGGAGGAACAAGAAACCAACTAGGGGAACATGAGGACTTCTGCAGAAGTAGAATTTAAAAGCCTTCAGACAACTTTCACAATTTCTTTGGAGTTCCCACCTAAACTAAGCAGTTAATATTTTAGAGTCCCTGCTTCAATTAAACAAAGAATGTTAATATCATAGTTTTCAGTATCTTCAAGTAACATTAAAAGCTTTTAATAGTAAGGAATGTTCTTAACTCTTCAGATATTTAGTTCTATACAAGTACATCTTCAGATGTATTTCTATTTTTATTCTACTCACCTCTGAACTTCTTCAGGGAAAGTAGCACTGAACATTAGTGTTTGGCGTTTGTCTTTTTGTGGCATGTCTGGGAAAGATACCAGCTTCTTCATATCTACGCCAAAACCCATATCAAGCATGCGGTCTGCTTCATCTAGCACCAAGTATTTCACATTATGCAAACCAATCTGCAAGTATTTCAGTCAAAGAAAAACACTATTGGTTCACTGACAGTATACACTTACAAAATACCCTTGTCGCCAAAATCCACCTTTTACTTATTTCTTTCAAGTTAATAAACAATGGAAGTATTATGATTCGTTTACATCTCAACCTCTACTTAACCTTTTAATCTGTACTATTTCTAGCAGCAGGCACACACCATAGTGCTTCAGAACTTGGTTCAGCAATATAAACACAAAGAGCCTAGAGACAAACTATAATACAACCCATCTATTTTGGAATTATGCCTTAACTTTTAGAAAGGTTCTCTCATATAACCCTCAAACATTCTCAAAAAATGGTGTTTTTTCTGAAAAACAATTATGTCAGAAAGCATTATTAAGACTATTACAACTTCATTGTTGCTGACCAAGATTATCACTTTGACTAAAAGCCTGACAACTGCAGAAAACTAATCTCCAGTTTATTACCAAGAAGGGTTTTTGCCAAACCTCATCTGTTTGGTGAACATCACTGAGTCACCACTGTAACATGCAGCAATTTCAATATGAATTTACAATGACTGGGAAAATAAAAATTCAAATACAGTATTATATAACGTGGAGTTTTTTGTATTTTGAATCAGTATGAAAATACAGTTCCAGACAGATAAAAAGCCATTGTAGCAGAACAACAGGATGTCAAGTGAACATCTATTATGGAATATGCCACAAGAACTAAGAAAAACTGTTCCACGTATTTAAGCTATAAAATCTTATTGCCATGACCACTGCAGACACTTTGATTTAGACTGATATTTCCCACCTGGGTCTGAAAGGAACTGAAGGGATCTAGACTCAGGCTACTCCTTCAAAAACCTCATGGAATTTAGATAGAAGAAAACCTCACTTGTATTTCAGAGCCTGTACAAAGGCAGCATACTGATAGAGCCACTGAAAACATATCTCTGCTTCTACCCATTTTGAAGAATGAAAAATAGTATTTTACGTTTTAGGTAAGAGTATTTAGGGAATTCAAATCAAGTGTTAAAATCTTACCTTTCCTCTTCCAATGATGTCTAGAAGCCTTCCTGGAGTGGCACACAGTATATTACAACCTAGCTTTACCTGACGAATCGAATAGTCTGTTTGTGTACCTCCATAGATCACAACAGGCCTTATACAAGTTCTATTATGAAGAAAAAACTTTGGATTAATTGTGCAAGTATGCAAACAGTATTGTTTATTGAAAATTCAATAAAATAATCAGAGCTACTACAAATCAATTTAAGAGTGGCTTAACTCCTTTGGCATACAGCTTGGTCCAAAAACAGCACCCAAAAACAAAAACTCACTCAAAGTAAGCCTAAAGTTCTCCCTCACACTATTTAAGAGAGGCTGTCCAAGCGGCTTGCTACGAACAAACACTTGATTTCACCTGCATTCTCCCCTCTCCCCTCAACTGAGACCTACTAACAGTAACAGCCAAAATGATGTTAAGACTTTGTCCCCTTTTACACAACATACTCAGAAAAATCAGAACCACCACTATGTATGGCTCAAGAGCTTCCGAAGTAAACTTTGAAGATATTAAAAGGGCAAAATAAAAAATACACATATGCAATCTCAGTAAAGCAGCTCATCATACTGGCCATACAGTGCCTGACCCAAGGATTAGAGAGGAAAACGATTCAAAGACTATACTACTCAGTGTTCTTCCCACTAAGCTTTTTGATTAGATGTACCAAGTAGAGCTACATCAGATACTCTTCTGCAGAAAACCACTTCTCTAAGCAAGAACTACCTTATGCAGCTCTGAAGCATGTTTACAAGCTCATCTTCATAGCCTTCTGCTAAGATTTTAACATGCATGCAATGAGTCTTTTCACACCCAAATTCAAATGGTCTTTTCCTGAAGATACTAATTCAGCTTCATATGCAACAATGGTGATCAGATATGAGTGGTAAATTTTTACCAAAGTTAATCAAAAGTTTTCAGAAAGCTTTAGTCATGAATAGAAATTCTCTCTGGAATCCTACAATTTTAATATTTATCCACTATTAATATACATATTTCATATTCCTATTTGCAAATTAAAGAGCCTAAGATCATAAATCTGAACTGATCAATATGCATGCTGTTCTTTAGACAATACAGATTCACATACTGATACTGTTCTCATTTTTGAGAACATGTTCTCATCTAGTTCTCATTTTTACTACAGGCCAGCTGTAGCAGAAACTTCTAGACTGAAATGTTGTTTTATGGTGAAATCATCTGTATCTAGTTTAAAATTACACAATGAACAGAATCAGCTACAAAGTTGTAACAGTTTTAGAGATTAAGAAGCTCGTCTTAATAACATGCTTAGTTATTTATCATTCAGTGACAACATGATCATTTCTTCTGAGGACAGCCTCCAACTCTAAGTTGCTTGAACAAAATCAAGTATGATTTATCCCACCAGATTTTGCAGCAATGATGTTCTGCATTCCACCTCCAAACAGTAACAAACTGTTACATAGAATAGATTTAGTTCTCTTCTGTACACTGGTAAAACCTATTACTTAGTAATGAAAAGATTAATGACAAAATTAGTACAAATGTATTCTCCCACAACATTCACAGACTTAATAACAAGTTTAAACCTTTCGTTGTGTTTTGAAAGCTTGAAGAGTTTCTTTGAGCTGTGACATGTCTAGCCAAGACCAGAAACACAGGGAAGCAAGAGTTATTAGACACCATCACTGAAAGTTAACTAAAACCCGTAACACCCATCTCCGTTTTGCCAAGATGAAAGTAAAGCAATTATAAATTGCATAAGGCAAGCTAGTAAGTTTCTTCATATTGAATACATCTAGTGCAGGTAGCTCAGCATGCAGCTGCAGTGTAAGCTGCAGACTGACCTCTGGGTGGCAGGAAATGGCTGGAGCCCAGGCAAAAGACCATGAACTGGTGCTACTCTTGGCTTAACAAAGGGCACAGGGACCTGCATCACTAGCTAGGTGACCCAACACTCAGACTCTGCAGGAGCAAATAACTCAGTAAAGAGACCTCAGAATATTAGGTACATAAACTGTGACCATATAAAAGCCCAGTGATTCTGTTGTTCAGGGATCCCTTCAGGAGACACCCTGCTTTGAGCTGTTACACATTGCTGCACAGCAATGAAATTACTTGAAGGAAACAGAGGTCTGAGATTCTGCTATGGGAAACCTGGGGTCGAGTCAAGTGAGGAAACCTTGTCTGACTCTCTGAGTGGTATGTGTAAGAAGTCAAGTAGGGCAGCCAGCAGCTCACTAGAGCCACTGCAAAGGGACTTTGGTCCCAGCAGTTAAAGGGCAAAAATGGGAATGACTGCCAGAGTGGCTCCTGGATGGTCAGACAAGAAAACTTCCTTACCACTTCTTTTAGGAAATTTCACTTTTCTCATCACTGACAAGCTGAATACTCCTCTCCTCTTCAAGCTGGAGTAAGCCTTCCATTCACCCACTCACCCACCGCAGTATTAGGAAGACAGGCACTTAAATCCCTAGTCATATAGTCAGAAACCTGCTAACCAGTATTACAATTTGAACTCAAATGTTTGTAATTTGATCAGCACAAAAATATTTGCAGGTATTTATGAAAAAACCACAGCACTGCTGATTCAAGCAAAGTAGTAATTAATACCAGGAAACAATGCAAAAGCTTACCCATACACAAATTTTCTTGCTTCTAGGAAGATCTGATTTACCAGTTCTCTAGTTGGGGCAGTAATAATACATTCTGGTTCTTGCTGCTCTTTAAAGCTACTGGCAGTTACACCATCCCTCATCATTTGGGCCACAACTGGTACAAGAAAGGCTGCCTGGGGGGAAAAAAAACCACAGCAGTATTTGTGCTGTTTAGTCTTAAAAGTTTTCATCAGTCACATTAAAACCTGCGTATCGATCTTGAAGCTTGAATGATAGTGCACACAACGATCAAGGAAATCAGATTCCAAAACGATTTACCTAAATGTACAACAGAACATTTAAGCTTATTTCTCCTTGTTAACTAGTATGGAAGTATCTCTCTGGATCTTAACAGTCTAGTAACACAGGAACGGAATCACACAGTGGCTAACTTTCCATACAGTTCCATACACTGAAGACACACCCTGGTAATAAGGTTAACTCAAGATCAAAACCATCCTTGATGTGTACTTAAAGGCTATAGGTTATCATCAGTACGTCTGTAAACTAACCATGTACTAACATTCTCCAGACTAGTAGAATGGCAGATCAGTTTGCAACACAACTGCACCACACCAGCGCACTTACTTCCATGTAAGACTAGTTACCCACAAAACTGCATCTGCACAGCAGCCCCAAAAGCCTTCAGAATATTTAGAGCATAGGCTTTGGATACTGCCTTTTCTGCAAACAGCAGAGGTCTTTCAAAAGAAGTAACAAGTGAGCTACATTAAAACAAACCTAGGATTCCACACTAAATTTAACAGCAAAAAGCTGCACTTCATAACCAAACATTCCTATCCACCAGCTGTCAGTGGTTAGGTTTGGGTACAACAGACAATTTAAAAAGTTGAGACAATTTTCAACTTAGTATCAACACTATTCCAGGATTAGAAGTGCATTACCGAAAACCAAGTCTGGTGCAGATCAGACTTCATCAAATCAAGAATGACACACCTGCACAACACAGTTACAATCTGGCTTAAGTTTGAAAAAAACCTAAAAACACACAGAACTCATACACACGCACAAAGGAAAAATAATAAAAAAAACCCTAACTCCAAAACAAAACCAAAAAGCCCCAACCAAACCAAAAAAACCTACAAAACAAACAAGAAACCCTAACCAACCAAACAAAAAAACCCACTTAAAAAAACCCCACAAAACCCCACACAACACAAAAACCCCTACTTTCAACTGCTGGCTCTTCTAATCAGCAGTTTCTAGGACTGCCTGCCTATACTTCTGAATCCACAGCTGTAGCTCTGAAGGCTGGCCTGCCGTATCAAGAGACTAGTTTACTGAAATAAAGAATAAAGCCCAAAATCTGACAATCCTATCATCATCCATATCTGTGCATGATACCTGCCACTGCTTTGCCAGTGAAATTATTAGACAACAAGCAGTCACACATCTGACATGTGGAAGAGTGAGGCATCCCCGAATGCTCACAGTCACACGCTTGCAAGTAGAATGAATACTGCACAAAATGCTTACAGTTTTTCCTGATCCTGTCTGGGCACACGCCATTAAATCCCGTCCTGCCAGTATAATAGGAATGCTGTACTTCTGCACTGGAGTAGGTTTAGAGTATCCAGCTTTAGCAATGTTCACAGCTAAAGTATGACAGATGTTAGCGTCTGCAAAACTCTGTAACAGAAAAATTTAACAGTTATTACACAGTCAGAGAAGGAGTAAGTTTAAAAACCCAAAATGCTTCCTTGTAGGATACAGACATCCAAATACTGGAGTGTTAACTTTAGAGGAAGTCTCACCAGTCATTCAGATTGCCAAGGCTCCTACAGGTAAAAGCTCCAAAGGTCTCTAAAATCTGCTCATGCCATTCAAATAGCATTGTTTGTAGGACAGTGAAGGCTTTCAGCTGGTCTTACTAGTCTTACAAGAAAATTGCTCAGAAGCCATACACCTGGATTCAAGCAGGTAAACTCACATAAGCATGCTATGAAAACATCCTGAAACTCTTAGGTTTCATTTCACATAGCAGCTACACATGGTCCCTGTGCTAAAACAACATTCCTAGCCAGGACCAAAAAGCCACACAGGTGACAAAAATCAATTTAACTTCAGCAAGAACACCTCTGCATCTTCTCTTTCAATACAGGTACTACTAAGCTCTCTGCACTTCTCATTCTTTTCCCTAAAAAGAGCATTTTTCTTTTTAAACACTTGCTACCCAGAATAGATAAAAACCAAAGTTGTATGTTAAATAATGAACTGCAGCCACGGAAAACAGGGCTAGAAGTTACTTTAAAACACCTCTCTGTCCAAACAAATACTACCCCAACAAGTGTTCATTTTTACAAGTTTACATTTTTGAAGATCCGCCAGTAACTGACTTCAGTAAGATAACTATACCAAGACTGCCCAGAAACTGCTGCCAAAGACTTCTTTCTTTCAACATCTAAACTGCTATTCTTCTGCAATTTAATGACTCTTCTTCCTATATATCCAGTATTACTTTCTCTGGACCATTTATGCATTTTGTTAGTGTTATCGTGAATTCAAATTTTTATCTTTCAAATGGGGAGCACCTCCTTCCAACGTCACACTGTCTGCAAGATTCAGTACTTTTTATTAGTATTTTCATTATCTGCCAATACTGAACCCACCACACACCCTTGTAAATCATGCTTCACATAAAGCGTGAGATTCGTCAGTTCACTAACCATTAATGCTGCTGGAGGGTCCAGTCCTGACACTTCAACAACGTTTTCATCATACTTGTCAAAATTCATTCCTGTCTGATAATGGGCAAAGATGGCTTGTTCATCATCAGGTGGAGGAGGAGGCACGTAAGTCACCTTTGGACCTTAAGAACACAAACACTTGAAAGTTCACAATAGTTCACAAAAGGTCACAAGCAATATAAAGAGAAGTTAAAATAAACTATTTTAAATATGGAAATATTGAAGTTAAGTTCAGTGAGATGTCATTTGGATTTCCCTCCTTTTCAGGAAGGCACAAAATTCCATACATTCCTTCTATCAGAACCTAATTTTATACTACGAGACCTAAAATTTACCTACATGTCAAGTCATACTTGTAAAGCATTCATATCATACATTCACTCAAGGACCTCATTTTAAAGAGCTACTCAAAAAAATCCAATTAGGCTTCTTTATCATCTAGACAGACACATGCTCTTATGACACAAGGACATGCTTCCCATGCAACGAATTACTCTCTGAAGAATTCTCTTTCAACATGAAATTCTATACAGATAGGTGCAACTGTTGCATACCAATGTTCAGAACAGTCTTTCACACACTAATACTTTACACTATGGTCATGAAAAAGGAATTACTATTCTGTGTGAAAGATGCAGTTAGGTCCACTATGTTGCCTCTATAAACGCTTCAACTCCTAAAAACCATTATTTGAACTAAAAATCTGAAAAACCTGAGTTGAACTAAGTCAAATAGAGGCAAACCAATTCTTCTTCAGATATTAATGATCAGTTCTGAAAATGTATACCCATCATTGGATCACAGAATGGTTTGAGTTGGAAGGAACCTTAAAGATCACCCAACCCTCATGCCACAGGATGGACAACTTCCACTAGACCACATTGCTCAAAGCCCCACTGAATGTGGCCTTGAACACTTCCACGGATGAGATATCCACAAGCTCTCTGGTGAGTCTGTTCCAGTGTTTCACTGGAATTCACCCTCTGAGTAAAGAACCATTTAGCCATCTTTTCTAAAATTGAATTTTTTTTAATGAGTATCAAACGATACGTTCTTACATGAAGAATATCAGCCATCCACTGACCATTACACTGGTTTAATCCCATTCCTAATTTTAATTATGGTACTTCTGTGAATAATATATTCCTAGACTCTAGGTAGGACAACATATACACAGCCAAGTATAGTAGCATCAGTAGACAAAGAATACAGCAGGACTATGGGTGAAAAATCCCTAGCAGACAACAGAAAAACCCCCAACATTAAAATAAAGGTAATTCAGGAGTAAGTGGCCTGTCAGAGCTATAAACCTTACCTGTCAGCACTGACAAACATAAAATATTTCCCCTTACAGAGGGCAGAAGAAGGGTAAAACTCTAGATCAACTCTTTTAAAATTTATCAAGTTCTTGAAGGCTTACTTTCAATTTTCAGGTTAGTACCTCTGCTTCCCCGTGCATTAACAGAACCAATAGCAGCAAGACAAAGAAAAAAATTATGTAACCAACAGCTTTGAAAATTCAGTAACTAAAATTCCAACTAGTTTTACAAACATGTCTTTTGCAGGCATACAACCAAGATACCTAACATTGGCAGAAGGTTCTTAACAAGGAGAAAAATTAGTGACAATATTTGGCAGAATTAGGAAGGAACTGCTTTGTCATTAATCACCAATGAGGAAATCTGTATAGTTCACCCACACTTACTAAAAAGTCTCACCTGCACCATCTGCAAGTGTTCCTCTTTCTCTGGAGCCAGGAGTTCCAGACTGAGGTACGTCCCTTTGCCCACCTTTAGTACCTGTAAGTAACAGACGTGTGGTGCATACAAGGTATAAAACTAGTATAATGAAATACTACAACTGTTATGTACTCCAACAAATCAATAGTCCCAACAACTTCTTCATTAACTCCAACCTATACTGTATTATACCCAGTAATACTTGTTTTTTAAAGAGACCATTCATAGTCCACAATACAGCTGAAGAACAGAACTAGGAGTAGGAGTTCTCAGTTCTCTGTGGTAGTTCTCAGGGAGCAAGCAATCCAGGAAGATTTACCAAACATATGCTGTACCCATACAAACCACTCACTATTAAAAAAACCAACCACCAAACTTACTCTCACTTTTTCCAAAGCCACCACGAAATCCTTTAAACCCTCTGTTTTGTGTACTAGCACCATCCACAGCGTTTCTTTCTTGAAAACCTGCAATACAGCACAGCACACAGTAACTCCGTTTGCCCATTTCTGCATGAGCAGATCAAGTGCCTTTTATCTGCCTGACAAACAGAAGCCATTTCAAAGCTTTCACTCTTGACTGCTGTTCTCAGGGAACAAGCAAAGCCACAAAGAATGACCGGTGTATGCTGCCATCATACAAATTGGTCAATATAAAAAACTTACCCTCACCTTGTCCAAATCCTTTAAACCCTCTGTTTTGTGTGGTAGCATCTTCCCCATTTCCATCCCGAAAACCTGCAGTACAGCATAGCACACAATAACTGAAGTTTGCCTAATTTTGATGTGCAGGTCAAGCACCTTCTATCTGGTAATTATTCTTCTCAGTCCTTATTTTATTCATATAGAAAGTACAATATAACTAAGTGATTTTCCTAAATATATGAAAAAATTAATATAAGAAATATTTTTTGCCAGAAAGCATTCAGCTGTTACATCATATTGTAACAACAAAGAGCATAATCTGTTACATGACACCATGAAGTTCTCCTACCATAGCATCTGTGGTTTCCTCTCCAGCAACACTTGGTGTATACCAGTAGATCAGCCAGTTTGTTTTTTCCACATCAATTAAATAAATAAAAAGTACATCTTAAGGGTTCATATGCAAAAGACAGTATCCTAAGTATCCATAAATACAAGGGACCTTAAATACAGCCTGCGAGTCACTTCAAAATTGCTGCTGGGGAGTCTACAGCAAAACTGCTTGTCATGAGTGCCCTGCATCGAAGTGCAGCTGGCTTGCTTAGAGAAGTATAGCGTTCCCCTACCATAGCAGGATTCAGTCCAAAATGTGGGAAAATGGTGGTAATTTTTTTGAAAGAATAAAACCTGTGCTTGTTTTGTAAGAAAAGCAACTTGTTTTTTAACAGAAAGAATTACTATCATGTGTTAAGGATGCAGTTTATGTCCTCTCTGACTATTAGCATGATGCCACCGTAACACTTACTGAACATCATTATTTGAACTAAAAATCTAAACAATTTAAGTTGATCTACGTCAAACAGAGTCAAGTCAATTGTTCTTCAGATATCAAGGAGCACTTCTGAAAATGCATGGTGATCATAGAATGGTTTGGGTTGGAAGGGACCATAAAGGTCACCTAGTTAAAATCTCCCTGCTATGGGCAGGGATGCCACTCGCTAGATCAGGTTGCTCGAAGTCCCATCCAAGCTAACAAGGAACTACATTGCCCCAACTCACCAATGAGGAAATCTGTACAGTTCACCTCCACTACTAAAAAGTCTCACCTGCACCATCTGCAAGTGTTCCTCTTTTTCTAAAGCCGAGACCTTCAGACTGAGGTAATTCCCTTTGCCCATCTTTAGTACCTGTAACAGACAGTGTAGTGCACATAGGGGATAGAATTACAGAATCACAGAATCAACTAGGTTGGCAAAGACCTTTGAGATCAAGTTTAACCTTGGACAAACACCACCTCACCTACTAGACCATGGCCATAAGTGCAACATCCAGTCTCTTCTTAAACACCTCCAGGGACAGTGACTCTACCACCTCCCTGGGCTGCCTATTCCAATGCCTAATCACCCTTTCTGTGAAGAACTTCTTCCAGAGCAGCTTAAGACTGTGTCCTCTTCTCCAGTCACCAGTTGCCTGGGAGAACACGCTGAGCCCCACCTGGGCACAACATCCTTTCAGGCAGTTGTAGGGCGTGGTAAGGTCTCCCCTGAGCCTCCTTTACTCCAGGCTGAACAACCTCAGCTCCCTCAGCTGCTCCCCATAGGACCTGTGCTCCAGACCCTTCCCCAGCTCCCCTGCCCTTCTTTGGACTCACTCCAACACCTCAACGTCCTTCCTAAACTGAGGGGCCCAGAACTGGACACAGCACTCGAGGTGTGGCCTCAGCAGTGCCCAGTACAGGGGACAATCCCTGCCCTGCTCCTGCTGGCCACACCATTGCTGATCCAGGCCAGGATGCCCTTGGCCTTCTTGACCATCTGGGCACTGCTGGCTCATCCTCAGTTGGCTATCAATCATTACCCTCAGGTCCCTTTCTGCCTGGCTGCTGTCCAGCCACTTTGCCCCAGCCTGTAGTGCTGCAGGGAATTGTTGTGACCCAAAGGCAGGACCCAGCAGGACCCCAGACCTGGACTTGTTAAACCTTGTATCACTGGACTCAGCCCATCAATCCAGACTGTCTGGGTCCCTCTGCAGAGCCTTCCTGCACTCCAGCAGATCAACACATACACCCAACTTAGTGTCATCTGCAAATTTGCTAATGGTAGACTTAATCCCCTCATCCAGATCATCAATAAAGATATTAAACAGGACCAGGCCAAACACAGATCCCTGGGGGACACCATAAGTGACTGGTTGCCAACTGGATGCAGCATGACTCATGATGCTCTGGGCCCAGCTGTCCAACCAGCTCTTAACCCAGCACACGGTCCAAGCCATATGCTGACAGCTCTTCCAGCTATGGGAGATGGTGTTAAAGGCTTTGATGAAGTCAGGTAGACAACATAGACAGCCTTCCCCACATCCACCAGGTGGGTCACCTGGTCATAAAAGGACATCACATTGGTCAGGCAGGACATGCCCCTCCAAACTCCATGCTGGCTGGGTCTGATCCCTTGGTCATCCTGTATGGGGTGCGTGATCACACTCAAGATGATCTGTTGCATAACCGTGCTAGGCAACCAAGGTCAGGCTGACAGGCCTGTAGTTCCCCAAGACAAGAAGCTGTCCTCCATACACTCCAAGAACCTCCTTGACTGCATCTCCTCCACTGTGTTGAGTTCCCAGCAGATCATTTGGTAGGTTAAAGTCTCCTACAAGAACAAGGGCTGGGGATCTTGAAACATCCTCCAGCTGCTTATAGAATTCATCCACCTCTTCACCCTGGTTAGGTGGTCTGTAAGACTCCCATCAGGATGTCAGCCTTGTTGGCCCTTCGCCGATTCTTGTCCATGGGCACTCAACTTTATCATCATTAATCTTAAGTTCTACAGTGTTTAGAGCCTCTCTAATACACAAAGCAACCCCTTCACCTCTTCTCCCTTGCCTGTCCCTTCTGAAGAGCAAGCAGAGATCTGTGGCAGCACTCCAGTCATGTGAGTCCTCCCACCACATTTCCATGACAGCTACTACATCATAGTATTTCTTCTGTACAACGGTTCCCAGGCTCCTCTGGTTTGTTACCTATGCTGCATGCATTTGTGTGCATGCACTTCAGAAGGGCTGGCTTTACCCCTGACTCCAGCTTACCATCCTGAGGCTCCTCTCTGGAAAGTCTGGTTTCATCCCCTTTCCCCTTCAAACCTACTTTAAAGCCCTCTCAATCAGCCCAGCCAACTCAGGGCTAGAATCCTTTCGCCCTTGTTAGATGGAGCCTATCTGACTCAAACAGGCCTGCTGCTGTGAAAACTGCCCTATGATCAGAAAAAAACAGAATTCGCTGATAGCACCAGCTCTTAAGCCACTTATTGATAACATGGGTTCTCCTGTTCCTTTCATCATTCATCTCTGCTACTGAAGGAACCGAGCAGAACATCACCTGAAATCCTGTCCCATGAACCAACTGACCCAGAGCCTTGAAGTCCTTTTTAATTACACTGGTGCCCTTCTTGTCAACCTCATTACTGCAAACATGGACAACTAGCAGTGGGTTATAATCAGAGGGATGAATTCGTTTGGCTAGCCTCCTAGTGATATCCTGTACCTGGGCCCCCAGGAGGCAGGAGACTTCCCTCTGGGGTCCAGTCAACATACAGGGCCCTCAGTGGCCCTTAGAAGGGAGTCACCTGCTACAACTACCCTTCCTTTCTTCTTAATACTGGAGGCTGTGAACCATCTGACAGAGTAAGTGCAACTGGAAGACACTCCAGACAGATTTTTTTCTTTAGTATCATCTGCCTGACCCTCTGGATCCAGGGCCTCATACCTATTCTGTAAGGGCACCTGGGAAGGCAATGAGGGTGGAGAGGGAATTTTTTGACCTCCCCAAGAAGGGACCTCTTTCCATTCCCCCTATCAACGAGGTCTTCTCCTCCTGCCTGATGGCAAGAGGGGCAGGGTTCCTCTGACATCTGCTGAGTTTCTCTTAGGGTTGCAAAGGCATTGACTCCCCCAGTCTATTTTTCTTTCATTTTCCCTAATACGCCCTAGCCTTTCCACCTCTTCTTTAAGCTCTGCCCCCAGACAGAGCAAATCACTCACCTGCTTACACCATAGGAAGGTTTTTTTGCACCATTCTCTGCCTGACAGCAGGCTCAGACACTCCTTGCAGCCAGTGGCCAGGACACCTGCTTCCCTCTTGGGGGAGTTCTGTTTTGGTTAGCACACTCCAGCTGGCAGCAGCAGCAAAGGCTTTTGACCATTTGTAAATCAATACTGGATCTACTAAGTTGGGGGGTAGAGGGAGGACAAAAACACCACAAAAAAACCCCACAGCCAAAATACCACAACCATCTACCACACAACCCTTCACCAGGAGGGTGGGTGGCTGTGCCCCACCTGCACCAACTGCCACACAAATTGACATGCCACAGTCCCTGTCGTGCCACACCCTCTATGCCCTACCACGCCTATGTGCCCACTCCTGTTACTTGCCATGCCACATCCCTCACTGAGGGGTCACATCCGAGTTTGCCCACTCCTTGCCACTAGCACTCCTGGAGCATTTTAAGTTGCAAGCAAACGGCCCCGGGACTGCCCCTCAATCACCTGAATGGCTGGCAAAAGGGCAGGAGCTGCTTGATCAGCTCTTCTAAATTATATGCACATTAGTATAATGAAACACTACAACTAAAACTAGTGGTATTTACTCCAACAAATCAACAGTCCCAACAACTTCTTCATTAACTCCAACCTACACTGTATTATACCCAGTAATACTTGTTTTTTAAAGAGACCATTCATATTCCACAATACAGCTGAAGAACAGAACTAGGAGTAGGAGTTCTCAGTTCTCTGTGGTAGTTCTCAGGGAGCAAGCAAATCCAGAAGATTTACCAAACATATGCTGTACCCATACAAACCACTCACTATTAAAAAAAAAGCCCAAACCACCAAACTTACTCTCACCTTTTCCAAAGCCACCATGAAATCCTTTAAACCCTCTGTTTTGTGTACTAGCACCATCTACAGCGTTTCTTTCTTGAAAACCTGCAATACAGCACAGCACACAGTAACTCCGTTTGCCCATTTCTGCATGAGCAGATCAAGTGCCTTTTATCTGCCTGACAAACAGAAGCCATTTCAAAGCTTTCACTCTTGACTGCTGTTCTCAGGGAACAAGCAAAGCCACAAAGAATGACCGGTGGGTGTATGCTGCCATCATACAAACTGGTCAACATAAAAAACTTACCCTCACCTTGTCCAAAGCCAGTACGAAATCCTTTAAACTCCCTGTTTTGTGTAATAGCATCTTCTCCATTTCCATCTTGAAAACCTGCAGTACACAACATAACACAAAATAACCTACTTTGATCAATTTTGCATGTACAGATCAAATGCCATTTATCTGGCTGAAGAACAGAAGCCATTTCATGGCTTTCACCCTTGTACTGGTAGTTCTCAGGGAGCAAGCAAATCCAGGAAGATTTACCAAACGTATGCTATACCCATACAAACCACTCACTATTAAAAAAAAAGCCCAAACCACCAAACTTACTCTCACCTTTTCCAAAGCCACCATGAAATCCTTTAAACCCTCTGTTTTGTGTACTAGCACCATCTACAGCGTTTCTTTCCTGAAAACCTGCAATACAGCACAGCACACAGTAACTCCGTTTGCCCATTTCTGCATGAGCAGATCAAGTGCCTTTTATCTGCCTGACAAACAGAAGCCATTTCAAAGCTTTCACTCTTGACTGCTGTTCTCAGGGAACAAGCAAAGCCACAAAGAATGACCGGTGTATGCTGCCATCATACAAACTGGTCAATATAAAAAACTTACCCTCACCTTGTCCAAATCCTTTAAACCCTCTGTTTTGTGTGGTAGCATCTTCTCCATCTCCACCTTGGAAACCTGCAGTACAGCATAGCACACAATAACTGAAGTTTGCCTAATTTTGATGTGCAGGTCAAGCACCTTCTATCTGGTAATTATTCTTCTCAGTCCCTGTTTCATGACTTCACAAAAAAGTTCAATATAACTAAGTCATTTGTCTAAACATATGAAAAAAATGGAGACAGGAAGTACCTTTTGCCAAGAAGTCTGGCAGAAAACAGTACTGCTCTCCTGTACAATTTCAAGAAGAGAATGAAATATCAGGTCTTTAAGTATTTGACTTTACATGTGTAAATGCTATCAAGCCACTAAACTTCAACTTTTCAGTAAGCATACAGATCGATGCATCAATCACCTGTCCCTTCACAGTTTTCTTAACTGGTACTTTAGAATAAGGTGGCAATGCCAAATGCTGTCTGCTAAAAAGTGAGGACTTGAAAATACGTGTTTCAGATCTACCAAGTTCTGGTTTTTTATTACTCAGAACTGCTTATTCACTTGGCAGTGACAAGTATGTAGTGTATTTTTATTTCTAATCCCTTTCCTTAGTCACTCCCCTGGTGGGAAGGAAATAAAGTCATACATATAAACCATGTATTCCTA
Source organism: Daphoenositta chrysoptera (assembly GCA_013397915.1). Taxonomy (NCBI): domain Eukaryota; kingdom Metazoa; phylum Chordata; class Aves; order Passeriformes; genus Daphoenositta; species Daphoenositta chrysoptera. Next base: position 39,099 of record VZRO01008207.1, read on the forward strand.
ATTTTAAACATCTGTTTTAAGTGTTGTCTAAGATCTAACCAATCAGCTTAGGTCGTAATTTACTCCTTAGTCCTTATTCTTCAGCTGAACACCTGTTCTATCATATTGTAACAACAAAGAGCATCATCTGGTACAGGACACTATGAAGTTCTCCTAGCGCAGCATCTGTGGCTTCTTCTCCACCAATGCTTGGTGTGTATACGAGTTATGTCAGTCAGTTTGGTTTTTCCACATCAGTTACAGAGAGATACAAAAATTACATCTTAAAGGTTCACATCCAAATGACAGTACCCTAAGTATCCATAAATACAGCAGATCTTCAATACAGCTTGCGAGTTACTTCACAATTGCTGCTGGAGAGCCTACAATAAAACTGCTTGTCATGAGTGCCCTGCATCAAACAAGTCTAGCATTCCCCCATCATAATGGGGTTCAACCAAAAGGATGCAGAAATGGTATAGAATTTTTTCAAAGAATAAACTGTGCTGTGTTTGACCGGGGTAGAGTCAATTTCCTTAATAGCAGCAGCTGGCACAGGACTGTGCTTTGGACTTGCTGGAAACAGTGCTGATAATACAGGGGTGCTTTTAGTTAGTGCTGAGCGGTGTTCACACTAAGTTGGAGCCTTTTCCACTCCTCACCCCACCTCACCAGCAAGGGGAAAGAGGAGCACAAGACCAGATGGGACAGAGCCGGGAAAGCTGATCCCATCCCATGTGGCATCAGGCTCAGCATATAAAGCCAAGGAAAGAAGAAAGAAGAGGAGGACATTCAGAGTGATGGTGTTTGACTTCCCAAGTCATGGTCATGCACGATGGAGCTCTACTTTCATGGAGCTGAACCTGCCTGCTGACTGAAATTGCTGAATAGCAAAATTTAATGTTATCATATACAACTAGGCATTAGAATTACAACCACTAATGGAAGTTACCTTTGACTGCAAAATTCCTTCCTCTACCAAAACTACTCACTGCTTGACGTTGCGCGTTCACAAATTCATCAGTACCTATAATTTTAAAAAAAGAACTAAGTTAAAATTGAAAACTATCTTTGACTCATTAGAAGTTATATGTTACTACATAATTGCTGTAAATAAAGAAGGGTTGACAGTCAAAAGGAAAGCCTACTCATTATACTCTCTATATAATTTGATGCTGCTATTCCATGGAGGTCACACAAAAATATCACAGTAATATTATATTTTCCTTTAATCTTGTACAATGCCCCAGGGATCAACTCTTCCAAACATCAGTAAAGTCAAAAGTGGTTTTCACATACCAAATGACTCTACACTTGGACTGAAGACAGATGAGCGGTCATTTGGTCTTTCAAGCAAGCTAACCTGTAGAAAGAAAAAAGGCACAACATCATGATGACTTCAGGCCCAGCAAAGTAAGTAAATACAAACACAGCTACTAAGTCATGCACTTGAAAGAAGTTGTGTTCTGCACCTTCTGAAATACAAACTCTCACACCCTTCTGTTCACATAAGGTTACTGCATTTCAGTATACTAAATGACACACTGTTTGTATCTGAATGTCACCAAAAATCACATTATACACAGCTGACATGTCAAGCTCACTTAAACATAAAACAAGCACTAATATCTTAATAAAACAGCAGTAAGTAAATTACTAGTGCAGAGAAAAGCTCCTCTCTTCAGTACCAGTGAACTCCTATGGCTGCCTACCATATCTGCAAAAATCACGGGAACTGGGGACACCACTAACCAGCAGCCATACAGGTTGCAGGGACACGGGTTGGAGGAAGGAACGGGAAAAGAAGCAAACATCGCCGTAGTTGCCCCCCCCGCGCTCCTACCTTCTCAAAGGATGGCAGTAACTCCTCATCCCCTACCTCCGCATTCCAGTCTTCTTCAATCATGCTGCGCCCTGCCAGACCTGCTTGCAGGGGACAGAACACATCAGCACCCGTCCCGTCCCCCGCCAGGCTCCGCAGAAGAAGAGAAAATGGCGCCCCGCACCGAGGCTCGCCGACACGGCGCGCCGCCGACGCCTGCGGGCGGGGGTGCGGACACCTGGCCCGGGCGCTGTACTGGTGGGGATGGAAGAGGTGGGGGGTTCCTCCCGTTGAAAAGCATCCCGCTTCCCTCAGGGCAGCGCCCAGACCCTCTCCTACCTCCTTCCCACGGTCCACAAAACTGCGCCCCGAAAGAAGATGGCGCCCGCCGCCGACACCCCTAAATAAGGCCACACGTGCAGCTGCCGGCGCGCCACGTGTTAAACAGGTTAAATGCTTAAATATAAACTGGTTATATGCTTAAAAAAAAAAAAAAAGCGAAACAGATTTAACCACCCGGACAACTCAAACCTATGAACAACACCTCTTTGCCACTGTTTTTTGTTATACCAGACTGGCAAGAGGTAAGAAAGATGGCTGAATTCGTGGCTCAGGACGTGATGCTGGAGTGGAGGAGAACATGGATTGCACTCCTATCAGGTCAATGCATCCACTAAAATTAGTAGCAAGTAGTCTGGCTCTCCAGCTTGGGTTTCCGAGCTACCAGTGCAGTGTGTGTCTTCTCTGTACCTCTTTTCATGCTGTGAGATAACACAGCAACGCTTATTCATAAAAACATAAAGGAATGTCCTATGTCATTTCATAAACCCGGTAAAACTCATTAACCTGCTCCACCATGTTCAACAGATTTTCCTCATCAGAAAAACAATTTGAAAAGATGTGTGGCTGTTCAAGAACTTTAATGCCTTCTATTGCAGAGAAGTGACACAGGATCTGTATTTCTGCAGTGAATGTCTAGCAGGGGCTTTGAGCATCAAGGCAAATTCCTGCAGCAGTTGGAAGATTTTGGAAAGTGGTATTTGAACTAACACTTTTGTTATTTTCTCATTAGCCATCATCAGCTAAGCCCTACCTTTTGTAGCTGGTAATTTTTCAGGAGCATCAAGACAGGAGTCAGGTTAGAGTGCAAAGTGGGTAAGAGACATAACTAGCTTCTCTGTCTCACAGTGAGGTTAAACCTGCACCACTAGATTTTATATATGTGTGTGTCTGTTTGTGTATGATGTTGTTCTTAGTGCAGGGAGTTACCAGCTTTCAATAAGTATTCAGTCAAACACATAATGTCCAAGGATGCAGAATCTGCAGCAGGAGCATCTCTGTGGGAAGTGTATTAAGCTGTTCACGAGTACCCAAAGCAGCACCTGAAACTAGCAGGGAGGCTCATGAGTTAAATTTCACCCACTGAGGTAACCATTTTACTTTTTGCCTAAGCAAGGATACCGAGTAAGCTGCTTCGTGAGCCAAAATGGCTTCTGTTTGCATTGCACTGGAGCTCTGTTTTGGATGACCATAAAGAAAAACAGCAGTGTGTCTGTTCTCCTGAGAAATTTATGGTTAGTAGCAGATGTGCTACTCTGAGACATCTAAGCCAAACTGAAAGCTTTCAGACTGTTCCTCCTTCTTTCCAGGAACATGTTACCATTCCCTCAGCTTTGCCAGTGTAACTTCATGTTCAGCACTCCGTGCAGTTTAAGCTAATACTTTTAATGGTAGACACAAGCAGCTACTATGAATACAGTCATAGTAGCAGATCTGTAATCACTAGTGGGTGATCTCAGATCATTTTAACTACAATCAGATGTCACAGCCTCTAACTAGTAGAGAAACTTGGAAGATTATTTTCTTTCCTTGATTCTACTCTGTGTAGAACGTTCTCTACCCCCTCCAAATTACTTTCCACCAGGAGAAGCCAAACTATGAAATTTTGTGAATGGCAAGAAATTACATGGCAGTTGTAACTAATTTCTTCAAATCAGAGGATTCCTTGGAGAGCTAATTTTTTCCCCCCCTAAGACTGCTAACAACTCAATGTAAACCATGGTGGCAGCATACAAGTTGCACAAAATATTTACAGACTACCCTCAAGGTAATTTTACCCAACCAGCCCCATGCAAGCAGAGTCACCTAGAGCAAAAACAGAACAAAGTTTTATCCAACATACATTAACAGTATTTTATGTAGTACATTCAACCATAATATGGAGTTGCAGCTAACCAGAAAAACATATGGAAGTATTTTACAAAAACTTATAAGAATTTGCCCCAAGTCTAAGTGCAACCCCTTAAAATAAGGAAGAAACCAGCAATGTAAACATCATACTCCTCTCAGAGATGGGCTTTAGATGCTGACAACCTGCTGTAATGTCCTCTCCTCTCACCACTGCCCAAGAATGAAACCAGCAACCTCATGATCCAGAGCAGCTGTAGAAGGGTGAGCATAGCACCAAGAACAGGGGTAGGAAGTAAATGTGTGCATAAAACCCATTATTCTTTCTTTTTGTGTAACAGTGCTGGACTAATAATGATTCAACACATAGAATTTCGGTTATGCTTTCAACAAATTATTTCTTTAGTTGAATAAAAGGTATACTTTCTCTTTGCCAACAAACAAGATTTTGAGTGTAACATAGTTTCTATATTTTAAATGTTATCCTGATGTATTATCAGTATCTTTCAGAAAGAAACCTGGAGTATTCTGTAACAGAATTCAACACTCCTCTGAGTTTGTTCGGTATGTGACCATGCCCATGTTTGCAACAATGGGAAAGGATATTAATTCATCCACTATAATGTTCTATAATGCCTCAGTTTTATGAATTTGTGCATATTACAATTACATCTGCAAGTACAGAATCAAGTATGCCTTGAGGCAGTAAAAAGAAGATTCAACATAACATGAGATAGAAATTTCTTAAAGAGCTGGATTTAATACTCCCTTTGTCTTACAGATTTACCAAGAGCTTCAAAATTAGTTTAGGCTCCCATTTTTCTAGACCCTGTCCAAGCATGTAGGAAGAGACACTCTTTGCCCAGGAGGTAATGTGTCATCAGAGCAGAAAGCCAGAACACAAACACTGCAGGACAGAGACTGAACAGCCTTTTAGTAAGTCAGCTGTGGCAGCAGATTTCATGAGGGAGCAGGAGGACTCTCTACACGTCTGCTAGGCTTATATTTCTTACAATAACACATTTTTCCTACACATAACTCAAGAATAGTAGTGGGTGACCAAGAATATGTACCTGTTGGTTCCATCTACCTGCTATACCAGTAACTTATGCAAATCTTTCACAGCATAGGACACACAAGACAGGCTTGCAAGAACAAGACTAGAAGTTTGCATGGTGAAAAAAACAGTTCTTCACACACATCTACTTTTGTGGGTTTCAGTTTAATTTACTGTCATAGCACCAGCACGTGGTGTTAGCTAGCATTGCATTTCAAGTTCCTGTGATAGCAGCTGGGCAGATTTCTTGGTCATCAACCTAATCTAATGGCCAAAACCCACGACATACACTTGGATTCTAAGGGTGACTCAGAGGCAAAAGATGATGGTGAATTTCCTAGGTACAGAAGCAAGAGTTTCGGTCCCAACGAGCTTGTGTGCAGCTGGATTTCAGGATGATAAGTAGTGTTCAGTCTCTGCTGCCTCATTTCCGTCAGCAGTCTGAAACTGAATTACACAGCAGTTTTCTTGCAGAACAGTCCTGCAGTCCTGCTGCTAGCCGTACATTCTGTTTTGGACTTCACTCGAACAGGAAGTTCAGGGGGTGATTTGTGTGCAGCTTGTTTTGTAATATTGTCACATGGGGAACTCTCTCTGCTGTCTTCCTTGCAATTCAGCAGTTTTCCCAGGCATTAATTCTAAATATCCCTAGATTCTGTTATTAACCAAGGTTTCAGCTATGAAAAGGATCATCTCAATTTGATTCAGCTTACAACAAACAAACAAACAACTCAGAAACAACCAAACCAAAACAAAGAACCCAGGATTAAAAATAGTGAATTTCTAAAACGTATTGGCTGGCAGATTGTCCCAATTGTTTAGTCTGCCTAGTGTGCTTTGCTCAGCGGGTGTGTAATACCTGGCCGAGCAGGTCAGGAGGCTGACGGTACATCACTCCGTAGCCAGTCGCGTGCAGACCAGCTCCGTTTGTTTTGGCAAGGGCCACGTATGCATTTTGTCACCACACTGACCGCAAAATCATGCAAGCAAATGCGTGATCCTCCTTTTTTTCCCCCCTTATTTTTTTTTACTAGCGGCATCTCATCAGCCGTCACCAGCAAGTGCAAATCTTTTCTTCCCGGCACTCGGCTCACGCGTATCCCTACAGTAAGGTCCTGGCCTGGCAGCCCGCGCAGGCACACCGCCCCGCCGCTTCCTGGGAATCGTAGTCCTGCGCTCCGCAGCGCCCGGGCGGCTTCCTCGGCGCAGCCGCCCCGGGAACTACGCGGCCCGGCACGCCCGGAGCCGGCGCCGTGCTTCCTGTGGCGGCGGCGGCAGCGCGNACCGGCCGCGGGCACTGACCGGCCGCGGGCACTGACCGGCCGCGGGCACTGACCGGCCGCGGGCACTGACCGGCCGCGCCGCGTTCGTGGGAGCACGGGCAGATCGTCAGAGCGGGGGCGGAGGTGCAGGAAAGGCATGGAAGTCTTTTCGGGCGGTCCGTGAAGCAGGGAAGTGTTTACATCGGTTTTCACGGGCCGGAGGGAGGACCCGTTAAGTGAAAAACAAAAATCGTGTTTAAAATATGAGTTAGTTCCTAAGGTAATAGTGTTATAATAGTTAGTTTCTCTAAGTATTTAACTGCAGTCCCCACCATTACATCAATTACCTAAGCTTTATCCGTTGAAGACAAACCTAGTTGAACGTTCCATTTCTTCTTAATTTTACTTAGATTTATCATTTGGCATTGACCATGTACCTGTTGGTTCAGTCAGAGTTTCACAAAAGCTCAGCAGAGGTTCAGCTTGTATATTCAAGAGTCTTTTTTTCTTCAAAAAGTTGGTAACTTGCGTTGCTTATACAGTTGTAATCGCCTTCAACGAATGGACTTGTAGGAGAGTATAGACAAGCTAAGGTGTCTATAAGGTGCCACAAGAGGCGGCATGCTGTCTCTCTTTTAAGGAGTTCTTAATGTATGTTGCTACTTTCATTACTTGTATAACATCTTTCAGTCCCTTCTGATGGAGGATTCACTCCAGGAACAGAGAAACTCTGCTGTCCTGTGTGTTAAAGTTCTTGTCTTTCAGTGTAGACCGTGTTTATTTCTCATAATTTATATGTCCACAGCCTGCAGCTTACTTCAGAGTTATATCTTTAACTTTATTCATCCTGCTCAGAATTCAAGAGAAGACCAGATTACACCAAGTGGCACTTTTTAAAAAAAAGTTCTTGTTAAACTGACTACTTCGATTATCAGATTCTGGTATTTAAACCATGAGGATGAGGTGATTTTTAGCAGTGACTTTAAATAAGAAATGAAGTATAAATAGCTGTCAGTGCTCCAGCTGCTGTTTTTACAGCACCATGATGGCATAGTGGAGGCTGTGGGGGTAGTGATCCTCTAAGCCTTGCTCCTTCTGCCCACTTATGGGAGGTTCTCTGATAAATACCAGCTAAGCACAGTCTGTGCTCATGGGGTGGTTGGGATGACTGACTAACTGAACACAGTTTTGTTCCTGCTGTGAGGTAAACCGGTTTGGTAGCCCTCTTGCACGGCCTGGGCTGTAACTCTGAGTGATCTGTCGAGGTGGCTCTTTCATCTTAAAGCTTCATCACACACATCTGTAACTAAGCCGTAAACTGCCATTGTTAAATTCACAGTGCAAACCAACTAACACGGTTCTGCCATCCAATGCCAACATTATTAGATCACAGAACAGCCACCAGCCTACAATGAGGTTTTGAAATCTGCTGTGTCCTTGTCTTCACTCCTTCATGCTTTTCAGACTTTGAAACCAGGAGAGAGAACCTGAAGACAGACAAAGCAGAAGCTTGTAGGGGCAAGCCAGCAAGGATTAATGAAGGTCCAGTCCTGTTAACATTACCATCTGAAAGTCGTGTGGAGTGTAGCCCAGAATGAGACTGGGGAAAACTAACCTGCATAGACTAAGGTATTGCTTCACAGTTTATGACCAGCAACAGAAAGCCTGGACTATTAGATTCTAATCCACTTGTTCCCTTTTGCTGCCCTTCTGATAGAGTGCTTTAGCTGTTGGTAGGAGAATTACAAATAGGGCAGCAGGTCATACTAAGTTTCACCACATCTGTATAAGTAAAAGTTAAGAGAAGAGAGGTATGATGCTTGTGGTAGAGGAAGGCAGAAAGCAGGTTCCTGCAAGGGGAAAAAGAACTTGCAGAACGGTAGAATGGTGATACGCAAATGGCAGAAGATCCAGACAGACAAAAAGAATTTTTAGAGGGGAATATTGGGTGCACTGTGTTGAGGAGAAAATCCCTATTCACTACCAAATACACTACAAAGCAATCCTAGTATCTGTGCAAGGATAATTAAACACACAAACATGTTTAAAAGGACAGAGGTTGCAAAGTTGAATTGTTCAAAGGTTGGAGCATTAAACTTAGCTAAAATGAAAATTACTTAGGTAATCTTAGTCATCTTGGTACATATCAATTACGATATAAATTAGCAATACTTTCTGTTTTTTCTCAAACCAGACAGTTCTCACTGTCTGGCTTAAGACATAGGGAATGTTTTGTTAGAGCAGCAAAGCTATGGTGTTCAGTTCATTTGTGCATAAGACTGATCTGCTTTACCTGCTGCTCAGCAAATCATGACTGTTCTCTTGGATGTTTTTTGCAGTGTTTACAATAAATCACTATGTTTTGTATAAAAGTTAATTTTTTAACATGTCCATGAGCTAAGGCAAGTATTGGCATTATCCTTATTCTAAGGATAGGGATTAAAACACAGGAAAAGAATCTGCGAAAATTTTGAAAGCTCAGTTTGAGAGCAACTTGATTGCTTTCAAAATATCTAACATCATTCACTGGTGCATGGCACAAATGCTGCTTTGAATTGTTCAGTGTTGTATGAATCAGGCTTTAAGCAGCAGGGGAAGAAAAGAGGCAACATACTCTAAGAGGTAGGTGGTCGGTCCCTCAGGCTGTGGCTCTAGTGTTGCCTTCTTTATTCTGCAGGCCATACCCCTGTCTTTTCAACTGGGCAGTGAAACTGCTGGTTCTACAACCCAGACAATCCGAAACCAGCACCAAAACAATTACCTCCCCCTTCAGATTTATACTTTTATCTAGATCTATTTTAGATCTCTTCCCCAGTCCTGTGCTCTACCAAGATGGGAAAGAAGACAAATAGCTGTGCCACCACAAACAGGAGGTGGAAAGACTGAGAATGAACAGCACTACCTTAAACTTTGCTAAAGACAAAGTACCATGAATGCATATCTCCAGCTACACTGCAACTAACAGGAACCTCTTTTCCACTTGCAAGAAAATCCAGTTTGAGAACAAATGAGTGGGGTATCCCACTCTTCTCAATTTCTAAACAGCCGTACTTTTACTCCTAGAGACCCATAGTAATTGTCTGCATGCAAGAGTGGTCTCATAGAAACTGTCACCATGGTGTATCATAAAATACACAAGCAGAATGAAGTTTGTCAGAAAACTTGTTTTTAATGGGAATTCTTTGTGTTTGGCATCCCAGTGCTGATTATAAGCTTTATAGACCATACAGACAATATTCCATGTCCCATCACAGGTTTTTGAAAGAAACATCCTGAGTGAGAGGAACATAGATCAGATACTCAGTACAAGAAGAATCTTTACCTGACTAATACACTATGAAGGTTACAGCTGGGAAGAAGTTGTTGTCATGGAAAGAGGCAATAAGTTCAGATAGCATAACTCACTCCATTCTATATATTAAAAATGTTTATGGTGAATAAAGGCAGTCAAAAGGCATAGCTGGTAGATAGAAGAGAGATTAACCAGGTTAATTCTCATTTATTTTGCTCTTCTGCTTCCAGTTGTCTTTTAAACTGTACTGGCTCCAGCTCCAACCTTTACTTGTATGATAGCTGCATCTATTTGTAGGGTAGCCAGTTTGCTGGTCATAAGCTTGCTGGTCATAAACTTCATTGTTATCAACAATAAGTACTTAAAAAATAAGCTATCTTTGCACACCCAGCTTCTAAGTGACCCTAAAGACTCAGTGAGCAACAGCTCCACAAGCCTCAAATCAGGCTGTCAAGCCAAATTTAGTGTGTGATATATTTTGAAAGGATTATTTTTCTTCATGGAATACTATAAAATCTGGGTTCTTTCTTTATAGCAGTAGTGCAGAAAAAAGTCAAACTGGTGATCAGTGTTGTCAGCATTTGTCAGGTTGACTCATAAAGCACAAGCAATAAACTGGTTCTAAGGAAGGGATGTGCATTTGATGTCTGCTTAATCTGTCTCACAAACCATGGCCTGTGAAAGGAAGGGATGTCTGTACTGCGGTCTTTTGGAAGATTCTGTCTTAAAACACTGAGTATTTGGGATTTGAATTTATTTCAGTTTTCAATTCAGGCATTAGGAATTAAAATTTTCATCTGCATTTTTATGGCTAGATCTGAAGTGTGATTTATATTCTTAAGAGAGATGCAAAATGCAGAGCAAGTGAGGGGGATCATGTTTGACACCTAGGTTTGTCTGTTCATAAAATGAATATAGGATGTTCAGTTGAGAAAGAATAGAATAGACTAAAAGAAGGTAATACCATATTTTAATGGGAATGGCAGAGGACTGGGTGGATGTCTGTAGCAGTGTGTGAGATCTCTGGGGCCTGTGTTTTTGTTTCAGAAGTTGCAGGAAGCTGATGTGCACCAGGGTAAATTTTATCTGGAAGGGCATCTGTAGGGAGAAAGGAGAACCCTAAAGCTATAGAAAAATAAGATGAGCTAGTAGAAAAGAAGTTTGCAAAAGGGGAGCTGTAAACAGAGTTTGGAGAGGAACAGTGTGTCACATGAAAGGAAGTAAAAGTATTGGTCTGAACTAAGATACTGCTTTGTAAGTAGTGCTTAGTAAAGGTGGGTTGGGAAAGCAATTTTGACAGTGTGTAGGAGAGACAGAAAATATAAAGGACACGAGGAGCAGGAATCCATTTGCTAAGCATCACCAGAGGAGCTAAGAAGGGTGAGAGTATGTTTAGCTGGGCCAAAGGACTAGAAGCAGTATTGTGGAAAAGATGGACTTTAGGCTAAAGAATCAAAACTGGTATTTTATAGAAGGCTGGAGTGGCAAAAGAGAGAAAGCAGTAAGTTAAGGGGGAGTAACAGGATCCCTTGGGAAGAGTCTGAAAAAGGTAGAGGAATAAAGCTTTAGAGAGTGTAACAGCGAAAATTAGGTGTAGTAGAAAGAATGCTATCAGCAAGTGCAACTAAGTCTCTTAAGAGTGCCTTGATTATTACCACTGATTACTTACTGTATCCTCTCAAAGAGCTAGAGTGACCAAGATACAATCATGTCTTTAAACTGGAAAGCATGCCTTTAAACTTAGGAACTGTTCAAATCTCTTGTCATGGATGTTGAAGCTAGGAGGAATCTGTCAGCACTGCGAGATGAAATGGCTTCTTAGGCACCATCCCCTCCCTTGCACAGACAGGCAGGCATACAGATAACAAGCCCCAAGCTCAACACTGATATGGGTTTAAAGCAAAATAAAGAATGGTTAATTTTTATCTGTGTCAGTCTTCCCTGTCCAGTTCAGTATGAGATCACACAAATGCCATTGAGCTGTCAAAGCAGGACTTAAGCTTTCAGTACAATTTCCATAAACTGGATCCTTTAGTGATCCCCTCCCCTTGAGAGAAGAGAGACATTACCTGCATCTATCTTCTAAAAAGCATTTCCTTGGCAGGTTGAGCCAGTCTTAATGCTTCTACTGCCACATTGTCCATCAGTGTTTTCCCATGCCTCGTTCAGCAATTTTTTCAGCCCCGGAGAGTAGATGTGGTTGAAAACAGGTGACTTCCCTTTTTCATCCTGTCCTTCAGATTCTTTGTTTTGTTGGTTTTTTGTGGGTTTTTTTTTTTGCCAGAGGTATTAGCATGATAAGCTAATGGAAGAGGATGGACAATATGCAGCTAGGAAGGGATAGATCTGCGTCAGTGCATAACTTGGCTTGGTGTGATTTCTGAGATTGGGCCTTCATGGTGTATTTCCATGAGGATGCAGAAGGATGATACACACCTTATTCTTTCTATCTTATCTTCTTCCATTGCCATTCCAGGTTTCAAACATCCAGCACTACCCTTCCTTGTTTTGTGCTTTGTTTTGTTGTCATTTGTCTTTCCATCAGCCTGTCTAACATTTCAAAGCATACTGAAATGATGAAAGAACACATACTTCTACCATTGTTTTAAGGTGTCCTGGCTTCTGACATTTTTGTCTGAAGGAGTTCCTGGCTGAGGAATTTCTCAGAAGATAGCAGGGATGAGAGCTGTTAAGCCATTATGTCTGTTCAACTGCATGCAAGACCACAGAATGTCCCTTGAGAGGCCTGTAATTCAATCTTGACTAGAAACCCATTAGCTTTAAAGTGATCTGTTCTCCACTCTTTGGCCAGGAGTGGTCTAAATGCATATAGTAGTTACTATTAATGCATTATTAAACCATTTATTGCCTTTAATTCAAAAAGCCTACACAGTAGACTGCGATAATCTGATCCTTTTTATGGGAAATATACTGGAACTGAAATAAACTGCATATGAGTCTGCTGCAAAGTTTGAAGTAATTTAGTGAAACAGTAGGCTCTTATAACTGATAGATTGTTCTCAGCTGTACCATTACGCATTAGAAATACAGCTCCTTTAGAAATTTATATTTAATTCATACTGCCTTGTGATGCTAAAAGAGATTAAGGGCTGGATAGTGTGTTTTAAAAAAATACTGCCCCCACAGTACATGCCTCATGATGCTCGCATTATGGAATGAGAACTCTCAAGTGGCATGTTGAAGTTATTTACTCGTGCTTTTCACCCCAGGAACTTCTGAAGCTTTGGGACTCTACCAGTGTTAAATTTATAGCAGGGACACAGTTTTGCTTAACTGCAATTGACTCATTTCTTTTTTTTTCTTTTTTTTTAGGCTAGAGTAACTAACAGAATCTAAAAGGAGACATATTCACCAAATATGGAAGAGGATACGAAACCTATCTTGGTTCCTGTGGGAGGTGATGAAAGCAATTACGGAATTATGAATATACAGTTTAATCCAGAGGACTATAAGTGCAAAAGGTATGAGGAAAGATGAACCTGCAGAATTTTTATGTAGCAAAGAGTTGTTTAATCTTTGCTTTTGACAAAGAGAGAAGGTGCACAGTTGGAAACCAGGATCTCTGTACAAACAGTTACTACTTTGTCACTATATGATAATATTTTATTTCCAAGTAGCACGTGAACAGATGTTGTGTTTTGCTTACAAGGGTGAGATTTTTCTTCTGGCATCATTTCAGAGAGAGTTCTCCATTAAGAACTCATCATGAGGCTTTTAAAGTGCTCTTCGAACATGGAATATTGTGTGCATACTAGAACATGATTTTTTTCTATTTAGAGCAACTAACTGAAATGTGAAGACTATGTAAGAAAGTTTGGCAGATGTTGTAGATAAATGGCTCTCGGTATATTTAGATGGTGTGTAAGCATTCTGAGGTGATGCTGGAAAAATACATTACTTGGTAGTACTAAGTGAGATGAGTGACCTTTACTGCCTTTTAAGAAAAAAAAGTGTAATGCTTTCTGAGATTGAACAAATACGAAAAATTAACCAGTCCAGCTTTATTACTGTGTTTTCAAAAACAATACCTCTAGCTAAGTTGTTATTTTACATGTTTTCTTAATAGTTAATATCTCCACAAAGGGGGTTGGAATGGGAGACTTCCTCTGCTGCAGTTAAAGTTTTTGTGGGCGGGTTGTGGAACCAAAACTGAGATCAGAGTGGGAACTGCCATTCTCATACTAGCTGAAGGTATCAGCTCTTCATTTTTAGATGAAGGAATAGCACTGTAGCACCTCTTGCACATATTTATGGTTCTTTTTTTCCTCTTTACATCCATCATATCTCAGTAAAGCAGTTTTCCTGAAGTAACTGAAGATGGCACTGTTGCATACAAAATCCTGTTGTCAGAGGCCACTTCAAAAAAAAAGAGTTTTTGAGGATAGTGCTTTGCTATCTCAGCCTCCAGCTTTGGAAAGCTGTAAGAGCCGACTGACATGCTTTTCTCTGCAAGTACAGGAAGAAGGATAAGGGTCTGAGTGAGGCCACGAGAACAAAGGGAGCACAGGTGTAGAAGCATACAGAATTGTGTATACAAAGGCTAGGAAACAGTAGAGTACTTTCAGGTGGAAAAGGCAACTCGGAATGAATGTAAATGAAGTCTTTCTCTTTTTGTGGAGTATCTGAGCCCCTCATGGCCTTCTTGTCATAAGAAGACCACTAATTTGTATGACTTTTGGGAGCAACTTGTTTTGGAGGAAGTATGTGTTCTGTTTGAGGAGCATTTGGTTTCAGGTGTTGTGGTGATGCAGTAGCAATGAGAGAGGTTTTTTTAAATACCTAAATGCTAAGACTCACGTTTCTAAGTGAGGTTAGGTATTGTTTCCATACTGTGTGGTTATGTTTTTTTCCCTGTGATTTCTCAAGTCTGGATACTCAGCTTCATAAAAGGTCATAGCCTGTGGCATTTGGTTCCCTTCCTAAAAGTGTGTACTTGGATTGTGTGCCCACATTCACGGCCTCCAGGTCTGCAGATCTGGCTAAATGTCCTTATTGCTCCTCTCTTGAATTCATTCTCCCATTTTCTACGACCTAGGTTTTTTGCCTTTCAGGGATGTAGAGGCACAAGGATGAAGGGCATGAGGCCTGGGATATCAGAAAGGCTTGGAAATCGTAGAGGGGTCAAACAAGTTTGAACTCCATTTCTATACTATAACAGGCAGCCCCCACACTTTAAAAGAATAAATAAGGAAGAAGAGGCCATTGGGGTCTGTGTCAGTCATGGTCAGAGGAGTGGACAGTTTGAAGGGCTTCTTCATTAAACCTTCAGGGAATAGCAGCTCCCGGGAAGGAGGATTATTATACATAAAAGTATCAAACAGTGCAAATGCAGTAGTACAGTGCAGTGTGGTTTTGCTCTGTTCCTTTTTTTGACTTGCTA
Organism: Daphoenositta chrysoptera; assembly: GCA_013397915.1. Classification (NCBI taxonomy): domain Eukaryota; kingdom Metazoa; phylum Chordata; class Aves; order Passeriformes; genus Daphoenositta; species Daphoenositta chrysoptera. Next base: position 54,099 of record VZRO01008207.1, read on the forward strand.
TTCAGAAACCAACCCGAGTGGGTGCTCGGTCACTTTGCTTTGATTGAGATAGCTCTTCAAGTGTAGTGTGTGATTTTTTTTGTAGTTACTGTTTGTCTGTTTTAGTGCTGTTCTGTACTTTTGTTCGGGTTGTTTGAGATTTGAGGCATTTGCATAGTTATTTGGTTTTCTTAACAGCTTGGGGGATTTGGGATTTTTGAAAGGAATGCTTTTCAGTGTTTACATAAGAACAATAAGCTAATTGTTTTTTAGAGTTGTAAATTACTTTGTCTAGTATTGTTTTGCTAATTTGGGGGAAATATTAAGCCACTTTTAATCCTTTTAAAGAGGATGTTATTGTTCTTTGCAGTGACCCGAATTACTCGCACGGTATTCAGTGTGTTTTTCCCATTTTGTAGGGCCCTTTAAAAACTAGAATATCATTGCTGCAGTGGCTTGTTGGTGATTATTGTATGCAAAAAAGGGTGTTTCTTGTTTTCTTCGAACTGCTATTTAAATCTGTTCACTGTCAACAGATACTGCAGTTGTCAGTCGGGAATACTTGAACCTTCAAAGAAGCAATTGATGGTTTTTGTTGGTTATTTTGCATATGAAAAAACCTGACAATGCCTCCTGCTAAAGGGAGATCAAGCCTTCTGCCTTTTTTTCCTATTCTTTTTGAAGTCCCACAGGTTCTCAGAATGTAGGAGGTACCAGTAAGTGAAATGAAACAGGTATAAATTAAACAGTGTCTGTAGATGGCAGTCAGAGAAGCCTTTTTCATGCAAAAGTGGTTGATTCTATTTATTTTCAAAGGTCTTTTCACTTAGAAGAAGGTAGGAAACGGTCAACAACCTGTGCATATATATCTATCCTTTCTGTATTCATTATGCCTTTACTACTCCATACCAATGTGATCATTTTACACCATGGCTTGCTTTCCCTGTTTTTCTCTGTTGCCAACATTTTTGTGAATTCCTAATATTGCTTCTTATTAACTGGAAAAAATTGTAACCTTAATTAAAAACCTTCGTATTTCTTGGTAAGTGACGAGTAAAATAGCTTTTGTCTTTGACACAGAAGAGGAACAGAGATTGAAATGTGGTGTGGTAAAACTTGTGACTCCTGATTTGTTAAAATATGCAAGAAATGACATTATGCTTTGAAAGGTTATTTTTGTTCTGCATCCAGCATTTTAAGAAACTTGTGTGATCATGCTGTAATTACTATAATGGCGATATCAATGCAGAAAAATTTAGGTGAAGTGTATTGCCAAGAAAATGAAGATCTTACAGAATAACTGTAAGCACTCTGCTTAATGCTTCAGTAAATTCAGACAGCTTAGAAAGTAAAAACCAAGTCACTTGTGGAATTCTTTGATAATAGATTTCCTTAAGAGAAGCACACTGATGATACCTGTAATCATAGAGGATCCTGAGTTGGAAGAGGCCCACAGGGATCCTCAAATCCAACTCCTGGCCCTTCACAGGACAACCCCCAGAATCAGATCATGTGGCTGAGACTGTTGTCCAAATGCTTCTTGAACTCTGACAGGCTTGGTACCATGGCCAGTTCCCTGGGGAGCCTGTTCCAGTGCCTGGTGTTCCTATCCAGATCTGCAGTTGCCAATTATGAAATAGCCACCTATTCTTATTACTTCTTCTCCTGACCTTAATTTCCAATACAGTGAATCAATTTTACTCCTTAGTTTGTTCTGTGCCATATACAGCATTCCTATAATAATTTGGTAACTCAGTGAGACAATAAAGCTGTGGAAATTCAGTAGCTTTATTTCTGTGTGACAATCCTATCACATCCCTGAAAAGTAAGTGATTGATGTGGCGTGTCAAAGAAATCTGTGGAGTAAGCTAAAGTGTCTCCTCGTGTTCTCTTTGGAGGAAAGAAATTGTAAAGCATCCTGTAAAGAAAGTTTTTTCATATTTGTTTAAAAATGAAAAACTTGTCTAATGTCAAGTCATTAATAGCATTGTGTAGAGCTAAAAGACATAGTGTTACAAAATCTTCTATTATACAGTAACAGCTCTATACTTACCATGTTTTTGATCAGATCTTGAGAACCAATTGTTTAATGTTTAAAAATACTTCAGCAAAGGTACTTGAAAAGCAGTATTACTTAGTCTAAAAGTTCTTGAGATATGTATTAGTCTTACTCCTTCATTGCCCTGCAAGTTGCAGTACATTGCTGAAAATATCTGTAAGATGAATGTAGCACCCTTATGCAAAATTTTACGTATTTGGCCAGTGTTCCTTTTATTCTATTCTCTCTAGCCCTCCAAATCCAACACTTGAGCTTTGCTTATCACAATATTTGGGAACAACCTTAATCATGAGCATCTCTTTTCATTTTCTTTGCTTGCAAAAATTGCTACTGAAGTTCAAAACATGAGGAAGTTTGGGCAGAAGCACTCTTCTTTCTTTTCCTGGGCTGGATCTCGGGAATTATTATTAACTGTCCCTTTGTGTGAGTAAGAAAAGATGAGTGTAGCTGCAGGTTTTCTGGGAATGGTTTCTGAAATACACCTGCAGAGTGTAAGGTATGGAAGATGTGGACCTTCTGCATGAGGTCCTGCAAGTTGTCCATACTCATGGTGCTGTGGAAAACAGTTCTGTTTTACTGGTGTGTTTGCCCTGGTAAAAGAGCATTGTTTTCCAGGCTAGCTGATGAAATAGTAATTGTGATTGTGTCTTTTAGTGTGGATGAAATTCAAGAGACATTATAGTTTATCTTGATGCATGAAAATTGTTTGCACTGTTTCACATCATAGTCACATCCTCCAGTCATGTAATCTCTCCCCTTCCCCCAGACCACATTGTTCAACATTCTTTTCATAATCATTTTGCCACATGAGAGATATGATACAACTGCCTGTATAAATCAGATTTTTTTGTAGGAATGTGTTGTAGCTGCTAATACTTGCATGTGGAGAGTGCTTGCCTGCTGGACATAAGGTCCCTAAATAGAGTTTTTCAAAATATATCCCAGATAATATCCTACCTGCTTTGGGCTTCGCAAGTCTCAGTCTTTGAGAACTTCTTTGAGCCCCTGAGAGAGCTTCTCAGACTCCCATTTGAGTATAGCCTACAACCAGTCTTTGATCTGGGTATTGTTGGGAGCAATATCTTGACCCTGATGCTAAACAGGGTGCTACCCTCTCCTAGTGGAGATCAGGGAGCGAGGTTGACTCCCAGCCTGTTGACACAGCTTCCAAGTCAGACTGATGTTTTCAAAGAGATCTGCAAGTAACATAAAATTGGTGGGTGGTCAGTCTGTTTTAGCAGTCACTTCCTCAGCAGGGCTAGTGGTGCAGTGGTACCCTGGAATAAATACAATTAACTGCTGCTTTACATAATTTTCATTCTCAGCAAATGCACAGGAGCAGGGATCAAGAGGGGAAGTAGCCCAAGTAATGGTAGCAATAAACATATGCACGCCGCTTGTCAGGAAGCAGAAGCAATAGGTATATTGAATTTCTTAGGGATTGTTTACTTTTATTTTCTTTTACTCACCCATAGATTAGATTCTGGATCATACCCGTTTATTTTGTGGTAGACCATAAGTTGCTTGTTTAATCCAGACTCTGTTCATGATACTGAAGAAAATGAAATGTCTTTCTTTAAAAAATTTCTTACCTACAAATAGATTTTTGCTACACATAATCTATTTTCTTTATATTTGTTTCATCACTGACTAACAACACTGCTTTCCCCATGAAATAGGATGTTGTATTAATGATTTCTGCTACTTTAATTTTAAAATCATCCTTAGATTTCACAGCATTGCTTTAAAAAATAATCTCACTGTTTTACACTTTGGAAGAGTTTTCTTTAACTAGCAGATTTGAAAAGAACAGTGTTTTGAAAGAAATCTTTGTCACAGATCTACTCACTTTGAAGCAAAACATAGACTTTGTCTCACTGTAACCTTTCCACAGTTGCAGTGGAATTATATGGGGATGTACTAATAATATAAAACAGAGATGAGGAAAGAGGTGAAGGTCTTCACACTGTGCAGCTCCTATATAATTAGCAACACACATACTTTTAAAGTGTTCTAAATATAGTGCATGTCAGTGATCCAAAAAGAAAACAGCAGAGGGCTGAGCAGAGGTGGGGCGGCATTTAAACAAATTACTTTTCCTCTTTTCATAACAGCAGTCTTTATTTTACAGGTCTTCTAATGAAATATTTTTTAGGTGTGTCCAATGATTGGCTCAACCTAATAAATGTTAAGCTAAAACAAGTGAAGTCCTTAGGAACTGACAGTCCATGGGTATTTTTGTACTTTATCTGCATGTGGAGTGTTAGCCCCATGTGCCTGTGTTCTGAGTAAAAAAGCTATTGCTTAAAATTAATTTCTGTTAAATTGAGATATCTCTCAAATTGTTTATAAGAACACTACAAGAGAGCACACACAAAACATGTTATTTCCCCCATCATATCATAATCATAGGAAGAAGAGTCAATTGAGAATGTTTTAAAGAATTAAAAGTGTTCATTTTCATTTCAGTAAGTAGGAAACAACTTAGCAAGTCTAAGCCATTTTTTTCCGTGATGAATGAATATGTAAGAATTAATTAAGTCTAAGGCAAAAGAAAGAATGAATTTGTGGAGATGGAAGTTTATATTCTCTATTTTCCACTTTTGTGAGTCAGGTTTTCTTATTTTCATAGATACTCCCACGTACTGTCTCCCCTTAAGCACACAGGAATAGGAACCTATCTTCATCCCTTCCAAAGATAGAGCAAAGAACTCAGTTCCTTATCTTCCTTACAGATAAAAGGTGGTGTCATAGTACTAATGCTTAATGATTCATTGGGAAAGAGAATGGGAACTTTTTTATGGATGGTATTGACACCTGGGGCTGGAGGGGTTGGCCAAGTGCCTTTGTAGTCTGAAACAGAAATGAGTATTGAAAAACAGTCAATTCAAATAGATTCTGCTCATATTACAGAATAAATGGCATGGCTTTATTGCTGACCTATCTCCTGTTCTTAGTAGTTGGAAACTTGTTTTCGTCTTAGTTTCTATGGGTTTGTGAGTAATTTAAACATCAGCCTGGAAGAGGAAGATCAGAAAGCTGTTGAGGTAGTTTTAAAAATTGAAAGCACTGCTGAAAGGAAAAAGTAACCCCAGTGTATTAAGGCTTAAAGGCCACCAGTGTCCTCTGTCTTGTTTGAGAAATTATCCTCTCAGTGCCAGGAGTGAATGTTGGTTTTAAGCAAGAGCATAATATGCCTGTATGGAAGTAAATTATGCTTGAGTTAGAAAATAAAATCTCAGCAATACTTTAATTTGGACACATTTGTCTGGTAGTGCTCCTTGCACAAAGCTGGATTTATGTTGTACTTTAACTTTAGGAGCAGCTTTCACGGTACCTCTGTGTGTGCAGAGAAATCGAGGGGTGTGTGGGTGTGCTCGCTTTCTCCTTCAGCAGCTGTGACCCTGCCTGCAAGTCTAACTAAGGTGGGGAAGAGGCAAGGGAGACAAAGTCCATTCCCCATTGCCTTGGCTTAAAAATAGTATGAGCACATGGACTTATTTTGGCTTGTTTCCCTCCCCACTAAACACAATTCCATATAGTGTTTTCAGCTAGACTAGTAGTTCCTAATGTTTTCATAGGTTTCATGTTTTCACTTCCACTGCTCATTCCTCTTTCTCTGCTTTCTGCTTCTGCATTCTGATGCTTTCTGTTTCTGCCTCTGTTCCTCAGCACTAGTTCTGGCAACACCGGTTATAAGCACTAATAAGCTTGCCCAAGCCTATTAACATGTATTTCTAGTGTGATTCATTGTTGAAAACAAACAGCTGGATATTATGTTAGGTTGCTCTGCAGAATTTGGGCTGGAGGCCGTTTTAATATGGATGATATAAACTCATGGTTCTTTTGTGGATGGCAGCTTCCCTAAATGGCATTGATTGATATTTTTGCATTTGCCTTGTGTCAGTGAATGGCAAAACCATCCTGGGTACTGCTGACCGGTTCTCTGAGTTGTATGTTAGATCTTGTATGCCACGGTTTTAAGGGTTTTGCTTTTTTCCCCCTCCTTTAGACCATTTCACGTGGAGCCCACAAACATAGTCAGTGTGAATGATGACACGCAAAGAGTCACTGATGAAGCTTCAGCAATGAATAAGCGGATTCATTACTACAGCAGGCTCACATCCCCTGCAGACAGGGCATTGGTAAGGCAAAGACAGGGCCTCATTAACTGTGTGGTCTCTGGCACGTTGGGTCTTACACAGCCTAGATTTATATAAACAGCAGAAATAAAGGTTGGGGGAGAATTGCTCTATAGCTTGCTTTGAATTAAGTATCTAGTAGCTGAGTGCCCTAGAAAGGTTTTGTTTTATCTCAAGCTGTTGTTTATTTATTGTGCAATGCCTTCACCATTAGAAGAAAACATACAAACAGCATGAATTTTATAACAGTGATCCAGGCTACCCAGATTTCTCCCATCTATAAGATTGAAGCTGTGGTCAGCTGCAGTAATTGAACTAATTGAGCTAGCATGATCTGTTCATAGTGTGTTTACACACATTTTGCAGGAGAAAAATGCGTTTTTCTGCTATCTAGCTAGAAATTCTATCAACTGTTTGTTCGGTTTTTTTTTTTCCCCAGGAAGGGAATTAGCATAATATGACCTTTTTTTCCTTTTAAAATTTTTTTAAAATGTAATTTCCTGGAAACATTTTGTGACTTACAATAGTTGACTTGCTGTATTCAGGACAATTACTTATATTGATGTTACTGATAAATCTTGTTTTTTATCCATTTGTTAGATTGCTCCTGATCATGTACTCCCAGCTCCTGATGAAATCTACGTGTACAGTCCATTAGGAACTGCTTTTAAAGTTGACAGTTGCACAGATGGCCATGGTAAAAACTCCAGTCTAGTGACAATGTATGTTAAACACCTTGCCATATATTAGCCACAAAATGCATTATTATTGAATGTCTATATTGTATACATAACTGTTGTTAACTAAAAGACAATATGAAGAGTAGTTCTTAAAATATTGACTGGGTTTTTTCTTCCTAGATTTATGATATGGAATACCATGATGGGTACATCCATATTAAGTATCCCATGGGGAATAAAACAGGTAAACTATGAAAAATGTATGCATATGTAAATGTTTTTGGCAACATGGCTTACTCTTCATTTTTTTATAGTATATTCATTAAAAAAATGAACTGTATTTCTCCCTCTTAACAGGCAGGCTTCACTTCTGGAATTATTCTCATCTTACTGATGGGCATTTTGACTCTTTATTGCTGTTACAGAGTTGTGAAATCCCAGCAAATGATACGTAAGAAATCCAAAGCTTCATAATGCAAATATTTCTATTAAGTGTGAAATACCAGTATGTAATAGATTCTGTTTGTATGTGTCTTTACTATATGTTAGACCTGACCTGCAAATAAAAGCCATTCCTTTGAATATCTCTTTATTTTTGTAGTCTTTGTCTAAGCTCTGTGTGCTAAATGACTGTCTTCCCTTATTAGGTATTCCTTCAGTTGCTTGGGAGCTAAGTATTACAGCTATACACAAACGCTGGGCAAGCAGGGTTTCACATGTTCACGTACTAAGTTTTTGGGGACCAGGGAGTTAGAGGCATCTTTTCTCCATAAGCACTGCCCAGTGTCCTCTATGTCTGATCAACTTGCACAGTGGAACAGCGTGGGCTGTAGCTGTAACCCCTTGTGTTGTATGCCTGTATTACCCTAATATTTGTGTCTATTCTGTGCTGAAAGCACTTCAAGTACAGTCAGTGGCTGGAGCAGTCACTGACAGGGGCTCTAATTAGAATGTACTTTTATTGTTCAGAAGTCATCTTGTGGATCTTGTTTGGTTGGTGCTTTTGTGCATAAATTAACCTCTCACTTGCTAAAATAAAGGCCATTAAGGCCTTCAGTTTGTGACTGAACTTATTTCAGGGCACTGTTGAGGAATAGTTCGTGGTCTGGCCTACTTTGCCATAACTCCTGCAAAAGGCTTTAGCTGCAAATGCATGGTGGCATTTTTGCTATGTCTTATTTCAGTGCTTCTGAAAGTATTCAAAAATAATAAACACAATAAAAGTCTCTACTTTTAGGCTTCTTCAGTCAAACACTTAATGAGTGCTATATTTAAAGTTACTGCCACTTTTCTTAGTCCTTGAAAGAGCTGGGAATGTGTGTCAGAAGAGTAAAAAAATACCTCCACTTTTTCTCATGAATAGTTTTACTGACTCTAATGTAACATTTTGTTTAGATATATTTTCGGCTTTTGTATCTTTTTCAGCTTTAACAGATACCTCAAACTGGGAATTCCCAGATGTTTGCAAGTATTACTTTGGATCCTTTGGTCAATGGTCAAGCCTCATATTTTCTATGGTATCACTTGTTGGAGCCATGGTTGTTTATTGGGTGCTTATGTCCAACTTCCTGTTCAACACAGGGAAATTTATATACAGTAAGTATACATTTTTGGTTAAGTTTTACAACAATCCTTTGGAAAGATCAAGACTGCTTTATACTGAAAAAGGATTGTCCATTTTATGTAATCTTGATTTTCCTCCTATATTGCATGAAAAATCAACTGAGAATAAGTAACTATGTGTGGTGTTATGGCCAAAGTCTTGGGTGTTTTCAGAGCCACTTTTCAATTTCTCAAAGCGTGGGATATAGTTTAAACAACCTAAACCTGGTTGCTTGTTTCCACTCTATTTTCACTCCCCCTTTGTTTGCATGGGTGTACCTATTTCAACAGCCATATAACAGGCTGAACTGTTGAAATTATTCAGGATAGTGAAAAAATAGAGTTTCATTATAGATTTCAACAAACACACTGAAAGTATTGCCATATAGGAAGTTTTTGCAAGTGTCTGTGAGGAAACAATGAACTGTATCACAGTAAAAATGTTTCTTAGTGTGGTAGTGCTACAAAAGAAAACACTTCAGGTTTTTATACCCTGGTGCATGCACAGGCACACAAGCATTTGTGCATATAATCAGTGTAGAGTTGTGAAATGGATGATGGAATTGAGAGCTCTGAAAATCTGACTCATAGTGTTGAATAGGTTGACTAAGAGGTTCTGTTTTGAAGGTAGTTAACAAATCTCTGAGGCAAATAACAGCACAGACACTTAAACCTCTTAAACAGTATTTAATTAGAGCTGCCGCCATCCCTGAAGGACATACTTTACTATATTGGTTAATGACTGATGTATTTTATAGCTGACCTAATTTATATGTTGTTACAGTCATTTCATTTTAGATTTTAGGGATTTTTAAATAATATTAACACTTAAATTATTCTAAATGAAATAATGACAATTCTAATAAGCAGAATTCAAAATAGTGAAAAGAGCTTCTTTTCTAGGAAAAAGTCCTGCTTTTTCATGGGACTGGCATGTTATTTTATCACTTACCTCTATTTGTTTAGAGTTCTTATTTAAGTTGTTTGGTCTGAGATAACAATCACTGGCATCTTCTTCTAACTTTCATACTTTATTACTAGGTAATAAAATGTGTAGTAGGATGTAGGTTTGACACAATGGCATCTTCCTGCCATGTGTTTCTAAGTATTCTAAACAGGCTATTGTATTTAATTCTAATACATTCAGATGACTTTTTAAAACATCTCTACATACAATTTAGGTGGGAAAATTTGATATTTTGAGGGAGGATGGTCTAGAATTCTGTAGTACACAAAGAATGCAAGCATTATTAGCTGAGTACAATATCACATCTTTAACATGGTGTCGCATGGTCTTGTTCAGTTTTGGTTTTATGAAAAAAAAAATCCACAAATGCAATTGCTAGTCCTAAACTGCTTTTTAAATACAGAAGAAACAAAAGTTGACATCTATAACAACTTTAAAAGTGCTTTAATTCTCTAAGAGCTATTAATTTTGATGGCTTCTCACTAGGTACTTTTTTTTTAATTAGGAACACAAAATAGTGATTAAGTGATGAGGTGATCAGTGATTTTAGTTAAATCTTCTGATGAGTGTATATACTGAACTAGTAGAAGTAAGTATGAGAAATTTATTTGTGATTCAGGGTGTTATAAATCAAAATAAAGAAAGAAGAAACAGTTTTCTTCCCACAAGACTTTTTGCTTTCTTTGTGAGAAACAAGCTGCTTTTAATTGCATTTTAAAAATCTGAGGCCAACTGCCCCAGTCGATTTTCTGTGTGCATAACACACCCACATGCAACAGAAGCAAAATTTAACCAGTGACACACCACTTCAGTTTCCAAGCTGATGGAGCATTTTCTGTGTGTATATATACATAAATATAATGAAGTTGCTGTCCAATACCCTCATAAAGGTGAGGCTGCAGAAACTTGGAAGTAACTGGTGTGGTTAAAGTAGCACAGGAGTATACTGGAAATAAAACATTACTAGAGTTGCCTGTAGACAGTGAGGCTTAAACCTTTTTCCAGAATTTTCCATGGATAAATGGAAAAAGCATCCCACAGAGCCACTTTTGAAAAAGAAAATATTTGAGAATGAGTAAGGGAAGGTTTTTCTGTGTAATACCATCTGGACTATGAGTATGTTTGCATGCCCTCTTTTTCTGTCCCAGAAGAGGCTGGATTTAAGATGCATCTCTCACTGGCCTACTGTCCAACACTACTGACTGAGTAGCTGGGAGAAGTGGAGGTGTGCTTGTAGAACAGAAATCCTGGGAGTGGGGAGTCTTGGGAAATTTATAAATGGACAGGGCTACTGAGAAGAAAGTATTACAGTGTGGAGCTACTTTAAAACACTTCTACAGTAGTTTGAAAATTTTCACTTGGGTCTAGGGGGAATGCAAGCTGCTGTATTGTGCCTGTGATGTAATTTTCCAAAATATTTTCTTACTTAATTTTAGTCAAGTCAAGAGATGAAAGCACAATAGCAGATTTGGGACATTGATAGTGAGATTTTCTTCTTTTCAGACTTTGTTCATGACATTAATGTAACAGATATTGTTCCTGGCACCAATGGAAGTAACAAAGGTAAGAAGCACTTATAGTATTGTGTTTCCAGTTTTGGGGTGGGGGTTTAAAGGTAAATCATCGTGTTTTAATGCCTAACCACATTCCAGTTATAAAGTATATATTGTAAGTTGTAACCATGTGTTTCTTCAAAAACTGTAATTTCCTATGTGGGATTTGTACTTCCACAAATAACCACACACCTGGAGATCTTAATAACTGGGGAAGGAAAAAATAAGGAAAGAAAGTGGAGGTGGGAATAAGTATTAAAAAGCCAGTTACAAGTTTCTGTATGGCCAGATCCATCCTCCTTAAAAGCCTGAATGTTAACTTCCTAACAGTAGTTGCACAATGAGGAATTGCCTTAAGGAATTTTAACTTTCACACCCTAAATTTGAGGCGCCTTAGTTCTGTTTACTGTTTAAAATCATGACTGGAGCAGCTTTGCTACTCACCAGTTCTGCAGCAAGGTGATTTTTTAAAAAAATTATGTAAGAACAGCTTTAATGATGCTGAGTGCAAAAAAGAAACAAGTGTCAGGCTACTTGAGCCTCCGCTTGTGCTTTTTGGAGAGTCTGACATTTGCACAACTAAGGGAAGAAACTGCAGTCAAGTATAAACATAGACCTGCTCAGAGTTCTTAAGTAGGCAGAATAATGTAGAACGAAGACAGGAGCAAGGCAGGCATTGTCAACCCCTGAATCTTTCTGCTTCTGAAATAGTGACTGAATCCATACTACTTTGTGAGGAAGCAGAAAGCTTTCTCTATCCTGACTGCATGAGGAATGGGGAAACATATCTCTACCAGCTGGGCAGCTGTGTGTAACACTAGCTGCAGCTGTGTTTCTGTAGAGCAGATGTTGGAGTCAGGCAAAGGAGTTGAGAAATAATTCTGAAAAACAGTTGATTTGCACTTGAGTCAGTGTTGAATTCTGCTTCTCTAACAGTCCTTACCAGCAGGGCACCAATTTGTGCTCTCTCCTGCTTCTGCTGTTCTCTCCCATTCTTATGCAGCAGGGGGTATAACTTGGAGGCAAAGTAGACAATATTCCACACTATCCTCCACCAACTAGAAGATTTAAAGCAGCTGCTATACAAAATTAAGGGCTGCCAGATGTTCAAGTGACTCTTGACAGGACATTCTCATTCTACCAATGAGATCAGTAAGAACAAAAGCATTTTTCAGGGTTTGTGAAACAATCCTCTTCTAAGCAAGATATTTGTCAGAATGATTCTTACACCTTTGCCTTTGTGACAGAACGGGAATGCAGACAGCATAGAATAGTGGCTATTGAGTATGCGGGAGGCCAAGATTTAAAATAAGACATTATGAGCACAATAAGACAGTTTTATATTTCAACACAGAGCTTCACAGGCATGTGTTCCTCAGGGGGTCTTTTTGGTTGATTTGTTCTAGTCACTTGTTCAGGTGCTGCCATTGATCAACCTCCATGTTAAGATGTTCCCTCTTAGCAATGTTACTGGAGCACATCTTAAATTTCTTGTGTTGTGTTGTCTGGCAGTGATGTACTTGCCCCTGTCATGTCACAAAGATGACAGGAGTGTTTTTGTTCAGAGCATGAGGTTTTAACCTGCCAGTAGCTTTCTTGCAATCCTTTCTTTGTTTGTTTGTAGAGCAATTTACAGTAATTCAGGCTCTTCTGTACAGAGATACACTTGGATCTTTGGTAATATGATCTTACTGGAAGTGTGCAGGGACAGATTAGGATGCTAAATATGCAGCCAGATGCAGGGGAGCATTGCTATGACTTGATTCCAGCAGGTGCACATAGGCACTGAACAGACCTCATTATAGGTATGTGACCTTGAAGGATGATCCTGTGTCACAACTTGGTCTTCTGATAAATTATCATCTTTGTTGTGCTTGGCTGGAAGAACTGTAGCACTGTCAGATTAGAGTGCAAAGTGCCTAGCAATGGAATCTTAGCAATGAATTCCTGATTAAAAAAACAAATAGGAACTGAGATGCTGAACATTGCACTGGCTCAATCCTCAGTAGGTAAAACACAACCAGCAATTGTGGGATCTTGGCTGTGAATATTCTGTGCAAGTAAAACCCTTTTCATCTGAAGATATTTTTCTTTTCCTTTCTTCCAGTCATTTGTCCAAGTGCTGCTAGTGGTCACCCACCACAGAATAGTAGCGTGATGTTCTCTTCTGGCAACAGAACAGGTTTTGAACTCTTCGAGGATTGGTGGGACAAATCACAAACAGTGCCATTTTACCTGATTGCAGTTCTTCTACCCCTGCTAAATCTGAAGTCTCCGTCCTTCTTTGCGAAGTTTAATGTCCTAGGTAGGTAACAAATACAATTAAAACATCGGTTCATTGTGACTGAAGTGTATAGAAGACAATGAAAGCTACTCCAGTGAGTAGACTGATAAAATCTTTTATGTTGGGAAAGTCCTGTAAGGTCATTGAGTCCAACTGTTAACCCAACACTGTCAAGTCCACCACTAAACCATGTCTGTAAGTGCTTTATCTACACATCTTTTAAATATGTCTAGGGGTGATGACTCAGCTATTTCTATGGGTAGCCTGACAACCAATGCTTGACAACCCTTTCTGAGAAGAACATTTTCCAAATCTGAACCTTCTCTGGCACAGCTTGAGTCCATGTCCTCTCATCCTGTCACTGGTTGCGTGGGAGAAGAGACCAACCCTCACCTGGCACAGCCTCCTTTCCAGGCAGTTGTAGAAAGTGATAAGGTCTGCCCTGAGCCTCCTTTTCCCCAGGCCAAACACCCCAGCTCCTTCAGCTGCCCCTCACAGGACTTGTGCTCCAGACCCTTCACTAACTTCATTTCTTTTCCCTAGACACTTCCCAGCATCTCAGTGTCCTTGTCTTGAAGGGCCCAAAACTGGCAATATTCACATCACAAGGGGCAGCCTCAGCCTCAGTGCCGCGTACAGGGGACAATCCCTGCCCTGCTCCTGCTGGCCACACCATTGCTGATCCAGGCCAGGATGCCACTGGCCTTCTTGGCCACCTGTCAGCACATTATCGGCCCACGTTCAGCTGCTCTTGACCAGCACCTCCAAGTCCTTTCCCACTGGACAGCTTTCTAGCCACTCTTCCAGTATTTTGCTGGCAGCTCCTATTGTGCCTCGAAGTGGGTTATTAGTTGGTTTATTAACCTCACAGGCTTTCTATGCTGCTTTGCTTGAATCTTACTGTTAATAGGGAGTTCATTTTTCTTCCTTTTGCTTGCTTGATAATCCTGGGAAACAAATTCCATTACAACAGATTTTCCCAAATGGTTCTATACATACTACTGTGCAGCATTTGGTGCATACTACCTGGGTATAGTCAGGCATACTCGGCCTCCTCTGGTAAACATTTCAAACCAGCAGTTACTCCCAAAGACTGGTTGCTTTTGACCTGAAGTCATCTGCTGCCAATCAGGTGATTAATTAATCACAATATCAGTCGGTCAGTATGACCTGCTTCTGTTCTGTGTCCCAGCTTCGAGTATTGTGGACTCCTCTGTGCTGCAGAGGCAACAATTGTGACTTCTTGCTTCCATGTCTTGAGATAGAGGGCCAAGGTGGGTGGGGCTGGTAAAGTGAGTAAAGCATATGCCTGGTGGGTGGTTCAGGGAGCATAAGAGGTCTGAGGGATAGCACTGAAGACCACAATGAAGAGAAAGAGATAAATAGATGGGCATCAGAGGTTGAAAAAGTTGGAGATGGGTTTTAAAGGAGGTAAAGGACAGGGGTTTGAAGGTCTAGTTTATTCCTCTGTTCCACAGTGACACTTTATCAGAGCTTGGATCTGCTCTTGCTGACACCACTAAAACTAAATACTAGACAGGAATTTGGGTGCTTGATGCTGCTTCTGTTCAAGAGGTGTGGGTTTTATGTAGGTAGATACAACATTAGAAATAAACCAGATTATTAATCACTCATCGCTTCAGTAGATTATTATGTAATTCAGAAGCTGTTCAAAATTGTCTTAATTTTTGTAAAGTTTATAGGACAAGAAAAAATGGAAGGCAATTTTGAGATGCTGAAATTTATCTCAGTAGAGAAGTTTTACTTATCTTGATATCCATGGGAACAGAAGTCATTAGGAAACTATAGAATATTTTAGCTGGTCTTTATGTACAGAAACTTTTGTTTTCCTAATTTCTTGACCGTGCTCTGTGTAATCAAATAATAATTTCTTCAGTTTATTTTTCAACCTTGCAGATATTGCTAGAATGAAATTATGTCTTTTTTGAGTGTGTATTCTAAACTGTAAAAATGTTGGGTTTTTGTCTTTGCTTACTTACAGCCTGTTCTCTGGTTGCTAGCAGCATTATTGGCCATGAGGTGCATTGCAGTAGCCTTAATTATCGTTGCTCAATTTCCTTCAATTTTTATGTAGTTACTGTTCTGCCTTTGTCTCTTTCAAATGGTCTGACCCAAGACCATATACACTCCATTCCACAGGTAGACACAGCAAGGCATTATACCCATCTGTGATCACATTTGTTGTCCTTTAGCTGTACAGAGTACTGCTGGATGTCTTTGAACCAATGAGATGGAATGCAAATCCAGTATTATAATAAACATTATCCGAAGTTACAATTAACACAATGTTTTAATCAGTAGCATTGAAATGTCATCATCAACTTCTAGCTCCCAGTGTAAAGTTCACAAGTGCAGTAATTTCACATTTAATTGAGCTCTTTGGTTCAAGCTCCAGCAGACTAGGTGAACATTGTAGTAGCTGGAGTACTGTGATCAACATTGTCTCAGCTTAGGTTGAAATCCTGGTAGTGAAAGCTGGAACTGGTCTGTTTGTGCCTAAAGACCTTCCTACCTGCCCAGCAACAGGGATTTCAGGGTACTTCCTCTGCTATCACCAGCTGGAAAATACTAAACTTGCTGGAAGTTTACATTGTGTGCATGTGCTTTATTTTTTCTCCTTGACTGATAAGAGAAGTAAAGAAAACATTTAGACCTAGTCTGCTGTTAAGAATGAATACCAAGCATAACTGTTTGACTACTAGTAACTAGCTGGATGGAGCAGAAATGAAACCCTGCATAAATACTTTCTACTGTATCATGGTGTTTGTTTGGCTCTCATTTTTTTTCCAGGTACAATTTCAGTTGTCTACTTAGTTTTTATGGTTACAGTAAAGGCTGCTCATCTGGGAATACACTTAGAATTCAACTGGTTTACAGAGAATGAATTTTTTGTACCAGGTAAGGTAGTTAAAATGCAGTAATGAAGCACATACTTGACGAGTTTAAGATATTTTTTTTCTCATTCACCTTTTAACACGTCTGAGACATAAATAAAGTGAGGAAATGCTGTCTGATGATGCATGTAGAGGAAAGATCCCTCTGAACAAAGTGGCAAGGAATCCCTTCCCCAGCGATGTTCCTTAGTTAAGAGACAGTACCAACAGAGGGGAAGAGGAGGAGTGCCTATCAGAGGAATCTCCAACATGTATCTTGTGACAGAGAGCTTGCCATAGTCCTGTTTCACCTGTGTTATTTCAAGTTCTGGTTGCACCAGTTTCAGATCATGCCTGTTTCAGTAGCAATTAAAAATTACAAACTGTAGACAGACTGACTGTTAAAGGTGCTTTAAGTTCCTTACACACTGTCTTGCTTAAATGAAATAGCTCATCCGCCATAATGTGCAAGTACAGTTTTCCTGTACTTCCCCATCTATCTCAAGTTTTAGGCCATAATCTTAGGTCTTCTCTTTAAAACACCCGTTAGCTTTCCAGTATGATTTTATTTTCTTGAAAGTTGTTTGATGGCTATTTATTCTTTCCAAGTTACTGTTACAAATTACTCTGTGAGATGCCATAGTCTTAAACAAGTGGCATTTGGTATTGCATGAACAGATAGCCTGAAGAGATCAGTTTCTTGTTTTAAGAAACCTGGAATAAGAGAACCAGGGTTAGGTCTTAGCTGTTTATTCCCCATCCTTTACAATAGGCAAAATTGTATGACCAGTTAGCTCCAGGGAGCTGTGTCCTGTACATTTGAATAGTATTACTTCTTCCGTTCTTAGAAACAAATGAGAAAAATGAGTTATAGTGACACACGTGCCACAGGTCACTGAGAAGTAGAGTACCCAGTAGTTTGATTATTTTGGCAAAATCTCCTAGTAGTGCTAGGAGATAGACAAAGTATGTAGCTAATGCATACAAATACAGCTACAAGAGATTATGGAACTGTTAGTTTGCTTTTTATTATTGAGATTAAAGTAGTGAATATGGAAAACGAGCCCGAAAGTCACTTGCCCCCTCAATTCTATCAGTAGTGCATCATGCTAATTAGGTATTGAAGGTACAGTGAATCCAGCTCTAGGAAAAGCATATCCTTTAAGCCTGGATAAGCCCTCCATTAGTTGCCTGGGATGTGTTTACTTTCCTAACTTCATAGCACTTTACAGAAGTCTGTTTTAAATATGCTTGCATGGAGCTCTCTGTGGTTTGTTCTGTAAGGGTTTCTGAACCTCTGATGAATGTTGTTCTATACTGCTGGATGCTTCCTAGAAGCTGAGCTATCTTAGGGGTCTCTAATTGCTGTTAACACTCTAAAGAGTAAATACATTCTTAGGTAATACCAACTAAGATGGTGCTTTAATGATTCTATGTATTGGTGAATTCCTAGACCATTTGCAGCACTACCATAACCACTTTTTCAAGTCAAGGTCCATAGAAAAACTTGGCACAATTTAGGAAATCTGAAAGTTGAAGCCTGGATTAGGTGGCTTTGTGATATATAGTCTTTAGACTGGTGCTTTGCCCTTGAAAAAGTTACGATATGAATGTCTTTTGAGTATTAAAAGAAACAGAACAATGCTATTCCCATGGAGACAAAAAAGAAATTTTTTTTGTACATGCTGTGAAGCATGATAAGAAATCGCTCTGCCTTTCTTTATGCCCTGGCTTGTAAGCAGAACCTCTTAAATATCTACAAATGTAATTTTTCTTCTGATAGCATAAGTGACTTCTTAATAACTAAAGTGCTCACAGGGCAAATGGTTCCTTCCCTCCATCTCCCTCTTCAGGAACCCTCTTCAGCCTTACTGCTGTCAATTCCAATGTTACAAATGATTTCCAGTTAAACTGTTGAGGAGCAGAAAAGCTTGTATGTGTCAAATTAACCTAGTAATCACTAATGGTTGGAGTCTATCAGAAAAGCCTTGCTGGAAAGTGTATTCTTTAGTAACTACTGTCTTCATGCATTTTGTATTTCCTGATTAAATATCTGCATTGGCTATTGTCAGAGATTAGGTAGATTGTCCCATTTCAGGGTGGAGGTGCAGGAGTTTGCCAGTACCCTGTATGTCATCTGTATGTCATCACAGCACTGTATGTCATCTGGATTTTGGTGTTGCTTGCTTCAAAGAAGTAACTTAAAACCACTTTTTTTTCTTCCTTTAGAGTTTAGAATTCTGTTCCCTCAGCTCACAGGGGTTTTAACACTTGCCTTCTTCATCCACAATTGTGTCATCACACTTCTTCAGAATAACAGGAATCAAGAAAACAATGTAAGTAACTGCACAAGACTGTGCTCATTTGTATCTAGGTTGCCAGACAACAGTAATTTTTTCCTGTGATTTGATACGAAAAAAGTTGCACATTCTTTCCCTAGCTATCAGGGAGTAATAGATATATTAGAAATTTATTCACGTAAGAGCCCTGAGGAATGCCTCAAACTTAATTTTGTTCAAGCTGGTATTAAATGGCCAAATTGCACACAAGAGACAGATGACTTGACAATGTTGTAAGACTCAATGAAAACTGCCCAATTTTAGAATGAAAAATGGTGGAAAATGTTTGGTGCAGGACTAATTTTAGCGGAGTCCTAAACAGTAGTTTTGAGGTCTAGGTAATACCTTTTCTTAGAGTTGCTTCAGTAGTTTTGTGTCACAATCCAAGTCAAGCTCCATAGAGAAACTTGGCACAATTTAGGAAATCCTGTAAGTTGAAGCCTGAATCAGGGGGCTTTGGATATATAGTCTTTGGACTGGTGCTTCGCCCTTGAAAAATTAAACACCGCTCCTCCAGATGGAACCACATTCTTTAATATCTTCCCATTATAAAATACAAAATGGAGTAAACACGATAAGAGAGTCTGAGAGTATTTTTACTGTAATTATTTTTATTATTTTATTTTTTCCTCCCTACTTCCAAGGATTC
Source organism: Daphoenositta chrysoptera (assembly GCA_013397915.1). Classification (NCBI taxonomy): domain Eukaryota; kingdom Metazoa; phylum Chordata; class Aves; order Passeriformes; genus Daphoenositta; species Daphoenositta chrysoptera. The sequence goes on from VZRO01008207.1 coordinate 73,247, forward strand.
TTGTCCAGCTTCATTAAAGTGTTAGCAGTAAAGGTACCTGCAATAACATAGAAAAATTTTAAAGTATCAGCTATATGAAAAACTGGTACGAAATCATAGAATCCCAAAATGTTTGAAGTTGTAAGGAACCTCTGGATGTCATCTTGTCCGCCTACTCAATCAGGGCCACTAAGAGCCAGATGCCTATACAACACATCAGATAAAATATATCAGATTTGATTATTTCAGTATGAAAGGCAGATTATGTACCAATGCAATGAGATGACCTCTTAGGCTTTGGAAATCTGCATGGTTACTTCCTTGTACATGTGAATCAAGACCAGCTTGTGAATGACCATATCTGCAAAGGAGTCATGAATTCTTCTCCAGGGAAGGTTCTGGGGGTCTATGGGCTTCTCAGAAATTAGTTTAACAACTGGAGGTCTGGACAAAGAAAGCTAAGTAAGCTTTTCCTTGATTTTCTTAAGAAAATCTTATGATGTGGAGAAGGACAAGACTTCTCTTTAGCTGTGGCTCTCAAATTCTAAAGGCTAGATCTCCAGCAATCAGCTCTATATGCAGAGGAGGCCTAATACCTTCATTCCATCTTCAAGGTTTTCCTGTGGATTTTCCCCCTCCATTTACATCAGAGCAAGCAATCAGATGCAAAGAGCAACACCTGGAGTGTTCTCCAGCTTGCTTTTCACGTGTGAAGGCGGAAGAAAGCACTGCCTGCATTTGAATCAGCTTTTCTAATACCCTCCCTGGAGCTTAAGTTGAATTTCCAAGGCAGCCCTAGCATGGATCTCAAGCCCTTGACAAAACTATGCATTCCAGAAGAATGTTCAAATTGCTCAGAAAGGACACCTTTGAAGTATGGCAGGAAAGATTTCTAATGGAAAATCAAATCTCTGTAGTTCTTGTAGGAGTTTTATTTGGTTGGAGATTTCTTTCCCTGTTTGTAGCTGTACAGGAGCCTTTCACCTAAGTCTCAAAAGTGCTTTGCAAATGTTAATGAAGCACCTATGCTCTTGAAGGGCAGTTTTGTGATTATGTCACTAAGCTGCTGGGCTAAGTAGGAGATCTACATATGTATAGGGGTCTCACCCTCTGTAATAAGAAATGGGGGTTTTTTACCATATATTTACAACAAGATGCTTTCTTCTCTCAGTATCTGATGGGGTGATACTGATGTAACTCCATGGGTAAAAACTTCCTCGACCTGTTAACATGTCACTTCCATCAGAGTTCTGTGAAAAGGCACAGAACTTGGCAAGCTGGAAAAGCACTGTTTTAGTCTTGTGCAAAACTTGCTGAAACTAGTGGTCAAAGAACAACTCTTTGGGGAGGTGGAAAAAAGTAAGACAAACAATAACATTCCTTTTATGGAGTCAAAAATTCAAAACAATAGCAGCTTCCATTCTGGTCACAGGCATGTATCACAGCCCAAAGCTAAAGCACGCATGGGGGAGGATTCCTCTGGCTGCTATTCCCGTACAGTGGTGTGGGTGTGAGAAGAGAAGAGCAGTGCACCAGAGTAAGCCAAATGTCAGCTGTACAGCCTGGAGAAGCCCTGTGAGCAGGTTCTTAGTCTGCCGTTCAGAGTTGAGCTTCTGGTCCCTTGATGCTGCTGCCTCCTTGTATTTATCAGCCTAAGTTTTTGTACAGTGCTCAGCTAAATGCTTTGGAAACAAATTGCATAGGAAACATAACCCAGCCACAAAAAGGGGTTTAGTTATGGGTTTTGGTTGGTTGGCTTTTTTCCTGATTCATGTCTGTGATCAGTTTCTCTGAGCAGCTTTACAGGTGCTACACAAGCCCAGCATGATCTACAGGCACAAATATGCTAGTGCTGTCTCCTAGGAGTTGTTTGTGGATGGACCTGGGAGAAAGGCTTGGAGTAGGGAGATGTTTTTTGTGTAGGTATTAAACACAGAAGGCATGAAGCTGTAAATGGTACTTATTTTCTGCAGTATTGAAACCCTGTTTATTCCCTATAAACAGAGTGAGTGTCCATTGATGGTGCCATACCACTGGTTTCTCTTTCCAGCCAAAATTATGCACAGCATCATCCATCCTGGTGAAGTACTTTTTTGTCACCCAGTTAAATGTTATCACTTGCCCTTGATGCATGAACAGGTGAAGTCTGGTTTTATGACATAGATCAAGTCCTCTTGAGATACTACAGAGACAGCATCTCTCTTGAGAAGCGACTAATCTGAAATGGGATGATGAAAAGGTACTTTGTGGTAATGTGGTAATCATGACTAAGCACTGATACAGGCTTCTCCATCCAAGAAACAGCTCCACAAACTAGCTTTCACTGGTACTGAGGAAGAAAGTGAACTGTTTTCTCCATGGTGTTCAACAGGCAAATCAAGGCCTGGAAGTAGCCTGTTCTTTGCAGCACCACATAAGAAATATCTGTAGAGCCACAGAGCCTTCTCTGTGCTGCGTCAAATCCTGTGCTGCAGGTCCAGCCAGCACCTGAGTACTGACTGGTCTGTGGGTTTTATACAATGTCTTGTACTCTCAGCGTTGTCTTTGTTAGCTCCACCTGATTTATCAGACTCATCCTTTTGTTAGGAGGATGATTTCTTCCTTTGTTCTACTGCTGTTGCCAGCCTTCATCACCCAATTTTCTCTTCTTCCAGTGGCACTTCTAACACTTTGTACCGTGTATCTGACCAGGAGAGCCCCTGGTCAGCAGTAACTGCAGCTAACATAGGTTCTCCAAGCTCTATCTCAAAGTCTGCCTGTTACTTCTGGTGTACTTGACAAGCGTTTGGCAGGTATCAGGCTATAATCCTTATGGACTGTGACTTGCATGTTACCTTAGATACTTACCTTGAGACTTACCACTGTGATTCTACAAATACTTCCTCCTTCCAACATCGTTTTTTCTACATTAGGTTCTTAAACTGTGGCTGTAAGAATTGCTATGTTCTGATGCCTAGGCAGCTTTCACTGCAGCAATGTCCATTTTGAATGCAAATGCCTCAAGTATCAAATTTAAAATAGAAAAGTGTAGTTATTGCTCTTAGTTAAAATTAATCCTTTTATCTCTCCCCATGTGTCCTTTGATTTTATCTGTAATTACGCTGTCTAAACACTACCGTCAAGGTCTTTAGGGAGTGAACTCAGGTCTCTTGAGGAGTAATGAACATTAATCAAACGGTGTTGCTGTTATGTAAACAAACACATGTACAAAGATAACCATCTTAGACACTGCAGCATATGTTTGGAAGGCAACTGATGTTTGAGAAAAAAATAAATCCAGGTTTTCAAGTTGTCTATTTCTTTTCTAGATAGCTTATTGAAATCAAAGTATGGGTACTCTTTTTGTGGTGACAGCAACTGAAGAAAACAGTCTATTGTGTTACATGCTATGAAAATAAATGACTAAAATTATCTCAGCATTTAGTTTCAGTGCAAATTAAAGCATACACCCGTAAGAACTCTAGAATGATGAACTGGTTAGTATAGTTGGAAGTAATAGCACACCACCTATCTACCAGTTTTCATGTCCAAAGGAAGCAGTAAGAATTTTATTTCAGATTTCTTGCCCTCAGAACTGCATGCACTTGTCACAGCAAAAATAGTTTCATAGTTGGTTCTAGAACTTACGTACAGGCAGAGTACAAATAACAACTGTGAGTAACTATGCTGGTTTTATGCATTAGGAATACATCTAAAATACCAAATTTAAAGCAGGTTTTGGCAAATTATGTGCATTAAGAAAGTCTTGGGTACCTTTTGAAAAATTGTCCAAGTCCTGTTCTCAAGAGATGAGAGTCTGTATCTCTTTGCAAAACTGCCTTACTGTGATTAGTCTCTGAGTCCTGCAGTTAATGGAAGTTGCTGATAAATACCTGTAAGAAATCTCAGATTTAGTATTGCTCAGATTTAGTATTCTTAAAATGAGTTTTTAGGGTGGGCACTGGTGCTTTTGAAGATGTAGATGTTATACAAAAACCTGTACAGCTCCTCATATCATAAGGAGAAATTCTAGGTATAATTTAAAGAAAATGCTACTGCTTAGCTTCTGATGAAAGTTGATAGTCCTTACTCAGTGACCAGTATGAGGAGATTTGTCTAGGGAATCATCTTTCATGTGCATTTAACTGGTCAGCAGGAGAAAGAGATTGCAGCTAGAAACGTGCAGGTGCTGGAAGCTTGAAGGCCACCTTGGGAGACATGGTCAGAGCACACTGATGCCTTTTTCCCATCAGCCTCTAAGAGGCAAATAATATACCTTATCAGGCAGCAATCTCATACCCCAAAAACACTGGCAAAATGGGTAGGAAATTCCGCTTCTTTCACCGGCTTCCATCTGAATTTCTCTTAAAACTCATAGTCCAGCATTTTATGCTTTCCTCAAGGATTGCCTTGCCCTTGGCAGAGGCTGGAGTGGTGTAGGATATGCTTCTTCTGTCGACAAGATAGTGTGAAGAAGTACTTAAGAAAAATTTTCATGCACAGATGTGAGCAAGCTTTGCTCATGCTCAGTGAGCTGGTTGGAGGTGGTAATTATCACCCTGGTCTGGAAACCAGTATAATCCTAATAATTTGGTGCTGTGCCTGAGCTAGTAAGACTTGCTTCTCAGTCTTAGGAAAATAGGGTCATGCATTGAAACATTACTAGTAATCCTTTAAGAAGCTGATGATTAGCAGCAGCTGAACAAACAGTTTGCTGTAAGGTGATGAGTGTTTTGTACTGTAACATAAGCCTATACAGAATATAGTTAGCTAATAACTAGAAATAAATGGTCTCCCTCTTTATTTCCAAAGGAAGGAATTGATGTAGAAGAATAACCCACCAAGTACAGTGCTGTGAGGTCACTCTGATGTATATGTGGATTCTGTAGTTTCATAAAGTACTTAAGTTTTTTTGCTGGTTACTTTCCTGTAGTAAATGTGTAATTATTTCTGTGTAAAGGAAAATATTTTTATATATTATATATTTTATAAAGATAGCCAAAATTTTCAGAACTGAACATTGAAGTTTAGGTTTAAATCCATACTTACATGTATGTAGTATAGTTAAGCATGGATTTATGATTCTACCTTCAGCACTCTGTCCTTAAAACCTTTGATTAAATTCCTTTGTATTATATCTGCAGTTGGATAGGCTGATGTCTTTGATTACAAGATTTTGTTCCTGACAAGAAATTTCACATAGGGCATTGCTGGGCTTTCTCTCTTAGCCAGATGTGTCTGTGTCCCAGGGGTCTCAGTAGGAATAGGTGAATGTAAGAAAGTAGAAGGGGTTTCTGGTTTGTTTTAATAACTATTGTATGTTTATGCATCAGGAATAACATGCTATGTCTATTGGCATATCTCTTTCATGGTGTCTTTTTTGTATAATGAGAGATAAAGAATACTTGACTAGCTCCACTTTGGGGTATCCTTGCAGCTTTCTGATCTGATCAGGACCAAGTCTGAAGTCTCCATTCAAATAGTAGAAAGTAAAAGTAAAAATGTGTAAGTGATAGTAGTAAATATGAAAAAGTAATGCATATAAAAGCAACAGTAATAAAAGAAATAGAAATCCTCTCACGAGGTTTTTATTTCATCTGGTTTTGTGTGTCAGTGCTGGCCAAAATAAAATCTTGTTTTTCCTCAGGTGAGAGACCTCTCTATTGCATACTTCCTGGTTGGACTAACATATCTGTATGTTGGAGTGATAATTTTTGCATCTTTTCCTTCTCCACCATTATCCAAAGAATGTATTGAGCAGGTAAGATATTTTACTGCAGTATGTATTTCATGGAATCACAAAATGGGTTTCTTGGAAGGGACCACTGGTCCAACCAGTCATCTGGTCCAACCTCCCTGCTCCAGCAGGGCCATCCCAGAACACAAGGCAACGATTGCATCCAGATGGTTCTGGAATATCTTCATTGATGGAGACTCGAGAACCTGTCTGGACAATCTGTTCCAGTGCTTGGTCACTCACACAGGAAGAAGTTCTTCCCCATGTTCAGGTGGAACTTCTGTGCATCAGTTTCTGCCCCTTGCCTCTTGTCCTATTGCTTGGCATCACCAAGAAGATCCATATCCATCCTCTTGGGACCCTTCTTTCAGATACCTGTATACATTGATGAGGTGGAACAGGAACAGTCCCAGCTCCCTCAGCCTTTCCATGTAAGAGAGATGCTCCAGTCCCTTGATCATCTTTGTAGCCCTGAGCTGCTCCAGCAGCTCCATGTCTCTGTTGTACTGATGAGCCCAGAACTGGACAGAGCACTCCAGATGTGCATCACCAGGGCTGAGTAGAGGGGCAGGATCACCTACCTCGACCTACTGCCAATGCTCTTCCTAATACACACCAAGATGACATATTTGTCCTTAACCTTTTAATAAATAGGCAATGAAACAACCCCAGCTCCTGCTTCTTGCTTCATGATTCACCCTGGCAGACACATCTGCCCTTGACTGTGGTCAGTTGGTTGACACCTCCTGGGCACTACTATGAACAGATGAGTAATGCTTGTGTTATCTCATTTATATTTATAAATGGTTCCCAATATTTTGGTGAAAAACATCCAATAAATACTCTGTGAAAGTGGTGAAGAAATGACCAAAATGAATAAGTGAACAGTTGAGCCTTTCGTTTCTTTAGCTTCTTTAATCCTGAGAAGTGTGTGCAGTGACTCATTGGGACTCCAGAAGAAACAAAATGTGAAAACAAACTTGTTTAGATAGGAGTCCTCACTGTGAGTATGTTTGGAGTCTGATACTCCAGAGTCTTGACACTCTGGTGAGCCTTGCCAGCAGAGTTCTTCAGATAATAGCACCACATGAAACACTATGTGAAGGCTAAAAACTCTTATTTGCTTATAGGCAAGGCTGATTTCCACACCCTAAGTTGCTTCAGAGATAGCAGTTATCAATGGGGGGGATCCATTTTATGCCAGGTGTTCTATAGCTCTGGCATAATATTTAGCAATAAAGCAGCATTTAAAGGCTTCCTCTGACTGCGGATTAGTTAGAACTGTTAGAACTGTGGTACCACTGTTAAACCACTAAATTATTTTTTTAACCACCTGAAATAACTTCACAGGATGAAATCTACAGTTAAATAACAGATAATGCGTGATTTTCTTCCCATTTATTTTCTGTAGTTATCTCAAGTACTTATGAAGCCATTTGTATATTTCTATGATATTTAAATCTTATAATACTTTTTCGGATGTTCCCACTTGTAGCGTATGATCCCTTCCTCATTTGTATGTGATGCAGTTTTATTTACTAAATAGCAGTTTTTAATAAGTAGGTGTAATATGACAAATAGGAGCATATGAATCCATCTGCCTGAAAGGTTAGGTGGCCCTTCTACAGCCTGGATTATTTGAGGATGTTCAGAAAATCAGAAAGTTATTCCTTATGTAATACTAGCATTAACACTGACATCAGCCTAGTAATATTCAAAAATCAGTTGGTATTTGGTGGCAAGGCAGTTGTAAAAGAGGGAGAGAATTTTTCATGTTGTGGAGTTCATTAAGCAATTGTAGTTATTTAAATTTTATCCCATTCTTCCTGGCACACAGATACTAAAAACCAGCAGATACATGTAAACAAGCTGCCATTGATGTGTAACATTACTTATATGTTTAGAATTTTCTAGATAACTTTCCCAGTGATGACATCATGTCATTTGTTGCAAGAATATTCCTGCTGTTCCAAATGATGACTGTATACCCACTGTTGGGCTATCTGGCACGAGTTCAGCTGTTAAGACAGTTTTTTGGAAATGCTTACCCAAGGTAAGAAGTCTGTTTCTTGACAATAGTTTGTCACACTTTGCTTAACTGGCTTTCTGTTGTCAGAAATTTGGCTAGGTTTTTGGGGATTTTCTTTGTACATTAGGTACATTTCATAAGCTAGTTTCACAGAGTTTGTAGAGTCGGGGGGAATAGGCATGCAAAATAAACTTGCCTGCAGATCAGGACTGCTACAGTTTGCCGAAGCAGAATAAGGGGGGGCTCTTTTGGTTTAGCTCTTCATTTTCTCAATAAATAGGAATTTAGTCAACACGGTCCCTTTGTGTAATGCAATTGTATGGCAAAAGAAAAGTTGTACAAGAAAAAAAATTGTTTAATCCAGAAGCATTTCATCTAGCAATCCTTAAGCTGTGAAAGACATATACTCCAGATACTAACCTTTCAGCATGCCATCTGTGTTTTGATTGTGTATGATTAGTAATCATCCATCTGTTTTTAAACAGAGCTAATAGCTAAGTGAGCTGTTAGTTGTGCTATCTGGGCTGCTGCTATGCTTATAAAAATAGCTTTTCACATGCTAATTTCAGAGATGAGCCACACCCTTGCATTTGTACAGTGTCTGTACTCCAGGGAAGAGCTGATGCAGATTTCAGTTTTAGTTTGGTTTCTTAAATAAAACCTAGGACATTTATATTTGGAGCACTGGAGTACTGAATTTGTCACAGCTGAGCAGTTGCCATTTATCTCCAAGTTTCTTATTTTATATTGTGAATTACTGTTGATGGAGGAAAGGGAAAAAAAAATCTCAGGAAGGAATGTGTATTTCTTCTGTGGCATCAGCAGTTCAGGTCTGCAGAGATGTTGTTCCAAGTTTCAGGTTTCTTCTGAGTCCTAAAATAGGTATGAGAAGTTCTAGAAACTGAATGCCTAAAATTAGGCAGTGAAATAAGTGCCTGCTTTTTTTGATGCTGAATTGTATGCAGTTCAACATTGAGATTTTTAGGAACTGCTGGAAGTTACTGTTGGAAACAAGGCCATTTATTAAAGTGCTAAAGATGGATTTCACAGCCACTGGGAAATAGTCATGTCCTTTATATTACGTGGATATGCCTTTTCCTATCTCCTCCCTCCAGTTACTCTCTGACCAGAATGGTTTTCATTTCCCTCATGGCCTCTCCGAGAACCTACAGCTTTATGCCAGACTCTTCTCAGGTTAATTCCAGCTTGCTGTTTTAAGCCTTCATGGTATGACGAATTGATGATGCAGATACTTGCTTAGTTCTTGTCTCCAGGATGTCCTGTGGGTAGCTTCACTCATTTTTATTTTATTTTTTTTTAAGACTCCTTATAGTGAGGTATTTAAAGCTTCTGAGAAGTCAAAAATGGTTTATAGGAAGCCACATAAATCACTCCAACCTATAGTGATAATGAAGCATATTCTGGCTGACGGGCTGTCTCTCACCCTCTTGCATCCCAGGTGCCTCAAATATGGCACAGAAATCACTCAGTTAACCTTTAGGCTCTGGGTTCTGTGCATTTACAAGGTCAACCCTTGTTTTTTTCTATGCAGTGAAGGCTTACTGAAGGCTAGTAGCAAGCACAGGACATGTGTCTGGGAGGATAGCAAAGATTTACTACCTGGTTGTGAAATGTGTCTTCATGACTGGTTCTCACCAATCACCTAAGCTGACAAAGCTCATTTAGTAGCACTTTACCACCTCTCTAGGAAAAACTTCAGTACTTTTGTTTTTTCCCAGACCTGCTTTTGTAGGGAAATGTTTTGCAAATACAAAGATGTTGCTCTTACTGACATAAGCTGATGTCTTACTGGAGAGCTTGTTGATTCACTCTGAAGAACCTACCTGGAAATATTAAGTTCTGTGGCTTTTTGTGTAGGAGAATGAGCACGTTACTACTAGTTGAATATACTTGGCTTCTTTTCTCAAAATCCTCATTAATTAGGGCTAGCAGCTCTTGGATAATGAGAAATTCACATGCAGAGATTCATCTTTACCTCTTAGATGTCTGTATGAGGTGAATATATGTAGAAAAATACCCTGGGTCATGTGTCTGGAGAAAATTTTTGTGTGACTAGTGAACCCAAAGGATTAAACAGGAGGAAAAGAGCAGGATCTCTGTTGGCAACCTAGCCATGTTTAACCCTGTGATTCTATGTGCTAAATCCCATGTCTTTTCATAGATGCATATTTCCTATATTAAGTTTCCTTTGCAGCTGAGAGAATGTTATAAATTTGCCTTCTGGCTATAATTGTCCAAACAAAACTACCACCAACAACCAAGTCTAACAGAAACACCTTCTCCTTTGGTCAAGTCTCCATTAGAAATTTTCCTACCTTCATTTTTAAGCTGCTGGTTGCTTCACATGGAACCTCACTAATTTTAAAAGCCAGGCTTCTTCATATCAGCAGTTACTTGCAGGTGTGGATACCTGCTACTGGTGTGGATAGAGTTAACAAATAGACATTCAGTTATTAAATGGAGTACTTAGAATTTTGGATGGATGCAACTTAAAGCAGCTAGCTTCATCTTGCACATGTTTACAGGGCTGCCAGATAGTTTTTATTTCCTAGGAGTGATTGTATTGCTCAGATCAATTTCATTCCCTGGGTTTTACTCCTTTTTCTTTATCTGTTACTGGTTATAATAAAGCACCAAGATATTAGTTTGCTGTTGTGCAATTCATAGTCTTGATTTTTTATCTAATCCAAGGCATATTCTACCAAATGCAACATCATGGTTTATATCCTATTTTTTTCTGGTAAGCCATGGATTATAACTGGATTATAGTAAAAAACTACATACTCATCTTCAAGGGAGCTTTTATTTTATTAAAATATTTTATTATTATTTATTGTCTGAAGACTTGATTTTCATCTCTTTTGTCCCATGCTTTTTAGATACTCTATAGTGCTATTTTTCTATTAACAATTCTTTGCTGTGTGTACCTATAGTGTATCCTCCTAATCCATAGTCTTAAATGATGAAGCAGTTCAGCCTCTCCAAACTTAAAAGCTTTAACAAACAATATGTAACTTTCCTTCTCACAGGTTTCACCTTAGACATAAGCTGAACAATAGGAGCTTGCTTGTGTGAAAGAGGAAATGAGTGTTTTGTCTTCCAGCAGTCAGGAAGAAAGTAAAAGCATCCTTAATTCTAAGAAGGAGGATTCTGCTTGCTCTTATGTACAAGTACCAGTCACCTGTGTCTCTGCCTATCTTAAAATCAAATACATGTGTAGACATGCTAGACACAGGAGTCTTCTTACAGGCATCATCACATAGAATCATAGACTGGTTTGGGTTGGAAAAGGACCTTAAAGATCATTTAGTTGCAGGCCCCCTGCCATGGGCAGGGACAGCTTTGACTAGACCAGGTCACTCATAGCTCCATCCAAACTGGCCTTGAACACTTCCAGAGATGGGGCACCCACAGCTTCTCTGGGCAACCTCTTCCAGTGTCTCATCACCCTCACAGTAGAGTTTCTTCCATATATTAAACCCAAGTCTCCCTCTTTCAGTGTGTACCCATTCCTCCTTGCCCTGTCACTCCAGTTCCTGTCAAAGAGTCCCTCTCCAGTTTTCCTGTGGATATCCTTCAGATACCTGAAGGTTTATATTAGGTCTCCACAAAACCTTCTCTTCTCCAGGCTGAACAGCCCCAACTTTCTCAGCTGGTCTTTGTAGGCCAGGTGTTTCAGTCCTCTTATCAACCTCCTGGCCCTCCTCTGGACTTGCTCGCGCAGCTCCANGTTCCATGTCCCTCTTAAGCTGAGGACCCCAGAGCTGGATGCAGTGCTCCAGGTGGGGTCTCAGCAGAGCAGAAGAGCTGAATCACATCCCTCAACCTGCTGGCCACTCTCCTTTGGATGCAGCCCGGGATTCCCTTGGCTTTCTGGGCTGTCAGCACTCACTGCCAGCTCATGGTGGGTTTTTCATCAGCCATCACCCCCAAGTCCTTCTCCACAGGGCTGCTCTTCAACACTTCTCTGCCCAGCCTGTTGGTGTGTCTGGATTTCAATGACCCAGGTGTAAGACCTTGCTCTTGGCCTTGTTGAGGTTTGCATGGTCTCACCTCTGAAGCCTGTCCAGGACCCTCTGGATGGCATCTCTTCCTTCCAGCATGTCCACTGCATCATACACAGCTTGGTGATGAGGGTGTACTCGATCCACAAACCCTTCACCCTTTCTCTACTTCCTACAAAAGGTTTAGAAACAAGAGAAGACATCCTAATTCCTTCTTTATTTTGCAAAATGTATGCTAGTATGCAGATTACAACAGAGAAAGTGATATACTGGGACAAAACCCAAGGAACTGTTCATTCTCTCTGCTCTCCCTGGTGTTGTTAAGGAAGGCCAAAATTTTGTGTATTGGGTAATTGCTTTGTTTTCTAAAATGAGATATGTTTGTAATGGCGTCATTTAACAGCTGATTTAGGGCCAGAGGCATGTGCTTTATCTGCTGTTTCTTACTTGACTCTGGATCTTCTTATATGTCCAGAAAGCCAATTTTTTTATTATTGTTACTGGCTCTTGGCTACAGTGATATTTGTGACAGAGATTCCCTTGATTAATTATATGGTGTGCATAAAGTGCTTTATACGGTCATCTGATAATTTTTTAACACTTTTTAACATCTTTCCTGTTCTGAGAGTCTAAACAAGCTGATAGACAAAAATCACTTAGTTTTTCTTAATGATTGTCCTCCCTTTACTCCATGGTAGCCCAGCAGACCTGCCAGTTCTCCCACTGATGTATGTCTTCTGATGCAATGAAGCACATTTCTTGTATTTACATGCATGTTTGCTTGTCTGCTCTTCACACAGCTTCTGTCTAGGTTCTTATAGGTTGTGATTCACAGTCTTTTGACCAATGTCACTTGAGTGAGATTTCCAGGAAGAAAATGCATTTTTAGGTACAGCAACCTCTCAAAAATTCTTACTTGAATGGTCCTGATTTTCTTTTTTCCTGGCTTTCCAGTTTCCCTCATTGTGTGTGTTCATCCTGTGACTCCATGCTGAGTCCAGAACTTCTGAGGGAACTTAAAACCTGAGGGGATTTAAAATCAGTTTCTATCTTTAAATTTCCCCTGTGCTAGGGTTTGGTTTCACTGGTTCTGACTTTGAGGATGCCAAAGTTAATTAGATATGTATGGTCACTGCTGTTCAGTGACTTAACTGTAACTACCACTTCCACGGGAGACAACTTGATGGAGCAAGCCCTTTAATGATCTTCTGTCATACAAGGTTGTTTCTCCACTCTGTCAATCTGAAAGGTTAACCTTGCCATGAGAGAAGAGCAAGACTTAGGGGAAGGCTTGCATTTTCTTTTAATCTTCTTTTTTTTTCCACTCTGTTAGCATTTTTGTGGGGTTGCAAGATTTTTGTATGTGAGCAGTGATTCCCTTCATAGAAAAGAGCTAGAATCTTCATCTGCCCAGCTGATAGTATGGAGACAGGGGACAGAATATGAGAGCTTTGCCATGGATGTGCCTCCTGTTGAGTTACAGCCTCCTTCAGGCAACCCAACCTGTGCCTCAGAGCAGTAGCCCTAACCAGGCTGCCCAGGCAGACAGTCCAGCCCTGGGTGATGAGGCAAAAACAGGCCAAATCTCTTCTCATCTCTAATATCTTCTAAATGCTTTTCTTTGTATAGTTGTAATAAGCAGGGTGGTATGGTTATGTCCCCTGCCTCCAAATGCTGTTTTTCTGCCTGTCCTTTTGCAAGGTGTGGTGACCATTAACTGTACAGTAAGCCAGTCTCAGGCTAAACCTGAGCAATTCAGAACTTGTTAAAATGTCACAGGCTCTGTGAAGTGCTTGTCCTGTCTGGAACACACCTACATGGAACTCTACAGTCTAAGGAAAAATACTGTCTCAAATAATGTATCTCCTAGTAGCGCTAGGTATCAGATTTTACTTTATTCAGAAGGCTAGGGTTTTTTTCCTAAATGGTGAACCCTTTCTCTCCATTAAGGTCGAGGCTTTTCCCCATTCTGGAGATGAGCTGAGCTGTGAATATCTGCCTAGGTAAAAGAAAGGGTTTGCAGGTTAAACATCTGTCGTCCAGTGACATGGTTACAATTCAGGCTGTTTCAAAAGATAGAAAAAGGAGCAAGGAAGTTCCAGGAGAGAAATGCAGTGTAATCTTTCACATTGAAACAGCTAGATGCAAAGCCTTTTCAAACCTCCTGATTTTGATATTGTTCTTGAGGATTCTGCTGAATTTTAACAATTAAAACTGCAAAGTACTACTCTACAAGTACTGAATTACTTTGGAGGCTTCAGCATATGGGGACCATTGTTTTCAACTGAGCCAGAACACATTGTCCCCCCCTAAACCCAATAATCTTTTCCCAGATCAAGAAGTTGAAAAATGCTTCATTTCACACCAGACATAGAGACGTCCCTATTTGCTTTCAAAATTTAAAAGAATCTGGAATTTTTTTTTTTTAAACAGTTTTGAATAGCAAGATCACGTCTTCAAAGCATGCCAGAATAAAATACTTCAGCAATTTTTCAGGTTTTCTGCTAAAATACTCCAAACTGACACAAATTTGCAAAATGTTTTTGAATTAGTAAGCCTGCACTGAATTTAGTCCCTCCTGCTTAAAAAATAATCTCAGAAAAAAAATGGAAGAAGTGCTGTCATTTTATGTCTCCATAAACTTTCTGCTTCAATTGTGTGATAGTAAGATTTGTGATCTGCCACATATATGGGGAGAGAAGAAGTAGTTTTTAATGGCAGACACTTTTTTGTGAACAGTTTAGTTAACTGGCTTTACTTAGCAATATTAGAGAAGCTCTACACATTTGGTCCCTAAGAAGTCTGGTTCTTGGGATTTTATTTTTTATTCACAGGGTCTTACCAGGTTTATATCCAATTAAGTTTTTTTTAAACTTGCTGCTATAGTCTCACTGCAATTATCAATCTCTAAGGTACCCCTCTTGTACCACTGTTAAAATGTCATGTACAAAATTAAAGACCTTTTTTCTGTCTTTTTGAAATCAGTTTTTAAGAGTGAAGGTTAAAAACAGTCCATAACTTAAATTATTCCTTTGTGTTTTAATTGCCTTCATTTCCCTGAACTTTAATGAGACTATTCTATGTCTGTAGTCTTTCTTCCTAACTTGGAAACTGGCAGGCAGCCTTTCAGCCATAGCCATGGAAGCTGTCACTTTTAAAAAGTTGTTAGTTAGTTACATCCTCCAAATACACATACTTTCTACAGTGAAGAAAAAATTAGCCTTGGCTTACAGGTTTTGTATATTTTAGGAAATCATATCCTCCAGAAGAATAAACAAAAGCTGTAAGTGTATGTATGTTTCCTCTATGAGAATTCTTTTTTCCCTTTGTAGAAACAGCTGTGTGACCAAAATATCACAGGTTTTTATTATATTTCCTGACTTTACCTTATGCTAAAATATGCCAACATTTCATATTCTCGAAAGAAAAGTGATACTTTCCTGAGTCTCAGTTCTGTGCATAACTGCACTGAATTTGTCTCATGCAGTAAAAGCTGTTTTTGCAGAACAGAAAATCTCTGTTTTTCTCATCCTTAATGCAAAAGGAAAGCAACAGGAAATTATTTGTAAAAACAAATTCAGCAAAAAATTCAGCATAAATAGAGCACAGTTCATATACTGCAAGACATCCAACATTCTAAATATTTATACTCTATCAAAATGCAATAGAGTTCAAATTTTAAAATTCTATTTCCCCACTAGTAGTCTTTGTAATATTTTCCACTTGATGCATCTTTGCCTTTCTTCTGGTTTCCATTAGTTCACTTTGAGCAATTCAGATCATTCTGTGAACAAGCTAATTCTTTCTTGTGGGAATTAAGTTGTACAGTATTGTTTCTTTGGTATTTGAATATCCATCTGAAATACTTGAGTGCTGAGTACCACGTATGATGTTTTTTGGAAGAATTGCCCAATTACACATTTTTATTCCTTAAGAATATTTTGATTCAAAATACTAGATATATAGAAATTGGCACTCTGAATATTCAGTAGATGACATGTTTGCTGTGAATTTAATTAGCTTTAATTGAGTGAGTCATGCAAATGAAAACACCATCCATGTACCAGTTAAATGTTAGTGTAAATGAAGGATAGTGGTGGTATTTTGTAATAAATATAACAGATTTTAAAACTCTTTCCTCACTTTCCTCTAGCCTTTTCCATGTGCTCATCCTGAACCTAGCCATTGTAGGAGCTGGAGTAGCAATGGCAAGATTTTATCCAAATATAGGAGGTATCATAAGGTGAGTGTTGCTTGCAGTGAGCTTCCCTGTGGTGTTACTACATGTTTGTGTCTTGATGTTTAAAAGGAGCAGTAATAATTGTACCTTTATATTTTGTGAAGCTTAACACCTTCTTAAGTTGTAGATAATGATTTAGATGTGTAAAGGATCAGCTTGCAAAGTTCTGACAAGCAGCTATCTGTTATTGTGCCTCTGTGTCTGAGGTAGTTGAGTTTTCCTGGAGCTGTATCTGAGCACCTTGTAACTACACTCATAAAAGAATATGGTGCCAGAAGAAAAGTTGCTTCATTATTGTGTACTTTATCTCAAGTTTCTGTTTTGTGTTAAGAGCACTTGAACCCGGTTTGAAGGTCCATAATAAAAATCCATAATAAAAATCCAAGAAAGCAAGTAACTTTAAAGGGAAAATTGGCATCAAAGTTGTGCTTCTAAATGATATCCTAAATTTACTATGCTGATGAAAAGTTAGGATTTCTATAATTAGAAAATATTAGAGGAAATAATGCGTCTTATTTTCTACATTTGATGTCAACATATTTATATGCATTGTCATTTATTCTTGATTTGCATCTTTCCTTAAGTAACCAGGAGAGGGAGGTGTTTAAAAATACAGAAATCTGCAATTATAAAACCAGAATGACAGGCTTGGGTCTGACCAAAGTAGCAAAATAATTTCCTTTTGCTCAGTGGCTCATCTTTGAGGTTTTTTTCCCTTTTCCTCTTTTTCTTCTACCTCTCCTTGTAGTAAAACTTTTTGTATTCCAGTAATAGAGATGGTCTAGTTAATAGTCATCATAGACTCTTAGAATGACAGAATGGACCTTAAGGTTGGAAGGGACCTTAAAGATCATTGTGTTCCAACCCCCCTGCCATGGGCAGGGACACCTTCCACTAGACCAGGTTGCTCAGAGCCCCATCCTACCTGGCCCTGAACACTTCAGGGACAGGACATCCGCAGCCCAAGCAACCCGTTCCAGTGTCTCAGCACCCTGACAGGAAAGAATTTCTTCCTAATATCTAATTTGGTTAAACATTGTGCAATATGTGTCTCTGTTTGCAAACTAGTGCTTATCTCTTCTAATGTGTCTATATTGTGCATAGTAGCCAAACATGTTGAACAGTGGATTTCCAGTAGATAAATTGTCTTTATACAGTCTAACTTGCGTGTTTGCTGATTTTGTGTTGCAGATGATTTCTCTGTATTATGATCTTTCCTCTGAAAGGAATTTTCAAATATATGAAAAAAATGCGTTGTTACTTAATAACATTTGGCTGCTTAGTAGGTGAAAATAATGAGAATGTTTTTGTAAGCAAGGGAGACGTTAGGAAAAGAACAGTTAAATGTTTCCCTTGCTGTGGTTGATCATGTTACGAGAAGAGCATGTTGTTCCTTTTAGGTCTGGAGAATGATTTTCTGGAAGCTCATTAAATAAATTAAAATAAGAGTTTCAGATTCAGGAACATTTCTATACTTAAATGCTTTAATATGTGTCCTCAGATGGCTGGGGTGCAATGAGATCTGCAGTTCTGACAGTAAAGGATGTGTAACAGAGAATGCACTGTGCAGTCTCTTTCAGTTGCATGTTGACACATTTCCCCAAAGAAAGGAGAAACATAAAGTCAAAGTAAGGGATTTGGTCCCCAACAGCATCACAGGGTGTGACTGAAAGGACAGAGGCTTGTCAGAGTGCAGGTACAGGCAAGCAGGGGGCTGGACAACACAGAAGGTGATAATTAAATGCTAGTGAAGGAGGTGGAGGTCAGCAAGGAACAGAATTCAATGTTTAGCTATTGCAGGTAGTTAGTGTTCCTCCAGACTGTTCATTGGTTTGGCGGGGGAAATGACAACAAGAAATATGAATAAATGCAAAGCATTTTTTCTTTTTTTTTTTCTTTTCTTCTTCCCCTCTTCTCTCCCTTTCCTCAGATACTCCGGAGCAACGTGTGGTCTGGCCTTTGTATTCGTGTATCCATCACTCATCTACATGATCTCCCTGCACCGTGCTGGGCAGCTGACGTGGCCAGCATTGATTATTCACTTCTTTATAATCCTCCTTGGACTGGCTAATCTGATTGCACAATTCCTATTGTGAAAACTCCCCCTTCTCCCGTGGCTGTCACAAGTGGTACTGCGGTATTTGGCAACAGCCTTGAGCAACTCTGTCAGGCATGAGAACAGTTCTCAATGTGAGGATCTTGGGAAAAGCTGCACCTTTGAAACAAATTCAAAACACTTCATTCAGGTGCTTTACAGGAAACGTGTCTTACTTCTCTGAAAACAGTTTTGTGAGAAGTGAAATGGTTCAGATTTGAGTGATGCAGTCCTGGTTTTGTTGAAGGTACATCAAAAATCAATGAAGCTCAAATATTTTAATTTTTTACAGCACATCTCTCCAAACTCAAAGCTTCCAGCCTCAAGCTGTGGAAGTCTTTCCTCCAAAGGAGCTGTCCTTACCTTGATTAGCAGGCATGCTTTCTCAGTATTGTTCAGTGACTCTTTGAAATGCTCTTTTGTTGCTGTTATTTTCTTGATTTGTTTGGAAAATGAAGACTTTATTGTCTTTCCTCTTTTTTTTTAGGTTAATTTATAGTCATTTGGGTCAAAATGCACTCTTAATTTTGAATACACTATTAAATTGTTTTGGCAATATTTTTCCTCTAGGAAATTCCAACAAAGAGAAACAATAAACTCATGTTTCAGTGTTTTATTCAGAACCAATATGTACACAAGTTATTTGTGATCTTACAATACAAAAAAGTCCGGAGGAAAAAAAATTAGAACAAGACAATTAAAATTAGTATTCCAGGCTTGACCTCAGCTCAACTCTGTTACTGGGCTATTATGTGCTGTGAAGTTGTTTTGTCAGGAGTTGCTTGTGGTTTTATGGATGCATGGTGTGCACGGTGTTCATTCATCACAGGCCTGCTCCCTCCCTTGTCGGGTCTTCCTCTGGTGGTCTCTCACTTTCCTACTACATTACTCCAGACATTTTGGATGTGAGCAGAGAGACAAAGCCAGAAGTCTTCAGAATTGTGGACGAAGTCAAAGAATTTAATTTTTTAAATAATTCCTAACAGAAGGTGGAACAATCTGGGAAGGTTTTGTTGTGGGGTTGGGTTTTTTAAACTTCTTGTTTACGAATTAAGAGGCTGTACATGCGTAAGCACACAAACACCTTCCTTCACCTACCTTCCGTAAGTCTGTGTCTTAACCCAAAACATGCAGTAATTAAGTTGCCAGACACTAGTGGAATGTGATTTTTGTGGTTGGAGAGAGAGTAGAAACTCCTCTTTGTGCAGAATTTCAGTGCATTAAAATAATCAACAAATGTAGAATAATTGAAAGAGAACTCTGAGCAATGCTAAATTCCAAACTAAGTAAAAGAGGAAAAATGTTGGAGTGATGCAATGTTTGTGAAGTATGAGTTGGGAAAGATAATTACATTGCAGGGTAAAAGTTCATATTCTCATCAGAAAGACAGTGAAAAACATAACCTAGGTTATTACCATGCTTCTCTGGGAAATTATGTGAATTTTTTTAGTAATGATGTAAATCCTTTTGTTTTACTTAGGCTCATCAAACTGTGTAAAGGACACTCACTTCCCTGAATATAATCTGATTTGTAAGAAATACAAGGTTATATGGGTTTGGAATACTATCTGCAGAATACAATGATTATTTACAATTGTTCTTTTCTTGTGAAACTTTCTTTTCCTTTAAATCAGAATTGGAGAATACATCCATCATCTGTTCTGTATTATAGAGAACTATCTGCCCCATCCTGGTCATTTTCTTCTGTGTATACTCTTACATGAGAAGTACTTGAAAACCAAAAGGAAAGGACCAAAGATACAGATTTCCTAGCATTATTTGCTTACATTAAGCTCTTGTGCTTATTTTTTATAGATTCAGTGCTTAATTTAGGTACAAACCCTAATGATGCGTGCAGGTAATTAAATTAGGTTATATCCTTCCATGTTCCATTTGTATATGAATCCATGATTTATATCCTTGCCATTGAAGCTAATAATAAAATGCCCATTGATTTTAGCAGAATTAAATTCTGTTAGGATCTAGTAGTCAACAGAAATTTCTTAGAAAGACAGAATTCTTGGTGAAGTGTCTTAATTGCATCTTGTATCTCTCTCTTTTTTCAGTTGCACAATGTACAATGGCTGAGTTAATATTTAGAAGGAAATTCTTCAAAACCTTTTTAAAAGACAGTTTTAGCTCTGTGTCACAGAGATAGATTCTTGCTGCACTGTTTATTTATACAAACCTTTAAAAGCTTTGATTTGAATTACAGACTGGTAAGCATTAGAGTGATAGCAAATATTTCATTACACTGTCATCTCCTGAAGCACACTTTCTTATAGTAAAGTATTTTTAAATTTTACTACATGCAGTTGAGATTTTCACAAGCATCAGAAGCAAGTCAGGAGTGTGTAAGTAAAATTGCCATTTTCAGGGATTCTCTTCTTTGTTGGCATCCTAAATTAAATGATGTCTTTAATGGCAACTTAAATTCCCTAAAAGACCAGAGGTAGATTGCAGTGTCTTTTTTTGTGCAAGCACAAAATGTCATTCTTTACAAACACACACTTCATCTGCAGTGATGGCCAGCTAATTTCAGTTCCTTAGGTCCTGTGTTCCAGGATATCATCATTTGATTTAGCAAAGCAAAAATGTAATATATTGACCCAGTTGTGTATTATGAAATGTCATTTATTACCTTCTCACAGAAGAAAAATAATTTCTGCTGGAAATAGTGAATTCTGTCTTTACACTTGAACTTTGCTGAAGTAAGCTGTGAGGTGAAACACTTAGAGCTCTAGGCATTGACTAAGAATCAAAGGTTTTCTTCCCAACAGTACCAGGCTCTTTGTTTGGCACCATTCCTAACTCATTGCACTCTGACAATCCAGCCCTCTATGTTATGTGATAACTCAGTGATGCAAACTGAAATTTTTGTTGGATGATGTTTGAGCAGCTGCAGTCAATCCTCTGCACTGATACCATCAAGCTAAAATCCAGATCTCAAGATACATAAGGCGTTAACCCATCAGACATTGCCAAAGCATCAGTAGCCAGGGGAATTCCCAGGAAGCTCCAAGAGCAGTTGTGGACATGCCTGTGTGGTGAGTTCGTGGACATGTCTGTAGGTTATTACACACTGAGCACTGATGCCAAGGGATTAGTTTTTCAGCAGGAGCATTGTGATGAACAGAAGTAGTTGTATTTTCTAAAGACAAGGACAGCTTATAAGTCTGTCATCTCTTATGACACGAGAAAGAGCTGCCTTCTCTATATGCTTGTACTAATCTCATTGCCCTCACTGTAATGGCCTGCCATCATTTTGTAATGTTATTGTGGCCCAGATTCTTCCTTTCAGCTTCTAGTGATCTGCGTAATTTCTCCTATTCTTACTAGCTCTCAGTTTTCATTTGCTCTTCCAGTATTTCACAGCTGTATCTGTTCCTACAAATAATTTTTCCCTGTTCTGTTTGGATTGGCAATGTAATGCTAATGTATTACATCGTGTAGCACAAATGACCTGTGCAGCAAATATGAGCATTTAGGATTCAAATATTGCATCATGTAAACAGAGGGTCTCGGGGAGGATATTTTATGTAACATTTTCTTGAAGGTTCAGCCTTTTGAACTCCACATGCAAAAATATGTGAAGATAATGGCGTTTGGTTGCAACACTGAACTCTTCTTTGTGTTGATAGCTTGCCTGCCTGACCTCTAGACTCCTCCCTCCACCACCAGGCTTCTGCACAAGGGTTGTCTTCTGTTTACATGCTCGTGTAACCTTTTTTCCATAGGGAGTTGGCTTGAGAGTGCAAAGGTTGCCAGGGCAGTTGGTTCTCCCTTTCTGCTCTAACCTGGCATCTCCATCTACCTGACTCTGGCCAAGTGTTAATGAACGTGCAAGGACATGCAGTCAGCCCTAAGGTTGATTAAACTCTTTTCTGGAGTTCATGAAACAAAGTTTATATCCATCCATCCATGGAAGTCTGGAAAGCCGAGAGGCAGCAGCAGTATAACCGAGTTACATCACAGCTGGAGCTGTGATAGGAAGGAGGAGAAACTTCCTGGAATACTGAAACAGTCGAAGCTAGAATGTACAGTCTGCACTTCTGGAAGTCCTAGAGACTCTTGTGTACAGGAGCCAGACTGATGCTGCTGTGGCCAGGTTCTGCAGTGAAATGGTAGTGAGGGAGGTGAGAGAGATGGTAGCCTCTGGAAAGCATGATTTTGCCTTCCAGGGTATTATGCTTCAGACAACTGCACTAAGTATCTGTCACCTTTATAACAGATATAAAGGAGGAGAAATCAGTAACAGGAAAAGGATTAGTGCTTGGCTATAAATGGTACTGGGACCAGGAAAACAGTGTCTCTCTTTCCTTCAGCTGGAAGCAGAAATTAATTCCTGTGGGCAGTTCACTAAATCTGGGAGCTGTCTTCAGTAATGAAAATGCTATTTTAGTAGAGTTTTCAATAACTTCTTAATAGGAAGGAAAATACTAATGATAGATGAAGCACTGGTGTGTTTGGTTTAGCTCATTGTACCATGCTTAATGGGGGAGTACAGTGTAAGCTTTTTCTTCTGAGTTGGTATTCTACCAGATTGGAACCATGATCAGTGTATTCAATTCCTTTGCACTTGAGAACACCATTAAATTGGGACTCAACTTGCCAGATCATCGCTACTTCCACCCCCTTTAATTTCAGATGGTGGAACCTGTGCCTCATAACTGTTGCGCTGTGGTTTGTATTTCCAAACACCAGATGATCCAAGAGGGGCAGGAAGGGTCTCTTTTTTTTTTTTTTTTTTTCCAAATCTACGTAATTATGGCTTTTCTTATACCTCCTTTTTGTAATCCTGAAACAGATTAAACAGTCCAGATGAAAAAATGCAGCTTTTTTTTTGGTTGCATCTCAGTATGTTTGTACTGCAGCTTGGCTAAAGCTCATTGAATTATTTCCAATAGCCCAAAGACTGTTTAAAAACTGCTGTCCATGTGTTTCTTTTCATCATTGTTTGAATGGCCTTTTTTTCAATTCCATGAACCTTGTTAACTTCTGACATTTCATTAAACTGTTAGAGGAAGTTGAGATTACTCAGGTCATTTCAGATCAACACAGCAAAGTCATTCAGCTGCAATACGAGGGGCGGAGAAATGCCCACACATTTGAGTACCAGTCTAGATACCAAATGCCACACCAAAGAGAGACATTGTCCCCACTGCCCATCTGGCTTCTTCTCTTAGAGCAAAAGAAGGTTGATTTATGAAATTACCACAGGGCATTCAAGTTACATGCCAGCCATGGGAAGAGAGGGAAGGCTGTTTGCTGGGTTTTTATTTATCTCTTCAGTGAATACCTATTTTTATTTTTGTATAATAACAGCCCAAGCTAGTGTAAGCAAACTCATGTACATCTCTTCACCTTCCAGCATAAGAGTTCAAGGGGTCTGGCCGGTACAGAGTGGCAGAGACAGTGAAGATTATTTCCAGTAGCGTTTTGTGGTGGCTTTGGGTGTTTGGAATTTGGAAGAGCTCATGGTTGCTCTGCATTTCTTATCCTATAGAAGTGCAACACTCTTTACTAAGGGAAGGCTGAATCTCACCTACCCTGTCTGCCATCCTTGGGCTTGAGGGGGAGGATTTGCATAACTAAAGTCCTCTGTTATGGAAATAGAGCTGCCATTTAGGGTATAGCCAGATTCACAACAATGGGCAAAAGATCATATCCTGCCTCTGTGAAACTTGCCATGAGCAGATTACTCTTGACTGTGGTGTTCTTGAGACTAGATTTACTACGCCTTTGAAATAATTTCAGTGTTTCTTTATGATGCCACCAGCTCCCTATTTTTACAGAGCTGGCTCAGGTTCAAGTGTCATCTTGTCTGTCCTCTCGTCTACCAAAGGAGTACAAAGGTAGGGGTAGACTCTATAGCCAAAACTACAACTAACTGTGACTTCTTCTCTGGGTAATTAGTTGTGGTATCAAAGTGTATCAAAATTTGCTATTCTTAATGCAGCGGCAGGAGGGTGTTGCATTTTTTTAAATGAACGGATCTAGCCTAAAACAATCTTGGTCTATGAAAATATGGAAAATATGAGTTGCAACTGCTTGTACTGTTCCTGCTTCTACTCCAACAGAAGAAACCGAGTTTAGTTAAAGAACAACAAAAGGGGACAGTTCTTGCTCTCTGAGTGCACTCGTTTATACTACTTTCTGCAGGCACCCAGCTACCCCATCATAGCAATTGCAATAAATGATGGGCTAGAGCTTCTAAAATAAACTTTACCTAAAGGTGCACGGTTTTTCATTCCTTTCATGTCTGTTTTCATAGATAACTCATGCCCCAAGGAACCCTTTTCAGACAGGTTTACTCACCTGATTTGCACCTTGGTAACAAATTGCCATTTAGTGGCATCAAAGGAGAATGTACGTGACCACAGGCTCCCACACCTTCCCTGGGAGCTTAGGAGACTTTGTTCCACATTTCCATTTCATTCCACAATCCCCATCTGCACTGGAATGTCTATACTTACCTCTGAGGACAAGCTGCAAGTAAACTTCAACCATTGAGTAAACTTGTGAAAAACCTGGCTTCTATGGTTTTATTGTGAGGGCACCACATCGTTTTCTTTAACACATGACTGAGTCTTTTACCTTCATCCCATGTGTTTGAACAGGGAAAATCAGGCCATTGGACAGCAGAATGTTTAAACATTGCATATGCTTCCCCGTGCACCCTGACTAAAGCAGGTCTCTTAAAAATTAATTTGATAAAATTATGTTCTCTGTTGAGTCAGGGATAGAAACACATCAACCTCACTTTATCCAGTAAGTGAAGTGTCTGGAAAAAAATCACATGGTAAGATCATACGAAAGACAACTACAAAAAGAGAAGCTTTAAAAGTCATCAAAATGCACATAAACAAAATTTTCTGGCAAGGGCAACCTAGACCTCTGGCTTACTTGGGATGCTTGCCATCAATAGGACTCTTTCCCTTTACTTTTAGTGGGCACTGATTCAGCCCTTGGAGAAGTTGCTTTTGAAAAGATTTTGGCAGTTAAGGGAAGATTCCATCAGAAACAGCAGGACTCCACTTTCCACGAAAGGAGCTGGGTATACTTCAGCAGCTGTTACTCAGATGCAGATGGACCTGCACCACAGTTTGCATGCGATATTGTTGAGTGTGAAATAACAAAATTACTGTTTTAAAAACTCACTGAAATGGTGAGCACCAAAGTAAGAACATAAGTGGGAAAGGCAATTTGCCTTTTTTTTTTTTTTTTTTTTTTTTTGTAGGGGGGTAGGGGTGCTGCTTGGTTTGGTTTTTCATGTGGTGGTAACTCATACTGGAAATACACCTGTGAATACCCTCAGATGGCTATGTCATTTCAGGGTGGATCTTGCCGTTTTTTGGGGGTTTTTTGGTTTTTTTTTTTTTGACTCTTTGGGCAAAAAATTACTCATACTCTGGGATTTGTGTGTGGTTGCCTTGTGGGCCCCTATTTGCTTGTTCTTTGCATGTTTGTTATTTGTCAGTAGCATTTCTCTGTGGAGTATTTAATAGCACTTGAATCCCATGGAAAGTATGCACCAAGCTTAACTGCTAAATTTGGTGAGTAATCTGTTGTGTGTAGATGTCATGTATTTCTGGGGAAGAAAAAACCCACTAAGGGCACTCTGTCCTCTTCAAAAACACTTATAAGGAATGGTCACAGAGCTTTAAAAGATCTTTCCTCTTCCAAGTGCTGTGTGAATTTCCATGCGATTCACTGCCTTCATTACTGACTAGAGCCACAAACCTCAAGCCAACAGTCAGCTGGAGAGAAGCTGTGAATCTTTTGACCACGTTTATTTTAAAATGTTTAGCCAAAGTATATATGAAGTCATGGAAGACTCAGAACTCCATTTTCTGCCACTTCCTTCTCCGTCAGCCCCATCATTTGTTCATTGTATCACACTGCATTTTAGAGTAACTAGTCCAGTTTTGATTAACTTCACTACCAGCTGTCCCCATTCTGGCACTCCTGATGACAGTTCTTCAGCAGATGAACACACAGTTGCGTGGCCCATCAGGGCTCTCAGAGGAGCCACTGACCTGTGCAACAAAGTAGAAGGAGTCTCTTCTGGGCATCTAAAGATATTCCGGTGCTGACCTGTTTTGGAGAGGGCACCACTGGGTATACCTGACATGCAAATAACATGCACCTACCCACTGTTGCTTGAGCCCCTGAGGTACTCTTTGGTCATGAAGTTTGCCATGCTGGGCTGTGATCAGTTGCTTCCTGTGGTCACCTTGGTATCCAGTCCACCAAGAGGGTGAGTCTGTGGTGGCAGCTTGGCAGCCCGGCTCTCAGGAGCAGTGAAACGTCCTGGTTCTAGCTCTAGGGACATTGAGCTCGTGTTGTGTCCTGGCCTGAGCAGATGCAAGAGGTGCATTTCCCATTGCCAGCAGAGGGCTGGGAGCATCGCAGATGGACTGGTGTAACCATGGCTGGTCCAGGCTGTGTCCAGGTTCCAGACACTGAGGGGAGTGCTCTCCAGCTGCCAAATACATAATCTCCGCTAAAATTGGTACAGCTGTGTGGACTGCTTTGCTGTTTTTACTTCAGGGACTTTCAAAGGGGATAAAATGCCTTATTAAGCACACTAAAGCTGCAGAATAAATAATAGAAAATAATTAGAAAGGTTGCATGCTAGCAAAAGCTACCTCAGGTCATGTGCGGTTCCACCCAAAAACCTAGATGTGCAAAGACAGAGAAAAACATTGTATCAGTGTTTCCATCCTCACAAGAACACTAGTGAGATACTCCCAAACTTCACCAAGCTCTCATTACATTCTCCGGTGGAGCAAGGCTAGAACTGTAAAGCTGTAAGTGAATGACCTCAGCACAGGAGAGCTGAATTTCTTAAAAAACCTGCAAGTGGGGCGGTCAAACATGCAAATATATTACGCACTGTGCTTGTGTAGCTGATGCAAAAGCCTACCCAGTCTCTTAATGGCTCCACATTAGACTATAAACCTTATGAGACAAATGAAGTATGTCACTTAGACTGCTGTAGGCAATATGGTACGAAAAGTCATTCTCCTTAATAAATGATTTCTACAGTTTTAAAGGTTTGAGTCCTCAACAATATGTGTTTTTATTTGCTAATATTAAATGAATCCCTCTTGGAGAGGATAGATTCTGTTGGCTGGAACTCCTTACAACTTTTAAGGCCAACATAGCACTAAATAAACTGAAACAATTTGAACTTTGTCAACTTTTTATGCTGTGAAACAGTTATTATAGAAAAGACATTTAAGAGTGTCTTTTTTGCCTTTAAGAATTTTGGAGTAGTCCTTAATTTTCAGTTTCAAGATGACCAAATAGTTCCAGTAATTTCTGATCTCCCTGCCAGTTTATTATTAGTGCAACTGGCTACAAACCAGCTGACTGATGTCAGTCTTACAATAAAGAATGACAAAACTGGACAAGGGTCCCATGAGAAACCAAAGAAGGAGGATCAAACACAATTGTAAACGTGTGCAAAAAACTACAAGGTCTTTGGCAAAAGTTTTACTGCTTTTTATAGCACTATTTATTCTACAGCTTTTTTTTTTCCCCCAGGTTGCATGTTGCATTACTCTCTGTTTTGTTATTTGCCTGTTTGGGTTTTTTTAATGTCACGTAGTGGAATAGATGAATATTCTTATGTAATGTGAGTGCATAACTCTTTATTTAATATGACTCATGAATATATCCCACAAGGTAGAGCATCCCTAATTATTTGCTGTGTTGTCAGCTGTGATCTTAGGCTTGTGTCTTGCAGTTGTTTAAATGTTTAAATGTTTTAATTGTGAAGAAAAGTCATCTTTTCCAAGGCTGCAACAGCAATTTTTCCAGTTATTGTGTGCATCGGAGTATGGCTGCACACACCCAGAGATCTCCAGACATCAATAAACCTTATGGATCCTGTTTCTGCAGAAACAGAAACTAAGCACTAATATAAAATCCCCCCATGTCCTTCCTTCATCTTTCAGCATCTCTATTCTCAAATTAGCCTGTCTGATTTTGCAACTAAATTTTTAAGAGTGGTATTAGAGAAAAGTCATTGCAAAAAAAAAAAAAAAAAGAACAATTGTAAGAAGTTACCAGGATCATTCAAGACAGGACTAAACCAGATTATCATCTGGTTCTCTTGGACTTCTTAGCTCTAGGTTAAAAAAGACAACAGATTTAGGTTGCTCTTCAGAACTGTGTCTAATTTTTGCTGCCCTGTCATTCAGGATAGGTTCTTGAAGGGAGAGTTTTATCTCCCAGAGTAAGATCTGTGGAACCCATCATTGCTAAAAGATCAATTCATTGCTAAAAGATCAATTTAGCAATTCAATTGCTAAAAAATCAATTCAATTTAATCAATTTCTGCAAGAATGATGCAGAAAAGGAGATACTGTAGGAAATGTTGTAGGGAGTTACCTTAGTCAGAGCTGCAAGACATGGCATGTCACTCTTCTCATTACAGGCAAGAAAAGCTGTTATGTTTTCCATATTTACATCTGAAGTCCATTCAGGAATCAAACTGTACTTATTGGAGCTGTCCCTGGGATCCAGTACAACATACCCTGCAAATCAGTACATCTCCACAAAAGACACCTAGACTTCTGCATGCCAAAAAAAAAAAAAAAACAACAAGGGGGGGGGGGGGGGGGGGCTGTTTGGAAGAAANNNGGGGGGGGAAGTGTTTTGAAGAAAATTTGGGTCTCAACAACTCCTTTTATCTCATTTTCCATTGACTGAACTGTATCTTTACTGTCATCTCTGCTACTCCTCTGGTGATAAAAAGTTCCCAGGCTTCAGGCAATATGAATATGTAAAGCATTCCACCATATTCAAATACCATCTTGCCTCAATGCAAATCTACAAAGGTGGTTTTCCAGCAATACAATAGGCAACACCTAACCTTTGAAAAATTCACTCTTTTGCAGGAGACATGTAATGTGCTCTGGGAGAAATTCAAACTTGATTCCTTCAACCCAGACTATCAGTTCAAATAAATTGCCCTTAGGATAGAATTTTTTATTTCCAAATTCCCACATGGTATGAAACAGTGGCATTTACAGAGGGCAAAAATATTACTAGGAAGGCACATAAAGCCTTGTGATGTCATTTGTTCAAGGGGTCCACCGGTACATTAAAAGGAACGAAAAACAAAACAAGGCTTTTGCTATTCTTCCTCTATATTTTTTGATGGATTCTAAAGATTAGAGAAGACCCCATTACTGCATTCAGGTTTCTTAACTTTTTGCATTTTCAACAGATTGGACCACAATCATTTAAGTCCAGGCTCAATGCTGTTAATAGTTCATTATCATTACCCTTTCCTCTAGTTCATTTACAAGCTGTGGTAAACGCCTACATAGGTCAAGATTTCCCAAAGGCTGAAAGGCCTCTCTTCAGCAGTAAGACCCAGAACAGAAAAAAGAGGACAGAGAGAAACCATCATGGGGGAGGATTACTCCAGGGTTTGTGGAGCAGACAAGTTGTTTTGCTCCCTGGCATCACTGAATCCCTTCATATCAATATAGATAAGGCCTGTACTTGTCATTCTCTCCACTTAAACCTTCCTTCTCACCTCTCCACATGGTTCCCTGTCCTTCTTAAGGGCTTGTCAAACACTCAGTGCAAGGGGGTCCA
Organism: Daphoenositta chrysoptera; assembly: GCA_013397915.1. Lineage (NCBI taxonomy): Eukaryota > Metazoa > Chordata > Aves > Passeriformes > Daphoenositta > Daphoenositta chrysoptera. Next base: position 102,950 of record VZRO01008207.1, read on the forward strand.
TGGGAAAAAGAACATGTAGCATTAAGGCATAATACCATTGCATTAGGTACTGAAACAAAGAGAAAATGTATAAAGTAATGCTCCCTTCCAACTTCTCATTGTTTCCCTAACTTAGAGTCCAACTCCCCAGAGCTGAATGTTAATCCAACTGAAAATTGTTGTAATCAGTTGGAAGGGCACAGAAATGTCGAAGGTAAGAGTCCATCTTCGCACACTGTCACTTTGCCAGAGATTAAGTAGACTCTGCCATCTGTAAAAGGATCCTGAGGACTACGAGGAATGGGGACATTTGTTTCACATCTGTTTGCAATGACAGAAGCACTGGCTGCACGGGGGTCGCCTAACTCTGAACTGGGGCAGTGGTTCTACACTGACTCAGAGGGAAGTGTGCCAGCAGCACCGCTGAACGTGCATTACATGTAATACAGCAGGAAATTTGGACAGCAGCTTGTTAGAACACTGTCTTGGAAATGCATGAGTCACTGTGTTTCTGGCATCTGAACATTTCTCAGCATGTTTTTGTGCTAGATATCCTGTCATGTCATTTGAGAAAGCCTGAAGGACTGAAGCTGAGTTTATCCAGGATCTTCATATCGGAATACTCATTACTCAATACCATTTCCGTCACCTTTCTTCCTGTTTCCAAAAAAATGGAATGCAATCCAGTATTTTCTTCCCCTGTGAAATGTTATTTAAAACATTTTTGAATTTGCACAAATTTCCTTCTAAATTAGACCTACCCACTGAGGCTTTCACCTCTGCTCTTGCACTGACTGATTTCTCTGATGCTTTCAGATGAAGCTCCCCCACCTCTCACTCCACACCATGTGTACAGTACTCCTTCACTGTTCTATTTCAAAATGTTTCTTGCAAGACTAGACATCAACACTGATAAAATCACATATGAGCTCTGCATGGACTAAGCATGCCAGGAGATGCTTCTGCATTTCCTTTGCTTCCTTTCTCTTCTCCCCCTGACAGTTGTTTCTGTCTCCAGAGCTGCACATCTGTCTCTGGAGCCTTAGCATCCAGGCAGGACTCTGAACTGCACTGGTGGCAGAAGGTTCCTCTCTCTAACCAATGCCCTAATCTTGGCAACACCCTGGGGTTTTTCTTACATAAAAACATAGCACCTGACTGAACTATCCTTCTCCTATAAACCTATTAAAACATGTTTGTTTAATCTGATAAATACAGGTGTGCACATATGCACACAGTCTTTCTCTCTTTCTCCACCTGCTCTCCTTGCCTTCCCCACTCTCCCCTCCCCCTCCATGTAAATACAGTATATTCCAAATTATAAAAGCGAAAAAAAAATCAACATGGTTGTCCTCAAAGCAGACTGCAGACAAACAGGAAGGTTCCCATCTTGCAAACAACCACATGTGTTGTATTGGATTGAGCATTTGAGCAAACAAGCCTCAGCAAAGATGAGTAACACTTAGGAAGGCTCTCAGATGAAGACTGACAGCTTCACTGTGATGGTGTCAATGCTGAGTCTTATTCACAAAGTCTTCAATGCCTAACAGGCCTTTTAGATATCGGCACTTTGGTGTATTCACAATGTCTGGGACCCAGCCCTGCAGTGTCTGCAGTCATCCCTGGGGTCATGAGAGTCCTCAGAGCCTACCTCATGGGTGAGAACAAGGGAGATGCAAAAAACTGGGTTTCTCCACTCTTTGTCACTTGCTGATGTGGTTGAGCAGGAATAGCCAGAGCTGTCCTTTGCCTAACTGTCCCTGGAATTACAGCCAGGAAGCAGACGGGTTATATCCTACCCATGTCCTGCCCACGTCCAGCAGCAAAAGCTCTCAGATGGGAGATTTGGGAAGCTGAGTTCCCCCTTCTTCTCCATAACACATGTGGAGCAGACTTAGAGCGAAAGCTACAATCTCTCGGAGATCTTCCTAATTACCAGCTTTACAGAACCAATTCTGTCAGTTGTCTTTAAATGTGACAAAGTCAAAGTCTTTATCGTGTGGAGCTGGTGCCTGATTTCTAAACAGGACTGGTGTTTTTGGTTTTACTTTTTAATTTTATAAAACTAGTTAATACTTTTTAAACAAGGACAGTACAAATTACTTGATAGAAAACAAGCCATACCATGAACACACTTGGCAGATGTAGTCTTAAAATTGAATTGCATGTCACATTTTAATTGTGTAACATGTTTTATAGACCTGTGTTTATAAGCTCTAACTAGGCACCCTCCAACTTCTTCCTATAGCTTTCCTCTTATATTTTATTAAGCAGAGAAACACAATGTAAAGCACCACACAGAATTTGTACTGATTCACGGTTACAAATTTTTTTTAAGAGTACAGGTAACTGAGCAATAAAAATCATGCTCAGTCCTGGGTACTTCTGCCAGACTGCTGTGGCTGGTCCAATATAAGTTAATTTATCACAAGCTTCATGGACTCTTAAGCAAAACAAAGTTCAGCTTCACAGTGAATGACTGCAGCACATACCCTATTCCAGCTGCTGAGTCTGGGATGGGATACTCCCCATTTGCTTATTTTTATAAAATGCAAGGTCTTTTAATGTGTCTTAATTGCTTTAGTCACACAAAGTATGTACAGTGTGTGTGTAGCCTGATAATAGATTATAATTTGTGAATTTAATAATTTTAATAATAATAACAACAGTAATAGCATTAGAGAAATTAACAAGCTAAATCTGTGCCCTGAATCTATACCCATGACAGTAGTATCTGTGACATTTCTGTGACATTTATCTTCACAGTACCTACCTGTAGTACAAGAGCACTATTTTCCCCACCTGAAAGAAAGGAGAGACACATGGTGTACATTAGCTAATGGCTTGCATTCCCATTCAAGCCCAAAATCCCTGAAAGGCCACACCACCTCTTTGTTGACTCACACTCTGACGCAATCCTGCAATCCCGTGTGTGCACCAGGAAGGGGAACTCAACAACACTGCCGTGCCTTTTGTGCCTGAAGATCAACCCCTCCTTCCCAGACATCACCACCACTTAACCCCATGGCATTGCACATTCCAAGTCCTCCCTCCTCTGACATGGCTAAAAAATTATGGACCTATCTGGCGAAATGTAAGCAATTCAACCAGGGCTCTGGAGAAATCTAGCGACTGCCCTAACCTTAAAAACTACACTGTTCTTCCTCACTTCTTACTAATACAATGCACAGTGATCAGCATTGTATTATCCACTTGTCTTGTACTGGGGGCATGATAATTTGGGGGCATCATCACAAAAGCTTTCATCTTTTTTTCACAGCATCTGTACATATGAAATTCTTCTGTGTGTCTGTGTTTCCTTCTGAAAGCTTTTGAAGGCTAGGAAGTTAAAATAACATAGATTGGTTTTAGTGCAGTGCACCACATATTGTTTCTATCATGTGAGAATTGCTTAACCATGGTACACTTCAGCAGCACAATTTATTACAAACCTTGGAAATCATTTCAGGAGCCCAAGGACCTCACGGACCTTAGACCAAGTTTCAGCGAACTGTACAGATGTGCAGTCACTAGGCAGATGTCTGGAAACATGTGTTCTTGCACATTTATCTGCTAATGCAAATGTCCCAATACAGGCATTAACACTCAGAAGCATTATGTGGACTTTAAACAATTCCTGGAAGAGTTGGGTCCCATAAAAGTTATTCTGACAGATATAATCCTCCTCACCTTTGCCAAGTGCTTGCTCTGACTACAGGAGCCAGAGCGCATTGAGTGAGACTCCTGCCTGCTTCCACTGCTTCTGCTGCTCCAGACACTACAACATCCCTGCCCAGGGCTGACTTCACTCTTATTTTGTTATTGTTCTAGTTGGGAAAGAAGCAGCAATGTGGAAGGAAAATATAAAACAGGAGATAAGAGGATATTTTTATGCTTTCATCTGCTCAGATGACTCATTTGAGGCAGGTTTATTCCTCTCCTCTTTCGGGATTAATGCCTCAAGGAGAACAGCAACAAAATTAAGGCTCTTTTTGCTGCTGTGGGAAATAATTATTTCTCTCACCCTGTTCTGCGAGGTCTTTCAGGCAGTGGCTCTGTGTGTGTGCAGCACATAGCACAATTGGCTCCAATCTTACTGGGGCCTCACAGTATTAGTGTAATAAAAGTAAATACCAAGTGGTCAGGGCTTAATTATAATCTGGACATTCTGTGCTCTGGCAGTAGATTAGAGGAGACATTGACTTGTGCCTTAAGGCACTGAATCTATGCTGTTGGCGTGAGGGTGAATCCATCTAAAGAGACAAGACAGCAAAGCGAAATCCCATGTTTCCTGCTCAGAGTGTAGAATGCAAACTAAGAGGAAGTGTAAGGTTTCAGTAACTGAACACTCTGTATGTTGGAGCAGCTCCAGCTGTAGCTTTTTGTGTTCAACTCTGATTTCAAGGAATCAAATACGATTTTATAGAAGAAGAAGCAAAAGCTTCCATTAGATAATGATTATATTAGAACCCAAATTCTCATATAATGCTTTGAGGAAGAATTCTAAATAATTAATGTTGCAATCATCTGTTGATCTATTCTCCTCCACTCTTAATAGTGTTTTGAGCAGGAACTGGCCCTGATCATGTTCCATGAAAAATAATTCAGATGTACAAGAAATAAACATGGTCTACAATCAGTACTGAAGCAGGTTTCCTTCTTTCTTGATTGTTCTGGTGACAATTTTTCTATCGTTATTTCACTTTAAAAGCTCCCTCATAATTTACTTTTTTAGTTGCCATCACTTACATGCTAGGCTATAGTATCTACATTATATCAGTAAAGGAAGTATGTCCAAGCTTTAACTTTATCCAATATAATTATAATTTCTTAAGAAAACAACTAAATTCTATAAATTTGTGAATAAATTTCTTCAGATCTAGACACTAGGAAAGAAAATCACAAGAGGAGATTAAACAAAAGCAGCGCTGATAACTGTTACAGCATAGCACTGTGACTAATAATGTTGCAAAAGGTCTCCTACAAATTTCCATAGTCATTCTGATTATTTTGGCTTGGCCTTAGCTTCAGAGTGAGTTGTGGATGAATATGACTTAAGAGTATTGCAATGGATCAATCCACTGTGTTAGGAAGTGTATATGGTAAGGGACCACCGCTGATCTGAACACTTTCCAATCTAAATGAAGATGTGTGACACTGAAGGACAGCAGTCAGGTGGTCCATCCTCCTAGCAGCAGCACAAGCTGGGAAAAATACCTAGATTTACCTCTTTTTGGGTCTCTGCTTCTGTCCGCTCCCGTACTGTACTTGCAGTGGTACTTCTACTGGTAACCCAGGCCATCTTCAAGTGCTACAGGACTGGGAGCAGCTGTCTGGCAGTGGTTTCCATGCAGGTTGCTGCCTGGTTAAAGCACAGAGTGTCAGGTCAGGGGTGGGACTGCTGCTGCCAAGCAGGGAGAAGCAGCAGGAACAGACACCTTACCTGCTGCAATCTGAATGCACAGCTTTGATCAGCCAGTGAAGCACACCTGGACAAAGTTGCAAGGACACATATTTTCCTTCAAGCTTATCTTCTTCCATCTGTTGAAATGGATATACAGGCATCCAAACATGCACAGAACCAGGTGCAGGAGGCCGAGTTACTACTTTAGGCGTGTGATCGTCAAAACTGGGTGCCTTTAAAACATCATGGGCAGATTCTTCACTGTGCAAGTGGTTACCCTGTTGAACTTCATCTCTTGAGATGTATGGCTGCTGCCGGAGTTACCTCTGTTTTGCTAACATTTTGACAGGAAAGCATGATCAAGAAGGGAAGAAAAGGGAAATCAGAAGCCAGGGGGACACAAATTCTGCAGCCTCTAAATCACTCCAACTTGCAATAATCACCAGAACTTTTTAATAAAAGTCTCACTCAGACATGAACATTTTGTGAGTGCCCTTCAGACATTCTTTCTTTCTTTCAGAGTCTCTTACTGCTTCAGAGCAATGTTTGTAAATGAAACAAATAATGAAATCCCACAAAGAGCAAAAAGGGAGAGTTTCTTAGCCCTAAGGCCAGCTGGTAGAGCATAGCTGATGGCCACAAAACTGCTTTTTCTTCCTATCAAAATAGTATGGCTGCATGCAAAATTGCCATGGGGAATGCTCCCCAGCCTGTGATAGTTAGTTCTGAACACCATTTGTGAGCTAACATATAAACAGTACCGTCATGTGCCAGTACCTGTTCAGTACCTGCCAGCATGTGTTGGCCCCACTTAATTAATTTGTGTAGACGTAGCCTGAAGTGTTTTTTCTAGAAAATACTATATGATCCTCTGAGGCTGTATGATACACACCACTAAATGTAAACAAAACTGTATACTTGGGGTTTCATGCATTTTTGTTCATTACATGGGCATGAATATTAAATTTGTTATGCTGTCTGGTGAGAGGTCTGCTTGAGTCTTTATTTTTGTGGCTAATCTTTATAAGTAACCTGTCTTTTCTACTAAAACAGATCTCTTGGGGGAATGCTCTACAACTTTGATCTAAAATTGGGGGAGCAGAACTCTTCACGTATCTGAACTTGCCCATATGTGACAATCTCAAGTCAGCCTGACAGTAGGACCTTCTGGGGAATAGTTCAAGAGAGACGTGGGTATGAAGTACCCAAATAAGTGTCATCTGTATTTAAAGTCAAAAGAATTAGAAGAGAGAAGACAGGAAACTCTTCATGCTTTGTTTATTAGAAATATGTGTTCTTTATTGCTCACGGCTCCCTTATTAAAAACAAAACATGAGACGTGGGAGCAAAAGAAAGAAAACAAATAAATGGCCAGACCAAACAAAAGAAGAGATATGAGGCTAAGATATTTTGGTGGAATCTAAATTCTGTTTCCTGAAACATTCTGTGCAAGGGGTTTCAGCTGACTTAAGAGGTTCAGGTCTCTACTATCCTATAACAGAGTATGCAATTTTGTTAGAGGCAAATCCTGTGTCCTGAAAGATAAATTCAGGTGGGCTATCTTGCAGACTTTTCTCCTTGTCCTCCTTACTCCATGAGTGGGGTTTTGGCAGATAAATTCAAAATAGCCCCACAAATGTGTTGCAGAGTCTGAAACTGACGGAACATTACAAACATGTCTGAACTTTTTAATCTCTGCTATTACTAATGTATTTTGCAGTGTTACACTGTGCACACAGACTGGCTTTGAACATATGAGGACCTGACTCAGATCAAGTCCATTCAGCCAAAAACTGTGCAACAGTGCCCAGGAGCAGATGTTGAGGGGGAGTTTAAGAAACAGGCGCCTGGAATGACTGTTTCCCGGCAGTTCTTTCTAACGTGGGAAATCAGAAGTAGTGGTGTTTCTGAAACTACCAGGATCCACTTTTTAACAGTGGACCTGTCCTCTATGAGTTCACCTAGAGCCTTTTTGCTCCTTTGTAATTGTGTGCCCCACAGCATCCTGAGGCAAAACATTATACAACATTCTTATGTAAGAACGTCCTGTTGTCCGACATCTTGTAGAAGTTCTCTCTAGTTCTTAGCTGATACAAAGTACCGAATGCTTGTTACACATTTAATGTTCTTGACATATTTCATGATTTTCTAGATCTGTACTTTACAAAGACTTTTCCTATTCCGTCATTCCCTTTAAATGTTGAAATATCACGTTTTGTTTCTGCTACATTGAAGCTGTTGTATACAAGTTCTAAAAGTGCTTTCTTTTCTGCTTTACTTTGTGCTTTCTGTGCTTCTACTTACCCATTTTGATGTGGGATTGCTGGCATTCAGGAATGTGTCATAATGAGATTTGTCAGATTGCTCCCTTTGCTAGTTCCCAGCGCTAGGGTTGGAGTGGTGTTCTCTCTCTGAGCACCCAGAGGATGGCTTCCCAGAACCATCCACTGTGACCCTCTCATCCCTTTCCTGAGTGGTAACAGCTCATTCAGAGCTATTGACTCCCACCCCAGAACAAGCTGCAGAGAAACAAGCCTGGGAAAGTCCCGTCATTTACTAAAGCTGCTGATCTCTATAAATGTTAATTGCAGTTAAGAGTCCTGTTGGGTTAGTACTAATTAATTATCATACAAGTACCACTAGAGACTGATGATAAACTTCCCGAGAGTTTAATCATTGTACACACAAAACTTCTAAGGAGAATGGTCGAAACACTGAAGGTCACAATTTGTAGGAGAAACGGAAGACGACATTAACAGGGCTTTAACTTGGTCTTGGCGTTTGCTGCTGCTCACTGCCCTCCCTTAAACAAACAAAAAGAAACCAACCAACCAAACAAACTAACTAAATAACCATACTAAACAAGAGAACGGGTGAGAGGGGAAGATACTTTGGAGAGTCTCAATTCTAGAGAGTAATATTAAGACTAACTTAACATGTAAATCTCATTAAGGGATGTGAGACCATATAATTTATGAGCTTTGTCTGCTGCCTTCATTTTTACTTGTGTCCAAAAATATTCTTTAGCATAAGACCCTGTTAAGCATATGAGTGGCTCTGACTTGATCCCCTGGGTCACTAAGGTGGCTAAGAGCAGTGGCAGTAGTTAGCACTTTGCTGTGAGGGACAGCTACCAAGCAAAGCCTACGCAGAAAGAATGCCATGAAGTTGAGAGATACTACAAAGCTCTCACAGTATCAGGAGAAAATGAAACTTAGAGGCTCTGATATTTTGTGTTGTATAGTTAAAAACCCCGAACCTCCAACTAATGCTGAACATGATTTCTATTTGTGTTTATGATCAACCAACATCCATTCCCTCTGGAACATACTGCTCCAGATGCTCTCTAATCAAGCACCATCAGTTTACCCTTTCTGCCACCCTGGGCTTTGTTGCTACTGCAGATATTCTTTTATTTGTTAAAGGCACTTAAGTATGCAGGCTTTGGGTTTTTTACACTCTCTTCAGTTTACACCAAAACATCCTTTTTGTATGAAATAACAACATATCTGAAGATGCCAGTACTTGTGCTAACACAGCCCTCGTGTAAATGCAGGGTTTTGCTAATCTGAATAGTACTTCAGGCTGGAAGTGCTTGGGTTGGCATGCTTCCATGGTTAATACCTGCCTGCATAAGAAGGCCCAGGAAAGCCTTCTGAGAGCCTACAACTGTGCACTACTACCCAAACCCCCAAACTGTGCTCATCTGGGGTTTTCCAAGACACAGCAAGCCGAGTGCTGGGAATAGGGTTGCAACAGCAAGGCTCATATCCCTTGTGCAATGGAAAATTTGGAGAGGAACCAGTGACTGCTTTCTTTCCTGAATTCTGGCAGAAGATTGCAGAGATGCCTCTTCCCTCAGGCAAGCTACATCTCAAGGGTGAAGCAGAGATATAGAAACTGTAGGACAATAAAGCATGATTAATTTCTGTCAGTGAATGCTGTGTTGCGACCCAATTTCCAGGTGTTTTAAGTGTAATCACTATCTTGCTTACCTTCTTCTGGGAAGAGATCCATTTAAATTAGTGCAATCTCTCGGGTCTCTAATTTACTGTGTAGGGGTGTGGATCAGGGGGGCTGTTTGCAGTTTAGCCTGAACAAGATTAGCCTGATGCTTTTGGGTTGAAGAAAGCAATTATGGCAATTGTGCATGAAATGTTTGCGTTGCTTGTCGTCTGTTTTTTCTAACCATCTTGCAATTTTGGGGATGTTATCTACTCCTGATTTAAGACATTGTGAACAATTCTCTGCTTTGTGAGGAGAAGAGCAGATTGCACTTCTTTCAGCAGCAGTTCTCACAAAGATAAGCCCAGTTCTCCTCATTGCCAGGTTGTGCTCCAATTTGTTCCATTACTTCATGCATTTTAAGACAACAGGAATTTCTACCTTCATGAAACTATCCCAGAATACTTGCACAGGAAAATGTGCTTTGTAGTTTACACTGGGCTGACAGAAATCAAGGGTAGTTTTAATCTCTAGAACTGTCCATTTTGACATGTAGCTGGGATGATGCTTAGGCATTGAGATAAAATTGGGATCTCCTGTATAGGCTGCTTCCTTATATATTCTATATGGAAATACTTTGTGTGCCTTTTTAGGCAGCACAGTTGAAGATACAGCATATTTAGTGAGGCATTTCCACCTTAAGAACTTGTCTCCCTTATTGATCCCTCAAACCCATTATTCAGCTGTTAGGATATTTTACAAAGTGAAGCTGTTTACAGAATTAGGGAGTGGAATACATGAGAAATGGCTGAAAAGCTTATGCCTGGTCCTCTGATTGTGGAAAGTGCCACTCATCCCATCTGCAATTGCCTTGAACAAAACACAGATGTGCTCTGTAGCAGGAGCCACATGTATGTGCCCAACACTGGTGAATAAAATTGTCTGGTTTGTTGTTAATGGTGATAAAATAAAACTGTGGTTATGCAGAAAACATTTTTTTCATGTTGGTGTCTTCTTTCCAAATAAAAGCTTTTAACAAGGAAAAATATTGCTTTGGGTTGGGTTGGGCTGAAACTCTGCTTCCAGCTGTTTTATAATTTTTTGCGATTTTCCAGCACTCTTTCAGCCCTCTACTCAGTCCTGGTGAGGCCACATCTGGAGTTGGGTGTCCAGTTCTAGGCTGCTCAGCACAACAGAGACATGGAGCTCCTGGAACAGGTCCATCAGAGGGCAACAAAGGTGATGAGGGAACTGGAGCATCACTCTTATGAGGAAAGACTAAAAGAGCTGGGCCTGTTCAGCCCTGAGAAGAGAGAGAGAACCGAGAGGGGAACTCATCAATGTCTATAAATATCTAAAAGGAGTGGGTGCCAAGAGGAAGGAGCCAGGATGTCCTTGGTGCTTGGGCAGGGATGTTGGACCAGATGACCCACTGTGGTCCCTTCCAGCCTGGAGGATTCTGTGATTCCAGAGGTGGAAACAGCTTTTTCCTTGTGTAATAATAATAATAATAATAATAATAATAATAATAATAATAATAATAAATAATGTCCCCGTGTTCT